>PVHX01000222.1:0-369754 GCA_004024805.1 Geosciurus inauris
TTGAATGACAAAGCATTGGGCATTAGGCATTTTAGGAAGAATTTTCTATGGGGCCAGGTGGCACAAACACATATTCCCACAGCTGTCAGGAAGGGGTTCATTCAGCAAAGGAGATACTGCCTTCTCCTGCTGCTCCTCAAATGAAGACTCAGCAGTGTAGTTTCCTTTCCTATGGGGTTCTGGAGGAAACCTCAAATGAGAGAGACAGAGAGGCCTTCTCGTTTTAAATATTTCCCTAGGGTCATGATGGATGAGGACACACCCACCACCAATTTTATCTCCTTTGCCTCTTTCTTCCTCTCTGGCTCCAATCTTCTCTTGGTTTTCCTTATCCTACTACCCCCAAGTCTGAGAAATCACTGGGACTTACTATTTATTTGCTATGGAAATAAAGAGAAGAATCTGTAATACTGCTTCTACCTTTTCCACATAATAATACTTGGAAGTGAATAGGTGTTTTCTCTCCAATGCTAAGACAACTGTAGCTCAACAGGATATCAGCAGATCAAAGATTAAGAGATGGACTGTTAGTCCTGGTTTTCCTGGTGACAAGAGACATGATATCAGATAACTTCTCATCATTCCATCTTTGTTTTCTCTTTTTGCCAATAGCAATAACAAGATCAATCTAATATTTTGAAGATCATCATTAACATTATTTCAACATTATGCAATGTTTATAAATGATAAAGGGTTATTTAAATGCAACATAGTATCAGTAATCTGCGATCTAGGAATGAGTTCAGGCAAAGTGCATACATTCTTTTTTTTTTATGATATTCTTTTAGTTGTTAATGGACCTTTATTTATTTATTTATTTATTTCATTTAAAAAAATACTTACTTTTTTTTAGTTGTAGGCGGACAGAATATCTTTATTTTATTTTTATGTGGTGCTGAGGATCAAACCCAGTGCCTCACGCTTGCTAGGCGAGCACGTTACCACTGCACCATAACCCCAGCCCCTATTTTATTTAATTATATGCGGTGCTGAGAATCGAACCCAGTGCCTCACACATGCTAGGCGAGCGCTCTACCACTGAGCCACAACCCCAGCCCAAAAAGTGCATAAATTCTATATAATCCATTACATTCACATGCATAATTATTACTTAATAGTGGTATGGTTTTTACAAATTATTCAGTGCATTATGACCAAAAAATATGGTCTTTGTCCTGAAGTTTTAAGATTAGAATATATTATTTTACAAGACAAAAGAAGTTAATTAAGATTAAAAGAAGTTAATTGAAACAGAGACTGTTGGAACTATAAGATTAGCAAAGAAAATCAACATAAAGTAAATTTTAAAAAAAGTAGACCCTATGGTAGCATTCAGAAAAAAAGTGAAATGATTAATTGATTAGAAAAGCTATCAATCAAGGTATATCAATTGTCAAGTGTTATAAAACCTCAATTAAGAATATAGAAATAAGCAATATGTGCTTTTAAAATGATGAAATCCAAGAATTTCACACATTAGGAACTCTTCAGGTTATCTCTGAATTTAAAATCTATTTATTGAGCCCATACTATATACCAGACCTTAGAGAATGCTGTTTTAATTTTTTCTCATAACAATATTCATACAATTCATTTTACAGATGAGGAAACAAATCCAGTGATGTTACATGATGAACACAGGGACAGATGACCAAGATTCAAACCCATTCTGATTCTAAAGCTGCTTTCTCTTTTCATTACTCTATGGGATCTTTCAGGGTAGACATAAAGAATACAAACTGCAACAAACAAAAATCAAGAACCATACAAAAGTACTCGGAAGAGGAGGTGGGAAGAACGTGTTCCAGGAAGACTCACTGAAGGAAATGAGAACTGAATTAGCAGTTCAGAGCTTAGCTGAACAACTAAGAAAAACCCACATAAGAATCATGAAAGCATACCATAATTGGTAGGTTAAACTGCCCTGTATACTTCTATTATCTTCCATAGTATCACAATGCTTTATTTTATTTGGAGCATATTTTATTGCTAAAGCACTTAAACTTTTCTGTGTATTAGTTCACAAAGCATTTTGATGTATGTTATTTCATTTGCCACTTGCAGATAATCTATGTGGTAAGAAAGTAAATATTACTATTCCTATTTTAGAGATGGAAGAACTGAGGTGTGGGTAGACTAACTGATTTGCCAAAATTTATTAATAATAATTGTAGAAAAAGCTTAAGAATCTAGAACATTTTGTTCCAGTGTATATTTATATCAAATCACTTCTTTTAGAAAATAGGAAATCATTTTTAAAGATTCCAACTTAATGTTTAAAAGATAATTGTTTAAATCATTAACTAGAAAATTTACTTATGTAGAATGCCTTGTTCTCCTATGACTCTCTTGTTATAAAAAAAATTGAGGCATTGAGATAGCAAATTCTAGAGAGTAAAGCAACTTAAACATAACTTTATTACTCACATAAGGTAATTTACAGATACTAATTGAGGTCCTCTAACTTCTTTCCTACATCTACTTTATTACTTATCATTCTACAATCACAGCTTCATTTTATAGCATCATTTGGAAGTTTAAGGTTTAAAAATCCTCTATTTAAATGCAGATATGTTTATGAAGGGAGCTAAGCAGTGGTCAAGGCTTGTGAATGCTGTAGTTCCACCTTACAATGGTCTAGCTGAGATCTAGGGAGAAGACATGGTCAAGCACTTTACTGAGTGAGGGTGGGCGGAGAAAGGTTAGTAAGTACTATTCTGTTTTTACCAAGTAAGAGGAAATAGAAAAGTAAATGCAACTCTTTCTGTGTGAATCTTCCTGTGTAACAGTTAATCAAACATGAGACACATAGAAACCCTTTTCCTTTAGAAGGCAGGTGTAATTCCAAATCATGAACTATGGAGTGTTGTGAAATTTAGACCAAGTCAAAGGAAGACACTGACAGTATGTTAAACATAGGTACTGGGCAGATCCTCCAGAAGTAGACTGAATGACCCTAAGGGGCACATTCTACAATTAATTGTCCGAAGCAGGAAAGTCGGAGGTTATAAGTGGTCTTGGAAGAGTTGCTGAGCTTATTCTACAGCAAAGGGTAACAGATGGGTTACAATGAATGAGGAACTGCACCAGCCTAGCTCTTGCATCAAGAATCAGAAGGTGAGAGTGCAAGGCAGAGGCAATTAAACACACAAGATTTTGCGCCAGCTGAATACATTCAGAGGAAGAGAAATGAAGAAATATTAGAGGGCCGGAGTTCTAGCTTAGTGGTAAAGTGCTTACCTAGTACATTGTGATCCTAAGTTCTATTAAAAAAAAAAAGTTAGATCAGAATTCATAAAATGTATAACATACTGGACTTCATGCAAATATTTTAAAACTCCCACTTGCATGATCAAGTTGATGAAATATGCTAAAACATTCTAGCAAATATGGCACCAAAATGAAAATTCCTTGGTTCCTCAACATTCTACCAGCTTCTTTCTTTGTCAAACAGCTGAGAGAATTAATTCACTGAAAAATAAGAAATAAGAAGGAACCTGCATTGGATCCATGTTTAACTAACAAAACACAAGTAACATTTAAAAAGGCAGATCAGATAAAATCCAGAATTTGACCAGAAAGTAGTACATATTTTCCACCATAGCAAAGGAATAGAAGAAATTGTGCCCTCCTTAAAATAAAAGGCCAAAAGGTAGATATGCACAATTGAAGGGATTATAAGATAACAAAAGTAGAAATAAAATTGGCTGTGAGAGGAAAAGAAAGAAATAGAAGAGGAAAATAAAACTGTTATAGGACCAAAGCCTACACAGGAAGTATGATATTGGGGGTGAGGGGAGAAGAACTTCTAACAATAGGATCAAAATCATGGATGAGAAAAATTGAACAAAATAAAAAAAATGTAATTGTTTTAAAAATAATATGAGAAAGTGATAATTATGATTGGTAACTCATATCTTATACAAAAATATATCTCCCCAATAAAGAAGGGCTTGTGCAAATTAAGTGAAAAGACAAACTTTTAAAATTATTATTATTATTTTTTTGGTACTGGAGATTGAACTCAGGGGTACTCGACCACTGAGCCACATCCCCAGCCCTATTTTTTGTGTTTTATGTAGAGACAGGGTCTCACTGAGTTGTTTAGCACCTCACCATTGCTAAGCCTGGCTTTGAACTCGCGATTCTCCTGTCTCAGCCTCCCTAAATGCTGGGATTACAGGCTTGAGCCACTGCGCCTGGCTTAAAATTATTTTTTATTTAAGAAACATTACAGAAGTTATAGAAAATAATCATATGTGGATGTAGATAAAGCAGTGTTCAAAGGAAAATCCAGAGCTTTAACTACTACTTACTGGAAAAAAGTTATTGTAAGCATATTACTATTTATCTCAAGAAATTGGTTAAAAGAATAAAAAACATCTGCAAAATAGAAAGAAGAAATTAATAAAAAGTAAGGTCAGAAAGTAATGTATTAAAAAATCAAAAGGGAGACAATAATTAATCAGAATTGGTTTTCTTTTAAAGAGAACAATAATGAAGCAATAAACAAACCAATATCACATAGTTTAATTACTGAACAAGAAAGCTCACAAATGCACAAAATTAGAAATAAAATGGGAAAAAAACCAGAGAAATTTAAAGAATTAAAATTATTATCATGAGTATATGTAAATATGAAAGGTTTAAACACTACATTTGAATTCTTGGTAAATACACATTGCCAAAAGAGATCCAGGAGAAACAGGAAGAAATTCAGAAAGTTTCAAAGCTATCACTAAATAAATAAATTGTTTGTATATGAGTACGTTCTTACCTGTGTGTGTGTTTGCTATATGAATGAATCGGTCAACTTTGGAAGAGATAGTTTTATTTCTTCTCACCTCTTAAATGTATCCCAGTATTTTCCCTTCAGCTATGAGCAGTCAAAACAGGATGACACTACAGTTTCTGTTCATCTTTTCATCAGCGGACATCTCATTACTTTGCTTTACTGAATCCTGTGGAGCCAAGCAGAGGTCAAGTGGGAATCTTTGTCCCCCACTCAGATTTCTTCTACCTCTAAGGCAAGCTACCTAAGAGAATTAGGGCAGAGCGATTATGAAAAGAGCTATGTTTTCTGCAACTATTTCTTCTACTTCCCTGTAATCTCAACATTTATAATCATTGCTGGGGATTTTTTTTTAACCTCTTGACTGAGACATTTGGACTAGATATGTGCTTCATATTCTTTTCCCAGGAAAGTGTGTCCCACAAAATTATGAGACTACACAATCTTCCCAAACCTCCTCTCCCACTTGTGGTTCTAGAGTCATGAACTACAGTACTTCTAATATGTTATTTCTAATATTTGACAGTTTCAGGACCACACAGCTTTCAATTGAACAGAAGCTTCTGAGACAATGATCATCACTGTGAAGAGCAGAACACAGAGATTACAATTAGATACTGGAACCACATCAATTTAGTTTAGATTTCAGCCCCTTTATTTATATACTGCAGGTCCTAGGGCAGGGCAGGACCTATGTAGCCTCTTTGTGTTTCATTTTCCTTTTCTGCAAAATGGATAAAAAATAATAGCATTCATGTTATGGGATTTTTGTGAAGATTAAATGTGTATATACATACAAAGTATTTAGAAGAGTGCTCAAAAATTGTGAGCATTTACTAATATCTCTGACTGGCTATGATGAAGTGTCTTAGCACGGAGATGGAAATGTTTTATCCAGCTTTAATCTACTTACTGTGAAAGATCCCTGCTCATATTTTGGTCATAGCTGAAGTATCATTGTTCCACTCCTGAGTCTCTGATTGGGTCCACTGCTGTAGTAGAAGCTTATAGTTATGAGTGTTGCTAAATACAGGATGCTTTGGGAGAGACATCCTGATTTCAGATTACCTTGATCTAAGGTTGTTTATCAAGCATCTCTGATCAGTAGAAGAAGTGGATCAATTAAACTAGGGCAAAACTTGTTCCTAGCTAGGGCATTATTTTTTCCTATTTTTCCTGTTTTTATAACTTTTGCTTATTATATAATTTACTACCTATGAACAATTACTTTCTTTGAAAACCACAATAACATTGAAAATATAAAATCATGTCTTAACAATACTAAGCATATATTGTTTACTTTGAGTGGCATTTAAAGTTGAGAAATTAATTAAAACAACCAGTATTTTGATATGCCACATATAAACATCAACTGTGAATTAAGAAACAAAGTATATAAATGTGTGTGTGTGTGTGTATGTATATATGATTTCAGTATGATATATAATTTGCCTTTATCCTCATTTGTAGAAAGCATTTTTGTGATTTATTCATGGTTAAACAGAAAACATATCCAAGGTACAATTAAATTTCAAAAATTGAACTAGCTTATAGTCAATTTTATCTTGAATTTGTAAACAGTTGTATAGAATAGAGTCATATAAAATATCAAAGACCAACTGGATTGTATATGGAAGATAAAAGCTGTACACTTAAAAGAAATGTTGATTTATGTTGAATTTCAAAGGAATTGATTAGATTTTCCATGTTGCCTAGTTATCACAATTGTCTCATGTGCTCTGACCTCAGTTTATTTTTTAAAAACACAGTACTTTCCTAGGGAACCAGGGACTATCTCAATACTTCTTATGCTTATATTTTGTACAACAAATTTATTATTTTGAAAATGTATGAACCCAATGTGAGTACTTTCTCTACAGGTTTTCTGTTGGGCTGGTGCCATGTGTGGCTGTGAAGCCAAGTGTTCTGCTGGGGCAGAATAATCAAATCAAAGTTAATGGGGTGACCATCTAAGCAGGGCTCTCTGTCATTAAGGTCCACTCTTGTGATAGTAGCACATTATCCTGCTGATTGGATTTGTAGGAAGGCATCCACCTGTGGCCCACGTTGGCAGGGAAGAGACTTACTACAGAGGCAGCCCTGGCGAAGGAGGAGGAGGCAGCCGTCCTGGGCGGCAGATTCTTTGCTGGAAAGCCAAAGCGTTCAGGACAGCATAAGCAATATGAGTAGATGGGTGACTTGCAGGTTTTTTGGTTGATTTAGGTCCCAAATAAAACAACCAAAGGCTGAGGATTAGAAGCTATATCATTAGAAAGGAATGACTTGTCTTGAGCAAGGGAAAAGCAAATACATGTAGAGACACTGAGCCAGCTGATCAGACAAGATTTAAGCACATGGAGCCCTTTACTTCTATCTCAGGAATGATTTTCTCTGTTTGGATGAGAGCTATTGTAAGAATTTCCATGTCTGTTGGGGGCACTGAGGTTCTCACAGACTATGGTAAACACGATTTGGCTCACACGCTCTCATAATCAGGCTGACTTGCACTGAAACAGAGAGTGCTCTATAGCCGTGCCAGGCCTCTAGCAGTACCAACTGTTAAATAATAAACAGGCCCTGTTTGTTGGCAGCCTTGTCCCCTCCTGCCAACATGGAGTACCCATTTTCTGGGTTTACCTGCCCGCATGTGTTCAGACACTCAGAACAGTGTGCGTGTTGTGTGAGGTGCTGGTGGCGAGGAGGCATCAGTCTGCATCTAATCTGCTTAGTTTATTATTCTCTCAGGACCTCGGGTGAGCTCACAAACAGGAGGGGCTTGGGCAGCAGGAACAATGGCTGTGCTGTCATTCTAGATAATATTACAGTCTTTGCAGAGTGTACTGGCTTATTGTTTTTCTTATGTTCATTTTCTCTTCTTCATATTCTTTCTCTTCCTTTGAATTGGTTTGGAGGGAGTGGGGATTAGGGAGGATACGAGTGGTTCTGCCAATTAGTTGCTTTACTTCGAGAAGTTAAAAAGTGTTTGGATTGATTGCTTTACTCTACTGAAAGATGTATATGGTTTATTCACATTGGTAGTGTGTCAGACATTCAGTCAGTCCACAAGTGCTTACTGATGTGGGGCACAAAGAACCCAGGATCAGGTGCTTACACTCGACTTGGTGTGTTTCACTGTTATTGTGTGACAAATGCCAGGGTGAGGTCAGTTTTCAGTTGGATTCCAGGTACCAAATGACTACAGTTGAACAGTTTAACTAACAGCCAAGCCAGAAACACACACACACATACACACACATACAAACTTCAGAAGATAAAAACAAAGATTTGTACAAGTACACTACATGATCATGGAAAATTTTTTTTTTCCGTTTCACTGGTCCCAGGATAAAGGCCTTTGATAATTTCAGTTTTATATTGCTTTATTGGCCAAAGAAATTTCATATGTTGCACAGATGCAAGGTCAAAAATAGACTCTCTTAATTCCCCCAAGTCCTCTCCAACCCCCAGCAAAGCCATGATACCAATCTCCAGAAGGAAACTTTTGGTTGATTAGTAAAAATGAGGCACATTGAAGTAGGGAGAATCAGGGCTGTGTGGTGGTAGGGAAGGGTGGTGGGGAAGGAGGCAAAAAGACTGATTTTTCTTATGAACTAACTATAAAGGCAGCAGTTCAACTTTCAAATAATGACAGTTTTCCTGGAATAAGTTTTTTCCAAGGTGACCACTATGAGAAATAGCCCTTGTTAGAAGACTGTTATAACCCATTTGTTAAAAATTTTCAGTCGCATTCCTTTATAATGATGGTTCCCACATGATGAAGCTATTCGTTGATTGGGATACCAAAACCATTTGCTTGAGTGAAATGAAATTTCCTTCTCAGATCGCTAAATATGCTCTCAACTTTAGCATAATCATTCAGTTTCTTTGACTAGGATATTTTTAGATCAAGAGTAAATATTTGAAATAAGAAATCTGGTGACCGCCCAGGATTTTTTTCAAAAGTTCGGGTAATAATCTTGTATTTGGCCTCATTTTCCTTGAACTTGTGCCTCAACGATGTGAAATAGACAAATTTTTGCTTGTGTCATTTTCCTTTTGTGAGAAATGCAAGACCCCATTTTCTCAGCATCTTTAAAGAATTTAATTAACTTATAATGTCAAAAATAGTTTTGCCAGGCACGGTGGCTCACGCCTGTAATCCCTGTACTTTGGGAGGCTGAGACAGGAGAATCGCGAGTTCAAAGCTAGCCTCAGCAAGGGTGAGGTGCTCAGCAACTCAGTGAGACCCTGACTCCAATAAAAACACAATATAGGGCTGAGGATGTGGCTCAGTGGTCGAATACCCCTGAGTTCAATCCCCAGTACCAAAAAAAAAATAGTTTTAAAAATTCAAACAGTATTGAATTTACTCTGAATGATTCAGAAAAAACTCTGTAGGAAATTTATAGAAAATAACTATTTAAAAAGTAATTAGCATTATATAACAAAATAATGAATCCATAGTCACTATTAGTTTCCTGTTGAATTCACATCCCTTGTCACTGAATTCTAAAAGGTTTCTTCCAAAGAAGTGGGCCCAGACTGAGTTCACCTCATCAAAACAATTTTTCCTGTTTCCACTAGGCCTTCTCCTAACCAACAGATCTCAATGTCCCAGCAAAACATGTCCTAGAGAAGCTCTCTGAACTTTCATTTCTCCTTGGATCAGGTTGCTACAGCTAATGTCATTCACAAGCTCACCCGTGCACTTGAGTTTTCAATGTTTAATCTGTTATGAATGGTGAGACAGATTTACAAAGCTTATGGCATCGTGTCTAAGAACAAATAAGCTTTGAGGAGGGACTGAACAGCAAGCTGTCTTAGGAGTAAAGATCATCAGTGTGGTAAATTCTCTCAGTTGCTTGACCATTTTGTCTTTCGTGTTCTAATGAGGTGAATTTTAATTTCACACACACATGCACACACACACAATCAGTATATGTAGGTGTGCATACAACACTATTTTACTATACTCTCTATATGACTGTAACATGCATGTCTATTGTGTGCTTATCTAGCACCAATCTATAGCACTGGTAATGCAATTGTTCCCAGTGATTTAGATGCTGAAATTTGTGAAAATGAACAATGTTTGGTTTGTTGTTACTGTTGCTTTAGAATACCTCTGGAAGTGCTTATGTACTTGGAAGTCCTCAAGGTACTTTTAAGTTTACGTTAGACTTTTACTTCCTATGGTCAAGATGTGTGCAATTGAGAACCAACACAGCACATTGCCTTATTACTTGTTAGAAAAACTTTCTCTGCCTAAGTTAGTGTTTTTGTGTAAGAATTTTTTGGCATATTTATTAGAAAATACATATATAGTTACAGTTGACTTTGGTTGTTGGGAAAATGGAATTGCTGGAACAGCACTTAAAATGATAGTACTGACCTACTTAGAAAAATTAATTATGAAAGAAAAATAATGGATTATAGTAGCAGATAATGGTTTTGGGGACGCTGCTGGTTGAAATCCATCCTGAGGCTTATTTATAATTGGCACAATTAGGGTTTTCGAGAATTCAGCAGCCTTGATTTATTTACAAGGATTCATATAGGACTTGAGTCAGGAGGGAGATGGGGACAGAGGTGTGCAGGAGATTTATTACTTAAAATTTAATTTCTACAGGATTTCAAATTCCTATTTTAAGGGAGAAAGAATTGTCTCTAAGAAAAGAACACCAGGTTCTTTAGCCAACAAGATTTAAAAATTTGGGTCCTTGTATCAATCAAATGTTGTACTGGATCAGATAACAAAATTGAATATGCACTTAGGCTATTTTATTTTCTATATTGCCAATGAACTCAGTGTATGTAATTTTCATTTCACTTCTTGAAATGTTTATTTGTTCATCAGATATTTATTGATACCTACTGTGTATCAGGTACTATTCTAGGCACTTGGAATCCATCAGTGAAAAAGATAAATCACATAGCATTAGTGCATGACTAATTTATGAATGATTCATAGAAAGAATAAATCAATAAATCATATTTCATCAAATTTAAAATTTCTGCTCTTTGAAAACATTATTAAGAGAATGAAAAGAGAAGCAACAAATTACAAGAAAATATTTGCAAAGAATATTTCTGATGGAGGGCTTGTATCCCGAAAATATAAGGAACTTTCTCAAAACTCAGTCATTAATAAATCATACTTTTTATACAATGAGCAAAAAATTGGAGCATAAACTTCACCCAAAAAAGATATAAGGATGGCCTATGAACACATGAAAAGACAGTCAACGTCATTAGTCACTAGAGAAATGCAAATTAAAACCATGAGATACGACTACACAGCTATTAGAATGTCCAAAATTAAAAATGACCATACCGAGTACTGGTAAGGATGTAAGAAACTGGTGCCCTCATACACTGCTGGCAAAAAGTAAAACGGTTCACTCACTTTGGAAACAGTCTGATGGTTTTTTTTTTTTTTTTTAATTTTTTTTAGTTGTAGATGGACAAGATGTCTTTATTTTATTGCTTTGTGTGTGGTACTAAGGATCGAACCCAGGGCCTCATGCATGAGGGGCAAGCGCTCTACCGCTGAGCTACAATCCCAGCTCCTCTGATGGTTTTTTAAAAGTTAAACATATATCTACCATGTGATCCAGCAGTTTCACTTCTAGGTATTTACACAAGAGAAATGAAAGCACATGTCTTTATTAGACTCGTACACAGATGTTCATAGCAGCTTTATTTGTATTAGCTAAAAGTTTTACACAAGCCAAATGGCCATCCAGAGGTGAATGGATAAACAAATTGCAGTGTATCCATACAATGGATTACTACAAAACCATAAAGTGGAGTGAATTATTGATAAATGCTACAACATGATGTATCTTAACAATAGTATACTGGGTAAAAGAAGAGAAACAAAATAAATACATACCATAGGATTCTATTTATGTAAAATTCTAGGAAATTTATAGTGTAGGAAATAAACCAATAGTTGCATAGGGAAATTTTGGGGATGGTGAATAATTTTATTATCTTGATTGTGGTAGTTGTTTTATGTCTAATGTGTCAGAACATATCAAATTGTATACTTCATGTGATTTATTGTCTGTCAATTATACCTCAACAAAAAAGTATTTTTAAAAAAGAAAAAAACAGAAGAGATGGAAATTATAAATGAGAAGTGAATGGGTAGCAAATTTAAGTAGGGTAGTCAGGTTAGTTTAAAAAAAATTGTAAGCATCATCTGCACTGTTTGGTAAAAGAAACTTCCCCCAGTATAGTTTCCCATGAGCACATAACACTTAGAGTAGCTACCCCTTATCTCTGTGAATTATGTTCCAAGTCCCCCACTGGATGCCAGAAACCATGGATACTACTGAACTCATTATTTATACTACTTTTTTTCCCAATACATAAACATCTTACAACAAAATTTAATTTATAAATTATGCACAGAAAGAGACTAGTAATAGAACAATTGTAACAATATGCTGTATGAACATGTCTGTATCTCTAAAAATATTGTACAGTACTCACTCTTCTTGTGATTACATGAGATGATACAATGGGTGTGTGGTGAGAGGAAGTAAGGTGGATGATGTAGGCATTGTGACATAGTGTTAAGCTTTAGCTAACCTCCATAGATCCTCAGACAGCAGTTCTGGATATGTCCAGAACCAAGTAGCTACTTACTAGCATCTTGGTTATAAGATCAGCTGCTAATAGCTCATAGTGCTTAGGCTCAAGAACCCTGACGATGGCATGTAATTCAAAACTTATTAAAATGTTTAGAGGGCTGGGGTTGTGGCTCAGTGGAGTGCTTGCCTTGCATGTGTGAGGCACTGGGTTCAATTCTCAGCACTGCATATAAATAAATGAATAAAATAAAGGTCCATCAACAACTGAAAAAACATTAAAAATGTTTAAAATTTCACATTTAATTTTTTTGGAACTGCAGTTTACTGCAAATATCAGAAACCTTGGAAAACAAAACCTTAGTTTGACATTCTAGCTCCCAATGTACTGGTTTGAAACCTTGGGCAGATTACCTAATTCTTTAGATAGTTTTTTGTCTTGTAAAATGGGGATAATATAATTTAAAATTCTGAGGATTAAGTAAGACAAAGTACTTTAAATTCTTGCCTTCGGGTCTGGCCTCAGGAGGAGATGGATTGAGTGCCTGCCTACATGATGTGAGTTCAGGTGTGAGAGCAATGCCCTCTGTCTCTTATACTTGGATGTTACACTATTCATTCTTTTGGATCAAGCATTACAAAATCTGAAATTTTCTTTTTGCAAAAAACAAAAGAGTGGCACATTAACCTATATGATTCTGTTACTAATTTTTAAATCACTTGATTAAACTACTCTTGCTCATTATAGTGGTGACAGAGAGTTGATTTCAACCATCCTATGGGTCTCAGATTAAATGTCACTTATCCCAAGAAACATTCCTTAGGCTCTCAAGGATATGCTAGGTCTGCCTGCTGTGTGTTCCTCTAGTTCCACACTTTCTTAACCACTAGTGCAGTAGCTGTTTTGTCTACCACATCCTACTGCTGTGTATGCTCCACAAGGGTGGAGATTGGGTGTGGCTCCTTAACTTCTGTGTTGGCAAAGTATCTATCTTAATAGCTATCACTGAGAAAAATAGCACATATTTTTAGAGAAGGGTAGTAGATGGGGAAGGTGGAAAGCTCTAACAAACAGTTCTCCATCTTCTTAGTTAGCTTTTCTGACCTTAGAGCAATTCCAGATAGAAAGATTTTTAATATGTGTGGAAAAGTGCTGATTGCCTTCAGAGGCTAGTGGCTATCACAGTGGCAATGAAGAAACTGCATGAAGGTGATACTTAAGACCAGAGAAAAATAAGCTGGGACTAATGACTCAATTTCTAGTCTCAACTACTGGGTACAGTGACCTCAAGCCTAACCTTTTGGAACCTAAGTTTTCATATGAGTTAAAAGAGAAAATATAGTATGTGAGGGTTGATTTGCAATAGAAAAAAAGGGGGTTGTTATTGAAGGGGGTTAAAATGCCTGTAAAGTCAGTCTTCCTTAACTTCTGCTTATTAAAAGTTGATGTTCTCAGGACTCTCCTTTAAACTTCCTCTTCACTTGGGATCCTTCTGAGGAACCTAATTTTCTTCCATAGCCTTTTCAGCGTCTTTATCTAACTGACTGCCACATCTCTTTTCCAGCTCAGACTTACTTTTGAGCACTGCCTTCTAGTTGTAGTTGTTTTCCTTGGATGACCCTTAGGCACCCCAAACTCAGTATATGCGACAATAAATTCTTTCCCCTGAATTTGTTCTTCCTTCCATTGTCGCCACAAAATTCCTCACAGTAGAAACCTGGCGTTAGCTTTTCTATGCTTACTACCGTCCCAAATCCAGTCAGTCACAAATTCTTTTGCGCTCCTACTAATTTTTTTGTTTAATCTGTTAACTCCTTTCCACACCAAAGTTACCACTGCCCTCCAGGGAGCTATCCTATTTTCACCCAAATTCCTGCAATATTCTCCTGATATTCTTAATATTAATCTTGCAATCTCGTCTCTGCCTTCTCTTCTAGTCCAACTTGTGCCTTTCCCCTGTCAATCATACTGAACTTCTTTTCAGCCTTTAGTGCACCATCTTGTTCTTGTTTTGTTTTGTTTTGTTTTTTTGTTGGTACTGGGGATTGAACTCAGGGGTATTCGACCACTGAGCCACATCCCCAGCCCTATTTTGTGTTTTATGTAGAGACAGGGTCTCACTGAGTTGCTTAGCGCCTCGCCGTTGCTGAGGCTGGCTTTGAACTCGCAATTCTCCTGTCTCAGCTTCCCTAAGTGCTGGGATTACAGGCATGCGCCACCGCGCCCGGCCATCTTGTTCTTATTTCTGATCTTTGCATATGTTCTTCCCTTTATTTACGATACTCTCCATTACTCCCTACTTACCCCTGTTGCTCACTTTCACTGACATGAAGCCAATTTAGTAAGTCTCATCTTAAAACTCCATTTTCTGACTAATTAAAATTTTCTTACATTTTACTTTTATAAAGTGTACTTTATTTAATTGATTGTTTTGCCTAAATCCCATTTAAGGTAGGGATAATATATCTTGTTCAAAGTGGTATTTTTAGTGTCTAACGCAATGGCTGACATGGACTGGGCATTTAAAAATGTTCGTTGAGTGAATAAATGAAGGAAACTTTTACAGATAAGTGAAAAAAATCACTAAATGTTTTTACATTTTTTACTTAATTTTTTAAAAAAATTTAAGATGATAGATTTTTTAAATTAAATTTATTTTTGACTGATACATGAAAACATAAAAATTTGTATATGCATGAAAGGATAACATGATGTTTAGATACATTTCTATATTGTGTAAAGTTTAATCAAGTTAAACATATCTATTTTCACATATATTTATCATTTTATGGTAAAAATATTCAAAATCCTTTCTTTTATTTTTTAAATGCACAGGTAAAATTATTGTTATCTATTCTCACTCTACTACACAATTGCACACCAGAACTTCTTATTCCTAACTACGAATACTCATTGATCAACCTCTTCCCATCCTTCCATTGCTTCTATTCTCCAGCATGTGGAAGCCTCCATTCTGCTTCCAGCTTCTATGAGATAGACTTTTTAGATCCCACAAATGAATGAAATAACGAGGTACTTATCTTTCTATGCCTGGCTTCTTTCAGTTAACATAACCATTTCCATTTCCATCCACATTGTCATAAATAACAGATTTCTTTGTTTTTATGGCTAAATAGTATTCCATTGTGCATATATTATATTTTTTTGTTCATTCATTAGTTGAAGGAAATTTTAGTTTTTCTGTTTCTTGGCTATTGTGAATAGTGCTGCAATGAACATTGGAGTACAGATGTCTCTCTGACCTACTGATTTCAGTTCCTCTGGATAGATGTCCAGTAGTGGCATTGCAATATCATATGGTAGTTCTATTTTTAGTATTTAGAGGAGCCTCTACACTGTTTTCCACTAAATTATATTAATGGTAATACTTATTTTCATTCCTACCGACAGTGTAGAAGGGTTTCCTTTTCTCTATGCTCTCATCAGCACTTTTTGATACTAGCCATTCTTACTGGGATGATGTAATATCTCATTGTAGTTTTGATTTCCATTTCCCTGATGATTAGTGATGTTGAACATTTATTTCAAATATCCTTTGGTCATTTGTATGTCTTCTTTTTAGAAATGTCTGTTTAGATCTCTTGTTCATCTTTTAATGAGTTTTTTCTTGCTATTGGTGTTTTTTATTTTTTGTAATTTCCTTATATATTCTAGATATTAACCTCATGCCAGATGTATAGTTTGCAAATATTTTTTTTCATTATGTAAGTTGTCTTTCCACTCTATTAGTTGTTTCCTTTGTTTTGCAGGAGTTTTGAGTTTGGTATAATTCTACTTAATCTGTTTTACTGTTGTTTCCTGTGTTTTGGGAGTCTTATCCAAAAATTCCTTCCCTATTCCAATGTCCTGAAGCATTTCCCCTACGTTTTCTTCCAGTAATTTCATAGTTTCAAGTTCATTTAAGTTCTTAATCCCTTTGAGTTGATTTTTGTTTTATTTTTCTAAATGTGGATATCTGACTTTACTAGCATCATTTATTAAGACTGCCCTTTCTCCATTGCATGTTCTTAGTCCTTTTGTGAAAAATAGTTCCTATAAAGCATGGATTTACCTCTTAACTCTCTATTCTGCTCCACTGATCTGTGTGTCTGTCTGTATGCCAGTACCACACTGTTTTTATTATTGCAGCTTTATAGTACATTTTGAACTCAGGTAGTGTAAACCACCCACTTTGTTCTTTTTCCTCAAGGCTGCTTCAGATATTCCAGGGTTTTTATAGTTCCATATACATTTTAGTATGTTTCTTTTAGTTCTATGGAGAATGCCATAAGCATTTTCATAAGGATTTCTTGAACCTGTTGTTTATTTTGGGTAGTATAAGCATTTTAATGATATCAATTCTACCAATCCATGATCCTGGGATGTCTTTCCATTGGGTGTTTGTGTTTGTGTGTGTGTGTGTCTCCTCTTCAATTTATTTGTCAATATTTTATTATTTACATTATATATATCTTTAACTTCTTTGGTTAAATATATTCCTTGATATTTTTGTAGCTGTTATAAATGGGAATGCTTTCATTACTTCTATTTCAGATAACTCTCTATTGGTGTATAGTAGTGGTATTGATTTTTACATAATTTTGCATCCTGCAATTTTTCTGAATTCATTATTAGTTATAATAGTTTTTTGGTGTGGTCCTTGGAGTTTATTATATGAAGATCCTGTCATTCATAAACAGTGACAATTTTACTTTAATTTTTTATTTGTAATATTTTCAGTTTGTTCCTAGAAAAATTAAAAAAAAGAAATTCTTGAAAATTTATTTCACATTTTGTTGTATGTATTTTAAACATCACTTCCTACAATTAAGACATCCTAGAATAAGAAATATGTGAACTAATTTATTTCTATAAATTATTCCTCTGGGAAAATTATTGTTAGAACTACCTTAAGCTTTTGGACCCTTTAGTGTCAGTGATAACTGGTGGTATTCATACTTGTTTGGATTTGACTACTTTGTTGTAGAAATTTCTATTGTATTTTATTTATTTATTTATTTATTTTTTGGTATTAGGAATTGAACCCAGGAATGCTCTGTCACTGAGCCACATCCCCAGCCTTTTAAAAATATTTTATTTAGAGACAGAGTCTGTCTGAGTTGCTTAGGGTCTCGCTAAATTGCTGAGGCTGGCTTTGAACTTGTGATCATCCTGCCTCAGCTTCCCAAGCTGCTGGGATTATAGGTGCATGCCACCATTTCTGGCCTGTTTTCAGTTTTCTGAGACTAACATTTAGGAGAATTCTGTTATCAGAGTCATTACTTCTAGATCTGGCTATCTTAAGCCCAACCTAGTTGCAAATATTTTCCACTCTCATCTTACTTTCCATTATTTGTCCGTAAAAAATCATCTAGAATATTAAGAATGACACAGTAAAAGGATCATACTGAATGTGGTTACACAAACAACCAAGGAGGTTGTTTAAAAATGTCATGAAGAGTCAGTTTGAAATAAAGGTTTGTTGAAACATTTAGAATTACACAACTAGCTTCCATATTAATCATTCCTCTATGCTTTGATACCTGGCTAAAATGTTTGTTGATTCTCAAGTAAAACAACAATTTTTAACTTTTATAGACATGTAGCACATTTCTGAATTTATTATTATCAAGTTAATCAAGTATTGAATATTGAGCAGAATATTAATAACTGCCTTACAAGAAGGGAGGTATTTTACACATATCCGTATCACAGTGATTCTACAAGGGAGCTCACCATCATTTTATTGATGAGAAACCTCAAGATGAGAGATATAAAGTAATATGTTCAAAGACACACACATAATTTTGAGAAATCCCAGCTCTAACCCTGAATCTATCTCATGTTGTTTCTGCTATATCCCATTACCTCTCTGAGAAACATGATTGCTTGTTCTAGGTATACTGGTTTCCTAAGGTTTCCTTAACAAATGCTCACAACTTTGATGACCTAAGACAATAGAAAGTGATTCTCTTACAGTAATAAAAGCATAAGTCTGAAATTAAGGCATTGGCAGGGCCACACTCCCTCGTAAGAATCTTACCTTGCTCTTCTGAGTGGTGTCTCCACAGGTTCCTTAGCTTGTGGGTTACATGACTTCAATCTATGCCCCATCTTCCTATGGCTTTCTACTGTGTGTTTGTGTCTTTTTCTTTTGTGTTATTGGATTAGAGCCCACCTGACAATTTCATCTTAAGATCCTTAACCTAATTATATCTACAAAGTGGTTACATTTGTGTATTCTTGGGGTTAAAATGTGAACAATACTGTTGGGGTTACCATTCAACCCACTATGCTGAATATTCTAGGAACTATTTTGAGAGAGTTCTACATTGTAGACATCTGGAATATTTAATAAGTTACAGAAAACCAAAATTTTGCTAATCTATAGAAATAGATAAATGCAAAGTACTTACTAATGTTGATTACAATTAGTATTATCATTGAGTGTCATGCTATCATTATTAGGACAGAAATGGTAACATAGTAATGTTGCTCATGTCTCCATTAACTGAGATCCTTCTGCCTATTTGGTTACAAATGAAGACATCAGTAAAAAAAAAAAAAAAAAAAAAAAAAAAAAAAGCTTCAAAACATCTCTATTTTCTTTCCTGATGACAACATCAAGTCTCTAAATCCATCATTGGCTATTTTGGTATATACATCCTATGAGTTTCTCCAACTGATTAATCTACCTACCAAGCAGGCATTCTTTAAAATATGGAATAGTGCTTCATTCCCTGATCCTAGTTGTACTTTTCTGAATTTGAAGTTTGACCCCTAACATTACTATTTTAGGATATTATAAATAGTTCTGTGATTACCCCATCCCTAAATTTCATAACCTCATTGCATAATATATTAGAATTCAATGCCTTATCTTTCTTTAACTTTCAGACTTTAACCCTAAGTTACACTGTGGATCTTCCAATTCCAGAGTTATACACATCCCTTTCTGTTTCGGCCTGTGGATGTTGGAGACAAAATTATCATTATACCCATTCTAAGATATGAAAATTCTACATAAAAATAAACAAGTCTTTCTAATTTATTTTTAATGCACTTAATGAGTCCAAACTGAAATACTAATCCATAAAAAAAGTTGTTTTGTTGATTTGTTTACTAATTTCCAGAAATTATTTTATACACTGATAAGCAATTATGATAGGCAGCTTCTAAGATGGCATACAATGCTTTCTACATCCTATACCTGTACCTTCTTATAGAATTCTTTATTCTTTATTATTGGCTAGACCCAGAGACTCATATCTAATAAAGAATAAAAATGATGGATATCACTTACAAGATTAAGCTTAAACAAATGACTCTAGCTTTCTTCTTGGGTGTCGTCGCCCCCGCCCCCCATTACTCTCCCTGGAGAAAGCCAAATGCCAGTCATGGAGCAGCACCGTGAAGATATTCAGAGCAGGAGACTGAGGCTACCAATAACCAAGAGAGTAAATGTGGAATGGATTCTCAACTCCAGTTTATAATTCAGATGAGACCACTCCCCTGGCTGACAGTTTGATCACAACCTCCTGAGAAATTTGGACTCAAAGGCACCTAATTCTTCTCTACCAATTTCTGACTCACAGAAACTATGAAATAATTGCTTATTTCTTTAATCTACTAACTTTTGGGATAAGTTATTATATAGTAATAGAAAACTAATATAATAGTACATAAAAGAAACACCCTCATGCAATTTACACTCTAATAGAGACAGTACACATATACAAACATACACACTCAAGATATAAATGAGTAAGACACTGGAAATTAGTTTTAAGAGGAAAACAAAACAGAGTAGAATAAGTTGGGGATGTTTAGATACCATAATCAGGCAAAGAAAGATTTCTCTGTGGTGAGAATTTGTTTGAGCTAAGAAGCATGAGAAGAGCTCGGCCATGTGAAGATCTAGGAACAAGACAGTCTGGGCAGAGGCAATAGTTAAACCACAACTAGAAGACATAGGCTTGGCTTGTTTGAGGGGTAAAATAGGCAAAGTACATAAAGGAAGGGGGGCAGGCAATAAGAGAGATGGGCATGAATACTTAATGGAGGAACGTATCGGTTATGGTTTTATATTTATCTTTCATTCTTATTGCAACATGCATACATTGTAGGATTTTATTCAAGGGAATGATATGATATGCCCTGTATTTTAAGATTTTCTAGCTTCTGTTTAGATAATGGATTATAAAGAGTAACAATGGAAGCAAAGAATTTAATTAGGAGACCAGATAAGATAAGAGATCCTTGCGATTTGGGTTGGTGATGGCAACCAACACAATGAAATGGTTGGTTTGGGGATGTGCTTTGGGGCTTGGATTAATGGGGTTTATTGATGAATTTGATACGGTGAGTGAAGCAAAAGGAGTCCTTGGTGCTTTGCCTAATCAACTGAGCAGATTATGGTACCTTTCACTGAGATAGGGGAAGCAAAGTTTGATTGGAGGAAGAATGGTGACGTGGATATTATGGAATCCAGAGTGTTGTTCAGAGCATGTTGTTAGCCTTTAGTAGGAGAGCTAGCAAAGAAGGTGCTCATTAATCAGGATTCTATGTTTTAAGCTAGGTTCCTGCTTGAAAAACCATCTCTGACATCCTACAGTATGTTATTTCTTCTAGCTTTATTTTTTTCAGCTTTATGGTGAAATTTTGTCAGATGCTATTTGAATGCTTAAATAATGCATACTGACCCTCTCTATCCAAATACATGAGTTAATTATATATAATTTCTCTTTATAGAAAGTTTCAAAATCCATTGAGGAAAAAGTCAGTTAAATATTTTAATTATACTTTATTAAGACATAAATATCAGACACAAGATGACTTTTGTTCTTTTCTTTATTCAGACTTTGTTAGAACTTCTAATCATGCCTTTCCCTATTCATTAGAAAATCATTTATTCATTCATGGAACCTCACACTTACCTTCAAAATTCATGGCAGTTTTCCTTGTAAGTCTTATAAGGACAGTGGGGAGTTTGAGTGGATCATTGCTTCCCTTCTTCTATAAAGTTTATAGCAAGAATAAATATTATGAATAATTATGGTAACATAGGTGCATTTTTTCTGATCAGAAAATTCCAGAGAAAATGCTATGAATGCCAATAGTGTTTTGTAATAAGAGAGTGAACAGCTGTCAAACTCAGTGTCCCAAAAAACTGAAACAAAACACACACACACACACACACACATACATACACACACACACAAAAAGAAAAGAAAACAAAGCTTACTGTCACTTTCACTTAGTTGAACATCACTACCCAGCATGAGTAGTTAGTAAAAATGTCTTTAGGTATCTATATACTGCCAAATAGGAATGATTCTTTATCCCACTGGGAAATTCAGACACCAGAACATGAGAAACTAAGGGGCTTAGATTTGATCTGGTAATTCTGAGCCAATGTACTGCAATTACTGTTGCATTGTGAAATGCTAGTATGAACTGGTATATTATAAAATGAAATCATATTGTATAGTTCATTGTATTGTTCCGTCAGATTTTGATATCCTCACTTTAAATAATTCATGGGGAGAAATGATCACTTCATAATGCCACAAACTCACAGCAGGCAAAACTAATTTTACACAATATGAAAACAGATTTTATTTATTTAAAAGGAATATTAAAAACAACAACAACAACTTTTTTGACACCAGCTGCTGGGAAATAAATAGAATACTTTATGACAAAAAATTCTAAATCTATGAAAGCTGCTCCTGAGAGTCCAAGTTGAGAATTGTAAAGATATCTTTAAATGCCCTGGTCAATGCTTTATGCCTTATTTTGAGTAAAAAGAACCCTCCTATCTTGCTGACTTTCTGTGGAGGTAAAAGAGTTCTGGGGGAAAATTAACTTTATAAAAACTCTCCTTATACCTACAACATAATGTCAACCAAGTGACAAGCTTTAAGTGTCACCTCAGGGACCCCCCAATAGTTTAAATAGCACTTTTCGGTAAACAGTAACTTGTATCCTTAAATACAAACTAAAAAATTATTGCTTTGCTTTGTCCCAATCAGACCTTGAGTAGAAGTGAAAAAGAATACTTTGAAATGACCACAACAATTTTTCCTTTCACTGTGGCTTTAGAGTAGAATAAGAAAATAAGGTAAAAGTATAATGAAACTATTTTCTTTGGGAAAATTTTTTCGAAGGACATTTTTATACAAATTTCAGACATATTTTTATACCAAGAGTAAAAAAAAAATCTAAGCTTGCAGTTCAATGTGATACTAACTCCATATCTGACTCAATCAGACAAAGAACAGGACCTGTGCCATGGGTAGTTCTGGGTTTAATCTCAGAACTTGAGGGTCCAGGTACCCAGGCAGTTTGCTGTCCTCCTTTCTGAAGCTTCAGGGAGAGAACAAATGTGGAGAGCATCAGGGATTGTAGGTAAGGAACTAAGGGATGAACAAAGGAGAGAAAAGAGAACAAAGTGTAAAGAATTAGATATTTTGCCACCAAAGCAATGAAAATACATTCTCTAAGTAATATGAATGTCATTTATTGAATTTTTACTTAAAAAAAATGTTTAAAACTCTTATAATCTTGCTGACAGTGGAAATGTAATTCTGAGGCTAAGAAACTGACTCACCAGCAGAAGTTTATGATTATCTCTGATAACAGCTGAATTCCACTCTTCTTTGTATCCTGTGAAATGGGATAGATTTGTATAACAATGATGTCATAGGCACTGTCGGAAGGGTTTGTCTCTGATTTTGTTATGTTTCCTTCTTACTAGGTTATAAGTAAGGAGTTAGAACTTTTCTTTAGATTTTGAAGGTTTACAAATTTTGAGGAATCTGACTTTAGTGCAACATTTCAAGATATAAAACACAGTGTAGCTGAGATTTAAAATGTTCAATAGGTATTACCAAATTGTTATAGGGGAGCTGTTTTCAGTATCTTTCTGTATTTTCTAGGGGTAATAGGATATAAAGAGATCATGGGTTTCCTTTATCCTTAGTGTACCAGTGCTGTCTAAAATGTGCATTTGCAGGGTTGCTTTGAGAATAATAGAAAGAGCATTGAGATTCCAATACTGAAGGCCTTAGTTCAAAGTCCAGCTGAATTCTACTTACAAGTTGTTGACCCTGTATAACTTATTTTAACTTTCCTGTGTCTAATTCTTTTTAACCCATAAAATGGAGTTAACAATACCCATCTGTAAGATTTTCTTGACATTCAGTGAAATAGTAGGGAAGTTTGGGAAAGCTTAGAATGCTATAAAAATGTTGATTTAATCCTATTAATGAATATTATATAAATATTGTTTTGTAAAGGCAACACTGTTGTATTTTAAGGGGTGACTTTGCATATGTGATGTAATATGTTTAACAATGATTCCATTTCTGCTGAGTGTTTTGCTGTGATGCAAACAGAATTACAATGCAAACATGAACCCAAACAAAGTTGGTATATGTAGCAATTTTAGCACCAGGCAACCTGAGTTATATTATAATGATATTTTATTAAACCAATGTATACGGGCCAGACTTTTTTCTATATAAGAGAGATATATCATTTTGGAAGCCGATTAAAAATGAAAGAAATAGAACAAGAAATTCCAAAATTTCTAATTGAATTTCTTTGACGTTTTTAAGATTTTTACCTTCTAGAACATAAAACTCATATTCTTTTTACTAAAATCTTAGCTTTACTTCAGCATCAGGCTTATCTCCATAAGGCAAGGGATAGATAGAGTGAAAGTTAAATATCATATAAGGAGAATTCCTTAGGCCATATTATTGTTATGAAAGTGTGCAAGTCCAAAAATAAGCCTAGTCATCTTTCCACCCACTCAGACTGATTCTATAAGTCAATCATCAAATGCAGAACGTTGGTCTTAAATAATCATTGTTTTTATGTAGGAACAGCAATGACCATATCTAAATGGGATAAAGGAAGTTTATTTAATGCACAAATACAATATATAAGATTTGAAACATCACAGTAGTCTATGCAGTTAAGAGATTAAATTTATATGTTGCCTTTGGGCATAGAGAATTTTAGAAATAGAAAAGATAATATTTTGTAGTTTTTAGGAATCAATAATGCCATTTTATTCTATAGAATAAAGCATTATGCTTATACAATGGCAAAAACTTTATCATTAATGAATTTGGGGTGGCTATCCCTTTGGCCCCTTGTGGAATTAACTTTGTAAGAATAGATTTTCATATTTTTTGATGATAATTGCCTTGATATTGATACCAGTCACTATCCCTTCATCAGATCTAGAGATGGACAATAAAGGACATGAGGAGTCCTAGCACATTAAGTCATAATAAAATTAGCTGAAGTATCTAGATACACATATAAATACAGATACACAATAGATATAGATACATATATATATAAATCTCAAAGAAAAAGTTGAATTTGATAGGGAAGAAGTAGTCCAATTTGAATACACTTTTCTTGGAAAAAAGAAAAACACTTAGTGATTGTTTTATCAATCTGGCATTCCATACAAACTTAATATTCTTGTTTACACAATGGGTCACATTGAGATCAGCAAGATGGTATGGCCTAGGCCAGATGTGGCAGACAAGGAACAGAATTTTGCTGAGTAAGTATAATAGGATTTGGGCTGTTGCTTCAAAAGTAACATTAAATTTCTCTCCATGCAATTATAATGGCTTTCGTTTTCCAGGAGATCTGTCTGTAGACTCTCAGAGGCTTATTCTCTTTCATGGAAATAATACGGTTAAGCTGCTTGAAATCTCAACAGATTTAATATAAACGTTCAGATAAAAAGTTAGTCATTTAATGGTAGTCTTCAAACATAATTAGTAATGAAATTTAAGCAGGGCCTAGGAGAATAGGATCATGGAATCCCAGAATTCTAGAATCATTTCTTTTGGAGCTACAAATATGGGTCCATTCTTCTCTGTAATAACTGAGGTTGGTAAAACAACCAGCCCGGGACCTTTTAGTTAGGGCGTATGGAAAAGCTAGGACTAGAAGCAAATCTCTGGTCCTGAGTCAAGTATGTTTTCTAGTAAAACTTGACTTCTTTATATGTGGACATTAAAAATCAATCTTGTACAATAATAATAGGTCATTTTTAAAGGCAGTTTAGCCTTATCCACTCTAATAGCATCAATAATGATGGCAATCATTCATATAGTACTTACTGTAATTGCTTTACTAATAGTCTCTCTTTTAAATCTTCTCACAGACTTACAAACTAGGTACTATTGTTATCTTCATTTTGATGTTGATGGAGAAAGCCAAAGCATGGGAGGTTAAGGAAATCTACTGAGGAATCAGTCATAGAACAGTAGAGTTGGTATTTGTACCCAGCCATCTGGGTTCTACAGCTTGTAACTTTAATCCCTAAGCTATGCAACTTATTTGTCATTTTTAAATTATATAAACACTTAGAAATGACATGGATAAGTTCTCTGTGCTCCACAAAAGCCAGTTTCATGAATGAACAAAATATGTATAAGTAGTAGACAAACCCATTATATAAAAGGTTGGAAGAATTGGATACTTTTTCCTATAAAAGAAGAAACCATAAGAGAAATTTGATAGCTGTGGGAAAATCAAATTTTAATTGTTCTCAATAACTGTGAGCAAAGTTAGGTCCATGGGGTAGAGATTATATGGAGATAAGTCCTGGCTTATTCTAGCAGTGCAGGAATCAGAACAGGCAGTCTGGTGAGTGTGTTCTTTATTTCTGTGCATTCATGCTGCATGGACCCTGTTGGCATAGACAGGATTACTGCACTTGGGTAGTACATTGGAGCACAACCATGCTCAATTAGGTCAGAGGTAAGAGACATCATTAAATTAAATCTGAAACCGTATTGGAAGCCAGGCAAAGGCCAGAGCTCCAGACAGTTTTGAATCCTGATACACTCGTTTATTAGTCTTATAAATTTAGTCAAGTTACTTAACCCTAACTTCTCTGAGTCCGAATTTTCTCATCTATAATTGGGATAATTGTACTAATCTCCTAGAGTTGTGGCAAGGAAGAATAAATGAGATCAATATGTGAAATTCTAGCCTGGTGCCAGGCACAGTAAGTGCTCAGAGGATGTTAATTTTTTCAGGAGTGAGAGGTTTATTAATGTTTTGAAAATGGGCTATAGTGCTAACTACTCTCTTATACGAAAAAGAAAACTGGGCCTAGCAAGTAATAAGGTATAGGACTTTATCCCCACCAATCTCTTACTGCCTTTCAATAAGGAACCATGAGCTCTGAATTGTGAAAAGTGTTTATAAAGGAAGCTTTGTAAATCAACTTATTTTACATGCGGTAGAGCAGCTTATGATTTAAAAGCATCCTGGGGTGAATCCTTTTATAATGTGAATAATCACCCCCTAATTTATCTGTTTGGTAAGTTCAGAATTGGGCTTACTGTGTCTTCTTAAAGTACACCTGTACTCTTGTTCCTAAAGGTAGGCAGTACTTTCATGCTGAGCTGACTTCCAGAGAAATACAGAGTGCTCTTGGATTCAGGATGGCATAGGCCAGGTAACTGTCTAAACACACAAGGTCCCTGTCACCAGCTAAACATTCATTGTACTTTGTGACTCATGGAGGTCAGTTGATCTAAACTACAGGAAAGATCATTGCACATGGGAGTGTTGCCTATTGAAGAGTGAGATATTGAAGAGCAATTTGTTTTATGCCTCTTTTTCTATCTTTGAAAGTTCAATGAAAGTCACCCTGAAATTATGACATGACATACATATCCTCCATGAAAAGCCAAATAGTACAGGAAGTTACACAGTAGAAAGAACACTGGATTTGGAACTTGAAACTCACTAACCAAGACCTGATACCCGCTAACTGCACAGAACGGGTAGGGTTTTGCTTATTTTTTCTCTTCCTTCATGTCCTGATTGTAAAGTAATCAAGTCAGATTTGCATCTTTGATTCAGCTTGTGGCTAAAAATTTTAGTTATTTCACTCATAAAATGAGGTGAAACTTGTTTCTTTTTCTCCAATAAAAAGATTAAAACAGAAAATCATAGAAAGAACACTTATGAATAGTTAAGAGGTTTTCTTATCCCAATCAACAATGCTTGTCACTCTGCCTTCACTTGACCTTTTTTACAACAGATGTAAAGATTTATAAAACATTTTATTTAGCTATGATATAGATGAGTATGAATGTGGGTAAACTCAAACCAATGAGTCTTTTCTCCCATTAGCCAGCAAACATTGACCTGTGTTTGGAGAAACTTGAACGTATTTGAGAGAAAATGACCTCTTCCACGAATTAATTATATCTAGGACTAAAATAATTATATCTTTTCATTGATTCTTTTTATTTTCACAATATCCATGGGAATTTTGCCAATTCTTCATAGAGTGATTTAAGCTTATTTTTAACTAACTTGGATGAAGTACGCTTTGAATATATGCTTGTGACTTCATCCTCTGCAAGTTGAATAAGATGTATCAGATGTGCACATTTAAACTATATGGTGCTTCTCAAAGAGAGCTTCGTAAGAGCTCAGGTGACTATAACAGTTATGAGATCGTTTTGAATTTTCCCAATTTTTCATGCTGGTTTCAGTCCACTTAGGATATTGAATGGAGCCTAAATTCATAAATGGCCAGACTTACAATTTATCAAATGAGAATTTAAACATGTTTCTATACAGATTTGTGCATTGTAAAAGGCTACTATTCAGGACCTGAGTTATTTGTCAAAAACTTCATGTCAATTTTTAAGAGAAACTCATGAACTTAATTGAAATAAGGAATAATGAAACTGTAAGTTTAACCAAAGTAGAAATCCATCCAAAGATAAGCATTCCATGATCATCTTCAGAAGTATACTGTGCAACCTAAGGACCCGAAAGCTATCAAGTTTGTAAGCATGGACAATGAGGAGGCCACCATGGTGCCATGTATACTAGTGGCTATAAGGGGTTAAGAAGAATCTTTACATCCTAAAGGGGAAGAAGAACTTTACTCAGTTATTCATTTCAATCCTTAAGAAAATTGCTGTTCATGGACATATGGCATTTCCAATTTTTTAATTTATACACAAAAAGAAACTTAATCTTCCTAATAAATAAAAAAATCTTAAAATTAATCACACAATACTAAAATAACTCAATGTTCCATTTTCTCCTAAGACTGTAGCAAAATAGGAAGTATAGAGAAAACAGCTATCATTAAAAGTATTTAGAAGTCATTAAATATAAGTTTAAGACAGGTGAAATCATTTATATAAGGCATTTCTGATACATAGAATGAATATTCAGACACATTATATGCCATCCTGTGAGGAAAATGATAACAAAGATTTCTATATGCAGTAAAGGGTCAAGAAATATTGAGTACATATTAAGAACTCAATATTTGGTGTCATGAATAAGAGAATTATGCAAAGAATTATTTGCTATTGGACCTAATGACAATAAGATTCCCTGTATGGATCCTATGAAATAATGAAAATTCTTACATGAGGAACCTATTATAAGATTAAAATGAGTTTGCAAAAATATTTCCATCAGTTAGCTTCATTAAATCTCACTTTCATGTCAGGAAGTTTCTATGGTTGTCTAATTTGAGTGTAGACTTTTGTAGACCTCATAAGATCGCTAAGGTTCTTAAATTTGTAGAGCCTGCATGTGTACTACCAGTAGAAAGAAGCAATTACAAAAGAAAATAAGAAGTAGCCCAAAGTCTGCTAGAGGTTTCCTTATATCTGTATTGAAGTATTAGGTATAGGTTCTGTTATGGAGTCCAAATTATGCTAAAGCAAAATATGTTTTCTAAGATATTTGGTTTTCTTACTGGAGAATGGAGACCTCATAAAAGCCCAAGAGCACCCTCTAGTGAAACTTTTGGAGTAGGCCCAAGGGCCTGTTCTTGACTTGGGCCCTCCCTTTCAAATGACCTTTGCTTGCCCAAAATGTAAAAGCTGATTTCAAAGCATCTGGCCTTATCTTTAGACAATTTCCAGATCACAAAGAAGGTAGTATGCTTGTCAAGTATTTCTAGTGGTGTAAATGCTTGAGTGCTGAGGTCTAGTATCCCACCATTCCCATGGTTTTGTTTTTTTCTTTTTTAAATAATGGAAATTTACCATTTTTGTGACCTATGCTGTTGTTATTTGTTAAAATAAATTAATTCTTGGAACTAATATAACTAAAGGGAGAGAAACATGAAAAGTATGTAACTAAATTGGTAGCACTCTGCCCCTGCCTCTATCTTTGTCATGTTTCTCACTCTTGGATCATGTACACAACATCCAGGAATTGTGCTAGCACTTGCGAGAATAGAATAAGATTAAGGGTAACAGGTGATTATTAAAGGTTGGGAAGGGTGGAGGATGATTAAGGGAGGCTGGATTTGATCATTGCACACTGTATGCTTGTGTTGAAATATCACACAGAGCTCCATTAGTATGTACAATTAATATACGTGAATAGAAAATAAAATAATTTTTTAAATATATGAAAGGTGGAAAAGTCATAGTATTTATGCATTCCTGAGTTTTTAGAGAGATGTCAACAAAAGCAGCCTTGGTCTTATCCTTAAGTCAGTTAAACCTTTGCCACCTAGATTAGTAACCATTCCCTAAAACATGAAACAAAGTAACTCATTAAAAGTAAAACACTACTGTTGGAAAGGAACTTAGAAATCTAAATCTCTCCACTCGGGAAACAAAAACAGAAATTCTAATGTTAAGTAACTTGCCCAAGAAGGAGAAACTGGATGCTGGCAGCACTGGGGCTACAATGTCAGTCCCTTGTCCTCATTCTAGTGTTCAACGTGCAATAAGAAACCATTTATTAAAGAGTTGTAAAGTAGGTTCACAGTTTCATTCTCATTGGTTACTGGGTTTTAGAGCTGTAATTATTTAGGGATATGTCCTTATAGTGAAAGGCAAGTGTGTACCTTCCACTTTCATCTCTTTTCTATTTTCACTTTTTCTTATGGTTACCATTAGGAAAAAAATGAATACATAGTCATTTGATATTAAGCATATTCATTATTAAAATGCTTTGCACACTGACAAAAATTAGAAGAATCCATGAACTGGATTGATTTTCTAATATTACTAATTATCACTTCTAAGATTTTGTGCTCCAAAATTATATCTGTGTTCTAATAGTACTTACCTCTTTCAGTGTTTATAGGATTACATAAGCAAATGCAAATAACACATTGAACATTGCAGGCATACATTAACTTCAGTGTCTATATTGAAAGTTGATATCTAATATCCAAAAGAACGGGGATGTGAGGAGCAAAAAGAGAAAGAAAAAAGCAGTAGTACTAGGGATTGAAATGGAGAAAAGTGTTTAATATGCATTTATGACTATGTCAAAATGAACCCCACTGTTATGTATAACTGTACTGCACTAAAGAGTTTAAAAAAAACAGAGCACACATTCTTGGGGTTAACCAACAGAGTTCAGAATTATGAACTAACTCTATTTAAAAATTTTTATGACTGGGGCTGGGGATGTGGTGCAGTGGTAGAGCATTTGCCTGGCATGTGCGAGGCACTGGGTTCAATCCTCAGCACCACATAAAATAAATCAATAAAAATAAAGATATTATGTTCATCTACAACTAAAAAAAATTTAAAAATTTAGGATTATTGTTAAATTTTTGAAAAAATAGAAGACTACGCCACAGTCTTTCCCAGTCAATATTGCTTGCAGTTGAGAATCATTGCATAAAGAATGGCATCTGTCAAGGCAAATCACGTACTAGTTCTGTAGAAGTATGTGATTCCTTCCTTTCTCAATTTGTTTATTCTTACTCTTAGGTTTAAACATATTATTACTACATATGACCTTAGTATTCCACCTTTCATTTATTCATTCATTGTCTATGTTCAGAAGGTGAAGTAGTTGTTTATGGCAACTTATGGCATACTGATATAATTTTGATTTTGATGAAAAATTAGTAATTTAGTTAGTTTTTTTCCCAGTTTTTTGCCTACTTTACCATTCCTCAAAATACACTGTTTGTATTAAGAATCATACATCCAGCAAACATTACAGCTACAAGGGATCATAGATATCAACAAATCTCATCCCTTCATCTTTCAGATGAAGAAACAGATACCCCCAACATGAAAGAAAATTGGCCATGTTTTATTCTACATACTGACTTTCAGTGATAGGTCATATTTCTTTCTTCAAAAAATAGTTTCATCTGGAGAAACAATTGCTCAATTTTACATGATATTATAAAATAATTGACCAGTATAAATCAATGAATCTATGAATAGACTATACACAATATTTTAAAAACATTCAGTAGTACAGTACAGAATGTAAGTTTGTGAGCTTTCTAATTCCCATCACCTTTAAATGATGACCCACACTGAAACCCTTATGTGACTATAAGAAGATTTTCTTCTCCAGCTATGAGTTGAAACAGTCTTAGTAATGAGACTGTATGGTCTCTGCATGGTCTACTAAATATTTTTAGGAAGTGGAACCCCCTTCTGGAGTTATGAGAGAAACATCACTTCTAAAATGCCTTTGAAAGTATTCTAGCATAAACATTACACTGGAACATTTCATTAGCTTTTTGAGAACAATAAAGAAATGTGGAGCATAATAGGCTAATATGCTTAAGTGGCCTTGGTAGAACCCTACTTAACTCAGTGGGATTTTCTGCAGCATGCGGAGGTGGAAAACCATTCCCTACATATTTATTGTGTAGGACTGCCTCCTTTTTTATTGCATGCAGTTTATATCAAAAAGAAATGACTTTCTACCTGTAATTCTAAAATGAAGAAAGTTTCAAAATACAAGTTTTAAGAGAATAATATTTAGATATGATCAGCAACCAGCAGTGCTGGTTTTTGGCATTCTGGATTTCTGTCAATGAGGATGGAAGAGACCAACTTGGATGTTAGCATTTCCTGGCCTCTTGCACTTAAATTACCATTAGGAAATTAAGGTTCTAAAGTACCTAAATTCCTGAAAAAAAAAAAACAAAACTGCATGATGTAAGCCAAACTATTACTGGTCACATATTACAAAAACTTATAAAAAATGATATAGTTAGTTAAGCTACCAATAAAAGTCTTGTGCAAAATATTTTCAATTACAAAGGTAATTTAGTAAAAACATGAAGTAGTAATTTTTAGTTTTATTGTTATTGAAGTGATCACACTGAATATATTGCTAGACTTGCAGTATGATCTTCTGCCAATACTCTTTAGTTTCTGAGCTTCTATTTTCTCTGGTATAAATTGGGACTCATTAGTCTTAGGGACACTGTGATCTTTGTGATTTCCTTGAGCTTTTAGGAAAAAAAGAAACATGTAAATTAAGCATACAATTATGATATTTTAAGAAAATTCAAACAGACATATATGATGACAAATTCAGTTTATATGTAGGTATTAGTTCCCTTTGTGCTAGTTGTCAACAAAAATTTATGGAAGCCAAATTCCTATTCATATGGCGCTGAATTAATGATACAAAGAAGCTCTTGAATGACAGCTCCAGTGGCTGAAGTGGCATATTTTAAACCATTATGTTTGTTTGTTTCACTTACTGTCAAACTCTGTCTTACAAATACTATCAACTGGTTATATTGATAGATGGAATCTGTCTTTCAGTTCCAGTGTGTGTTTTTTGTCAAATTGTCTCTTCATTGGTTTTTGGAATCTATATGCAAAATAACACATAAACACAAGCGTAAAACCCAGCTGTAATTGTTTCTTAACATTTGGTGACATCATAAATCCCTTAAGATGTATATTCATATTATATTATAAATATCATCAGAATCACTCAGTAGGAGGGTGAAAACTCTAAACAAAACTTATTGCAAATAATGCATATGCTTCTTTTTCACCAGGAGGAGCGTTTCCTAGCTACCCTATTTACCCCAGTGGAATTTGACAAAAAATGTTCCTGGCGCACAAAGTTGGTCTAACAAAGAATCAAGTGGGCTTATTTTAAAATTCACCCCTAAATATGTTTGCTGGTTTTGAAATTCTGATTTTGTGCTTATGTAATTCAAAAACAGCTTTAGTTTAAAAACAAAAATTGGCAAAAATACTAGTGCATTATGTGTTCTAATCACGTATGGTGTTTTGAAAAACTAGACTCAAAATTGACAAAATTGTTTCATTGGCATTACAGTTCAAATGCATGGATTTTCTTTTTCACAGGTTGGGTAAAATAAAAATAAAAACAACAGATTTCTTAAATGAGTAGTATATGAATTAAATTGATTTTTATAATATACAGTACAATTGCACTACAGATATTAGTTTTCATTCTGTGTTTTTCTATATTTTACAGAATTCATTACATTTTAGTTTGTGGTCAAGTCTATAATGTCAATTTAAAACTATCTGGAGTTTTCAAAACATTTTTTCCCAGTGATATGGATAATACTCAAAATGTAGTATCAGTGGTACAGCTTTTCTCCTTTATACAGTTCTTTGATTTTTCTGATAAGGAATTTTCTCCTTTGAAAATATATAAATTTAGAAATAGAAGTCTCCCTGGCTCATATTACACTCATGAGACAATGCTGATGCTGAAGTGCTTTTCATAATCAGGACCTTTGTAGAGATTGCCCAGGTATTCTTAGCCAAAATATCCCTCTCATTGTACACTACTCCAGGGCAACATGTGGTGTGCCAGCTGGATGCCCTCCCTACATGCCTCAGGTGGCCACATTTCAATGGTGCCTATAGATCACAGGCCAAATTCTCATTCTCTGTGTTAATCAGTGGGAGAATTCCCATAGAAAATGGGATGGGAGCATATTTCAGGAAAACTCAAAGAGATTAGCCAAATGATTAAGCCAGGACATTGTAAGTTCAGGTTTTATGAAGGATTTCTATAGCATTATCTTAGTTGACCAAAGAATGCTAGAAAATTTGGAGATATTTAGAAATTTAAATATAGCCTTTCATTCCACCATAATTTCTCCAGAGAAAACTCTACAATATTTTTCTTTAGACACAATAATAACTTACCACAATTCATAGCATCAAAGACAACTGATATACCTAGTAAATAATTTGATTGAAACTTTTTCCCATGGTACTGAAAGAATCTGAATTCTACTTATAGAAGTCTCATTATACATCTCTTTCAATTAAATTCCAGTCTATAAACATATAGTAAGTGCTTACTATGTACAAAGCACCACAGCAGATGCTCTGAATAATTCTGTGTTTAGTGCTTTATGGTGTATGCCATATTTTCAGTTTCTTATTTTTGCATTGAAGATTTACTTTCTAATTATTACTTATTTAAATTTCCTGGAGTTTCATATGATGTTATATTTCAGATTTGGGATGGAGATTTGTTTGGTTTTTGTTTATTTTTGATGAGTTCAGAGACAATTCTAGAAATAAAATTAGCTTTCCTTGCAGGAAAAGTAAAGACATATCATCATATTGTATTTAATTGAGTTGGGTTGGAACCAGTGACATTTCCTGAAATTTTCTTTGTTTCATGTTCCATTAGACTCAGTCTTAAGTGCACTTTTAATGACCTAATTGAAAAGGTTTGTCAATATGTTCAGCAAAACAAAATAATTTTATTTACTATATTTAAAGCAATATTAATTTATTGCCTTTCATATGCCTTTTTTTTCTGTGACCAGAAAATTTTATTTCTCCCCAAACTATTCATTCTCCACACTTAAGATTATATTAAATTCTACTGCTGTACTTGAAATCTGTAAGTGCTATACAACATTTGGAGAATCGGTATAAAAGCTATTGTTTTCCATTTAGATGTGCAATCTCCTCTAACACCGTTGCATCTAATGCGCAATGAAATGTTTTACCTCTACATTAATGTTACACTATAAAGTCTTATTTCTACATATTTCTGAGATTTTTTTCAAGTCTTTCTCTCGAACCTACTTTGAAAATACTTTAAAACAACCTGACTTTTGTTTTTAATCCATTCATTTTATTTCTCTGAATAATGGAATTTATCTTTATATATAGTAATTTCAAATAATTGAAAATAAATCATCCTCATTTAAACTACTGAACACATGCTGTTTTTCATAAACTCAAAACTCCAAAGCTGGTAGGAATTCCTTCATTTGTTTTATTTATGGTATCAAATTTGCATAAAGACACTCTCCAGATAATTACATCAGCTCTGTCACCTTGGGTGTTTGGCCAGAGGGCAGTCATGTTGACCCCATCTGCAAAGCCTGGCTAAACTAGAATCTTGGACTATTAGAATCCCATTCATCAAGGTCCACATAAAGTAAGGTAGGTGGGAAGCACGAGGACAGATGGTAGGGTCGGCAGCAAGGAAGTTGGTTGTTGACATTGATATAGACCCTTCTTCTTGCCAGAGTGACTCCATGGACTTATTTTGGCATGGAAGACTAGGCCAAAGCTATCATCTTAATAGAAGGTGAGCTGCAGGCAAACTGGAGAGATCCATGCACAGTAGGTATTCAGGGTTGGCTTAGATTTTGTCTATCAGCTTGACTGTCATACACATTTGATTGATTTGCAGTGGAGCTTGAAAGTGCTGCATTGATGTTGAGGACTGTGTCATAAGGTTCCTGATATGGTGCACATATCTGAATGGAGTTGGACATTGACTGTCTTTGCCTATGCCAAGCAATACCAGACTTGAGTACATTATTCTGTGGTTGAGTAGCAGATGGTGAGTGCAGACGTTCAGAGCGGGTGTGCCTTCAAACACAATATGGAGCCAGCAAACTTACTTAGAAGGTTATTGAACATCTTGACTTTGGCAGCTATTTTTTAAGCACTGATGAAAATCCAAGTCATACCCATTGTTACTTTCAGAATACTAGACATGGTTGGTGTTCCATGCAAAAAAATGTGAAAAATGAAAGCACTGTTCATTGTGTTAGGCACAGTTGGTTCAGAGTGACTTCCTAGATTTTGGCTAAATGGATCAAATAAACATTCTCAGATTATATTTTCCTGAACTTGGTACCAGAATACTGTTTATTAATGTAGGTAAATTTTGTCTACAAATGGACAGAGAAAAGGCCATCAGAGTACTGGGAGAATATTGTGGTCCAAGATGGTACTTAAGAGTGACATTATTTTCTTTGGTTTTTAATTTAGGACAACAATTTGTTCTTCCGAAAAAGAAAAGAAAATATCCTAGTAGATGTACTCTATAGACAAAAATCTGGGTATTCACAGATTAAATAGCACAGTAATTACATATATATGGGAAAAGTGATTTTATTGGTGTTGATCTTTTACCTTGAGTGGATTCTGAATGCATGTGAATTAATTTTCATTTTAAAGTAACTCTGTTTTCCAATTGAAAGGTAAAGTATGCTTATTGAAAAGAATTTCAGAAATAGAAAAAAAAATAGTAGATAAAATTTAAATTAGTTATTGCCACAAACAAGGAGTGAAATTTCCAAAATTTGGCTCTGCCTTCTGCCAGTGTTATGTGCAAGTCTGAAGTATACATATGTACATGTACATGTTTATATGTGTATTTTTAAACAAAAATTTTGATCATATAGTCTGTGTTCTGCCTTCTTCATTCAGCTTTAATTTTATTATTAGTTCTTATATTTATACAATGCACATTTCTAATACTTGGGTAATATTATACTTTATTTATTTACAATAAATTTTAATCAAATCCTCCATATTTGACATGTAACCTATTTTCTCCCATTGTTTCTACTACTCTGAGATCATTCTTACATATAAATTTTAATGTGCATCTTGAATAGTTGTTAGTATTCTTAGAAAGTAAATTTCTGGTTTAGAGAATGTGAACTTCTCAAAGTTCTTTTGATAACTTTTCACAGATTATATGTGAATGTACCTTTCTAAATACTTTTTCAACTGCTCTGAATAGTATCATAAGTATTTTTCTATTTAGCAGGCAAAAACCTGGTTTATTTTGTTTTAATTTGCACAGATTTGATTAATAAGAAGGTAGAATGTTTTTCTTATACTTATTTGCCATTGTTTTCTTCTTTTTATAAACTGTTTGTTCATATCCTTTACTCATGTCATCTAACTAATTGGCAAAAAATTTTTTAAATGTTAAGTCCTTATTTTTGTCAAACATGTTGCAATAATGTTTTTCCCAGTTTTCATTTTGGTACTTCTAATGTGAGAAATTTTTTAAATATTTGTATGGTCAATTCTATTTTTTTTCCAATTATTCTGTCTTTTGCGTTTATCTTTTTCTCTTTTTAACAGCTTTGAATTTGGTAAATAGTCATCATTTTTTCTAGTTTGTTAGTAGTATGATAGTTTTATTTTGTACTTTTAATTATCTATTCCTTAAAAATTTATCTTAGCCTAAAGTATGAGACATGCATCTTACTTAATTTTGTTTCCAATGATTAACCAATTGTCTTAGCACCTTTCCTCATTAACTCTGATACTGTCATTTTGCATACTAATTTATATAAACATTAGACTCTATCTTTTATCTTTTAATGGTCTGGTTTATTTTTTTTTCAGTTTTTTTCACTGGTTCCATATTGTATCCATTTCAGCATCACAATAATCTTACCTACCTTTAAAGTCAAATCCTTCCTTGTTTTTCTCTTATCAAAAATGGTTTTACAGTTATCACCTACTTATTATTCAAGAATCATGTAATTCATTGAGTTTGTAAAATTGCTCCATTGGAATTTTATTAAACCTATAAATTAGTATTAGTATCTTTGTAATATTCAATATTCATAATCAGATGCATATGTTTTCCATTTATGCAATGTTTCATTCATAAATAAATTATGTCATCTTATAGTCTCCCAATTCTTCATCATACTTATATATAGGCATATTATATTCTTATTATTTTAGGTGTAAGTTTTGGATTACTTATATTCTACTTTTTAATTTTTCAGTGGAAAAACTGTGTCTGTTCTTTATAATATTTATTATCCTGCTATTTTACTCAACTCTCTTAATAATTTCTTATAAGTTCTCTTGGGTTTTCAAGACCATTAAGTTATTTGCCATCAATAAAATCTGTCTACATTTTTCTCTTTTAATTCTGTGTAATGTCCTATTTCATTGACTAGAATTTCTAAAACAATTTAAATAATCACAGTGATAGGAAGCATGTGTCTTTTATGGATTATGTGGTAATGTCTCTAGTTTTCATAGTTCAGTTGGATATTAATTGCTGATTAAAGGCAAATCGTCTTTGTTATATTAAGAAAGTAGATTAAAATTCTACTTTCTTTGATTATCAGGATTGAGTGTTGAAGTTTGTGCATCTTTTTTTTTTTTTTTTTTGGTAAATATTGTCCAACTCTAAGTGATGGACATAGACTTTTCTCATAATATATCTCTTAATTCAAATCAATTCAGCACACATTTATTCAGCACTTGATATGTGCCAGACATTCTTCACTAGACATTAGAATTCAGATGCATAGCCCTATCCTTTAAAATGTTATAGAAAAATTCAGAGCATGACAATTCAGCAAAAGATTTAAAACAATTGGTTTCTTATTATTAAATTGCTCTTGCATTATTAGAAAACATTTTATATTTAGGATTTTACTGAGAGAACTAAAGACTTTTGGGGGGGGGATAGGTAACTAGGGATTGAACTCAGGGGCACTTGGCCACTGAGCCACATCTCCAGCCCTATTTTGTATTTTATTTAGAGACAGAGTCTCACTGAGTTGCTTAGCACCTTGCTTTTGCTGAGTCTGGCTTTGAACTCATGATCCTCCTGCCTCAGCCTCCTAAGCCTCTAGGATTACCAGCGTGTGCCACTGTACTCAGCCTAAAGACTTTTAATAACCTGATTTTATATCATATCACAGTATGAATTTTAAAAATTGTTTAAATGTAAAATGATGATTTATAATAGGAATTATGGATTTTACCATCAAAGAAATAGTGTCCAGATTCTAATTAAGAATATCTATAAAACTTGATAATGCCTCAGGAAATTTATAGACCTCAATAATATAGCTTGTTTGTATTCCATATGATTGAGAAATTGAAATGTCTAATCATACTTTATCATTTCTTATATAGTATGACTGAAATGTTTTGGGGGCAAATCATTTTTATTATGCTGTCATTTGGTCTTTATTTCTCTGAAAGTCTTCTGAATTATCTATAGGATTTCAGTATCTTTATATAGATTTATTTTCAATTAAAGGATTTTCTTGAAATTAACATTATTGTTTCATTGTAGTTTAGCATAATGTGTCCTGCTTTTCCCATCGTGATGTAATATCTTATTTTTTGAAATCCTTTTTTATCTTGGTCTTTTACATATTATGAATGAATAACATTTGATATTTTAAAGGGTACCCTCTTTAAGTAGATTTTTTATATTTTATGCAAACCAAACAAATATTTATACTGAGAATTAATTTTTCTACTCAATATTATGGTAATTATTATGAAGAATAGTACAGAAAAGCTTAAGTCACATACTTTCAAAGAACTTATTTCTTGTTGGCAGATAGAGATGAACAAGGAAAAATGGAAAATAACAAATCTTAATGAAATATTTATTCTTTATAGAATCTAATATATATACAGGATCATGTTCTTGTTCTTTTAGCAAAAATATTAGAACATATAAAATACCTTTGGTATATTTCTCTCACTCTGGTCTCTTTATACTTTTCCTACCACTTTTGTGCTTTTATGATTTCCTCACTTGCTGCTTAAAAATTATATTTTCTTTTGCAAGATTTTTAAAATTCTCTTTGGAACCACATTGGATAGAAAAATGTTATACACATTAACCTATAAAATATTACCAACGGTAATCTGTTTTACACAAAGATGACCCTGCTCAGAATTTGGAAACAGGTATAGTGCTTGTTACTACAAGTGTAGACTAAAAATCATTGCTTTCTGAATCTCCTCAGACAATTTCATTAAAGAGCTTGTCCAGATTCTTAAAACCATTCACAAAAGAATTAATATGCAAAGTAGGAGAAATCCAAATGCTAACACATAGTTAGCATATCTACTAAAGGGGAATTTTTAACAGTAAATTTTGATATATTAAAGGACAGGATTCATATCCTTTGGGCTTTCATGAGATTTTTCTTTCATAGAGTCCTTTCATTTTAAACTTTAACATTCAGTATATATTCTAAGTTATAACCTTAGAAATCTGCCCTCTTTAGTGAAATGTTTATCCCCTCCCAATTTTTAATACTCAGATTGAAGAATGTTTGTCACAGACCACAACATGTGTCCCTATGGAACTGTTATCATATTTTAATTCAGATGCAATACTATTGATTAAGTAATGCAGTTTCCAAACTTTAAAGTATTTTTCAGCCACCATTTCTCCTGAACCTCACCATGAGCTTCCTGTGTGGTATCATTTATCTGATATCTTATTAAAATGTAAATAAATTACACCAGCACATTTCCTCTATTTGCTTAACATTGTGCTACATTGAAACAACTATCTTGATGAAACACATATTGATGCATTGTGCATTTCTGTACTTATCCAAAGTAAGAAGTAGTTATATGAATATATAACAGAACTCACTTCATAAGTTTTTGTTGAAGTATTTTATGAATTGTGGAGAATCTGAGCCATGGGCGATAACAGAATTCTACATGCCAGAGTTCACAGAAAGAGGATAGCTCCTCAGATAGAATGGGATTAGACTTTTGAGAGATATGCATTGTGCCTTTTAAGGTACTTTACCTTTATAAGCATATCTAACCCTTAATTGTTCATATTAATGCTAATGTTATAGTATGACAGTATAAGTGGCAAAAATAAAAGTAAATAAATCAGAGTGTTATTTAAAATAATTTGGCTTTGCCCTTGATATGCATTATTTTTATTTTTTATAGTTTGTCATAAAATTTATTTCATTTCTCTTTAGAAGCAATTTCTAACCTCCATATTTTTTCAGAGGGATGGTCTAATACTTGTGCAATAGCAGATTTTACTATGAATATAATGGAAAACCTCAACAGGGCACAATTTGGTGAAACCCAATTCATGTAAAAATAAGCAATAACAAGGATAATAAGAAAAGTGAATTATAGTTAATAGCAGGCCAATGAAATACAATAGTACTTGATTAATTATTAAATTAATTTTGTAGAAAATAATTACTATAAATATCTTTTAGTTGCTGAGCACATACCAAATATTGGAAAGAGGAGGCAATTCAGTGTTTTTCAGGGGAAATGGGTAAATCAAACTGGGATTAAAATTTATGACATTGGAATGATATTTGAAGTGCTAGTTGTAGTCCCTGTGTGTGATCTGATTATTGGCACTTGCAGTTTTTTCTTGTACTCTTCTGTATTTTACATCTCTTTCTATTTTTGCAATGACCATGTGTTAATCTTGCAGTCAGGAAAAGTTAATGTAAATGTATTATGCATAGTCAACCTGCACATAATTCATCGAAAGTTAACTATAGAAAATCTTCCAAGGAGAGTAGAAACCAGGAACTAAATTTAAGGGGAAAGTATTCTGTTATATGAATAATCCATCATCTCAGACCTTATAAACTTTTTACTTTCACAGCATTCTTAGTCCAAGTCATGGAGACCCAAGTTCATGTGGTGAGGTAATTACTAAGAAGTTTGTATTTATATGACATATAACAAACAGCAAAGGAAGCTAACTAAATAACAATACAATTAATTCTATTTTGTTTGAGTGTCTACATAAACATGTTATAGAGGATTTCAGTTAGTTTACATTGAGGTTTAGTACAACTTAGGAAAAAAATGCCCTCTTACAGTACTTCTGTGAAAATCACTGAAACAAATATTTTGTTCCTGTATCGGGTGCAAAATCTGCAAAGTGGGTCATGGCTATTCTATGTTATATTCTTTATTAATGATTCAAAAATAGCTACTGTTATTTCATAGGCTCCAAATAGTTTTATTCTTGCAAAGAAAGCCAAGAATAGTCTTTAAATGACTTAGCAAGAAGGTGCTTACCTAAGCTTTATGTTGAGCTCTGATGATACAAATCTATTCTTTGCCTCAGACATCTGATTTAAATAGCTTTGAAGGTAGAAGGAAACTGAAATAACCATAAGGCATGGATGAGTTTATCATCTTGTTCCTAGAATATTGAGGTTGACATTTTCAAATTGCATCTAAAAGTTTGAAGTATCATATAGTAAATTTAAATAAATAAATATAAGAAAAGGTAGATAAGAAAACAGAGACAGAAGAAATAGATGTACATCTATTTGTTCCAAAAGAAATTCAGATAGTTTAAGTATATCTAAATATGTGATATAAATATATTTATTTAATATTAATGAAAATAAATTAACTATAAATTAAGTACTATATAAATGAAATAGATGAAAAATAAAGTAGATAAACAAGGAAAAACATGAGAAAGCAATAATTAGATCTATATAAAAAAATCCTGAAGATAGAAATATCTTCATAGATTACTTTTCAGTATGTAAAAGGGTCATTGTATTTATATTATGAATATTATGGTAATCACTTTCATAAGAAACAAAGGGTATTTTATAGAAATGCTTCTTTTGTAGCCCTCAATATTGAATAATAACCTCTCACAAATGTGTAATTTAGTATTCTTAGTCTTACAAGATTCAGACAACAGAGAGACAAAATTCCACTGTGGATTGTCCAAGGTGAATTTCAGAGTCTATCTAGGTGCAAAATTCAAATGGAAGGACTGCATATCCTGCAAGAAAATTTCATATAACATTTCTTTAAGTTATGCCTTTCATTGTTATTGTATGACAATAAATTTTATATAGTAGAATTTACAGGTATTCTTTGTTAATAGCAAATATAGTAATAACATTGAAATTGAGTTGAAATCCTCTTCATGGATAAAGAAAATGTGGTACATATATTTAATGGAGTATTACTCAGTCTTAAAGAATGAAATGCTGGTAAATGGATGGAGTTGGAGAATATCATGCTAAGTGAAATAAGCCAATCCACAAAAGCCAAAGGCCAAATGTTTTCTCTATTATGTGGATGCTAAATCACAATGAAGCGGGCAATGGGGAAGAATAGAGTTACCTTAGATTCAGTATAGGGGAATGAAGAGAGGGAAGAGGAGAGGATATGGGGATAGGAAGGATAGTAGAATGAAACAGGCATTATTACTTTAGGTACATATATGACTGCATGAGCAATGTGATTCTACAACATGTACAATCAGAAAAATGAGAAATTATACCTCATCAATGTATGAAATATCAAAGTGCCTAAATGCATTCTATTGTCATGTATAACTAATTAAATCAAATAAAAAATTTTTAAAAAAAGAAATTGTAAAGCCCAGTCAAAACACACAGCTAAAGAAATGTTCATCTACTTCAGTTGAGAGACTAGTTGGAGAAGGACCCTTACATGGGACTAACAATTCATTTAAATATTTATTTTAAATCCACTCTTATTTAAAGATAAATGGGAGGTGAAGGCTCTAAGTTTCTTCATTATAGTCTGGATATTACTTGAGTGATGACTACATCCTGCAAGGTGATAGAGTTTCATTATACTACATGATCAGGCTTACTTGTATCTTTAAGCAATTTACATGATGTTTCAGGGTTTTATTTTATGAATTAAATCTCCTATTTTCCAAATAGAAACAGTAATCTTGCCTGTTACAGGTTCATAAGCTAAAGGTGCCTTGTTCTGACACTTTAGTGAGATGAAGGTTGGTGAATACTTTGATTTGATACCTTGTAAATGTGAAGCATTAATGTTCATACAGTGACATCTGTAAGATATTTAAAGTTAAAGCTTCATAGATGCTGAATATCTATGGTGCAAAGTTTGCTGATTTTTCCTATCCCTTTCAGTAGCTTTAAAGAAAAATAAGTTTTAAAAATTCCTAGAAACAGATACTACATGTGTATTTGATTTTGTGTGAAAGGAGTGATTTTGTAAATCTATTCATAATTTAAATGCTCTAAGAAAGTCTATTCTCAAAAGAATTGTATTGTCTATCATCATGTAAAGGACAAGTCATTTTTTACCATGAATATTATTCCCTGCTTCTATATGAGAATTTTCTAAATTATAAGACTTATTTAAGTTTCTAGATGAGCTTATTCCTTCAGCATATTTCTGAGGAAGTATCACATGGGTCAGCACAAGAACTGAGAGAGAAAAGATGGTGAATATTCATGTGATTCAAATAAATTTTTGGAACTATTTAGAGAGATTGCTGACTATTGTTTTGAGATTAAATCTAGAGGATAGGATCTCCACAGTTGTTTGGAGTAAGTTTATTCCAGCTCCAAATTTTTTATCATCTGATTTTTAACCAATGCAATTCTAGCTCTTCTCATTGAGTGGTTTCTCTCATCTCTGTAAAGAAAGGCACACTTTTTTATCTTTCATGGAATAAATTTGACAATCTCATCTACCTCCCAATTTTCACAAGTCAACATAATTAAGGATTTCCAGAATTGATAGGTATTCTTTATCCACCAAAACTTTGAAACTTTCTGTATATGTAATGGTATATTTCAGACAGTTTCTTATATACACATAATAATCATGAAAATTTTCATTCAGTGGCAGTCAAATTCCCATCACCCCCATAAACATGCATGCCACTGGACTTTTGACTCCTGCATTGCAAGGACAAAAATTAGGCAATGTTAATTTATTGAAGAAATGCATTAAGTTGCTTATGCTTACTGTAGAAAAAATTATAAATTTTATCACCCAAACTGGATACTTTTGAGTGTAATGGAACAACTATCATAATTGGATTCTGTGTTGTTTTAGCAAGACTGCCTCTATCCCTCACTCCTCCCCAAGCTCCATTGGAACAAAAATTCTACCAGGGCAAGGCAGGATGGAAAACCCCCACAAATTCTCTGCTGAAAGGGATTGATTAGATGGAGGAGAACACAGAAGAAATCCATGACCTTAGGTGTTGTCAGAACAATAGAAGTCTCCATGGCAAACAAACAGAGAGATCAACCAATATACCTATCCTAAAGCTGCAGTTCAGAATGGGGCAGGCAATAGACAGGCAGACTGGCCACAAACTAAACAAGGAGAATTGGAAAAAGAGACTACCATAGTAGGCCTTAATAAGCTGCCACATAGCACTAACTGTCTGGAAGATGGTATACATAGTCCAAGGAAGACTAGAGATGAGCAAGATTTACATATATTTCTGTACCTAAGGGTTTCAGGCACCCAAAGAAGAGATAGGGAAGAGTAAAAGTCCAGTGGAAAGTAAAAGTCAAGGAAGACTTGTAAACTATCTGGACTTTGAATGTATTCCCTTTCCCATACCCTTACCCATCAGCAATGTGTGTTGCCTTATTGACTCAGTATGGTTGTGTGCATCCTCTGGTGAATGATTTGCTGGCCTATAAAGTGTGTGGACACAGTAGAAAGTCCTACCTAAAAAAATGAAAATAGTTATTACAAAAATCAAACAGAGACATCAGCAGTTGCACAGCATGGAGACACTTCATAGAGTTAGATCAAACAAGTCCTAAACAAACAAAGAACAATACATCAACAACTCTTAAAAGGGAAGAAGCAAAAGCCAAAGTTGTTATATCATATAAAATATCAATTTTCAAGGAAGATTATGAAATTAAAGAAATAGGAGTGTGACCCATACCCAGCCACAGAGGCAGTTGAAAGAAACAGACTCTGAGTTGAAGTAGGGAGAGCAGATGTTGAATATTTAGCAGAGAGACATGAAAGCAGTGCTTATAAATGTGTTCAAATAAATAGGAAATCATGTTAAATTATTAAATAAAAGCATTGCTATAATTACTCTTCAAATAGAGTTTTATTATAAAGATAAGAATTATTTGAAAAGAAACAAAATTTTGGAGTTGAAATATATAGCTGAAATAAAAAAATTGCTAGAGGGTCTCAACAGCAGATGTGTTATGGGAGAAGACACGGTGAACCTGAGGATAAATCTACAGAAATGATCTAATCCAAAGAAGAAAAAATTGAAGAAAATGAATAGAGCTTCAGAGACCTGTGAGATAACCATTAAACATACTAACATGTATAATGAAATAGGGAGAAAGGAGGGTAGAAACAAGAGGCAGAAAAACATTTGAAGACATTTAGATAAAACTTTCCTAAATGTGATGAATAGCATCAGTCTACATATTCCAAATGAAAAATGTCAAGTAGAATAAACACAAAGTCAAACATAATTTTGACTGTCAGACTTTTGAAGGCCAAGGAGAAAATCTTGAAAGCAGCAAGAGAAAAAAGACTTAGTAGAAAGAACAACACTCTGATTAACAGCTTGCTTCTTAGTAGAAACAATTAAAATCAGAAGGTAGAAGGATAACATATTGAAAGTTCTGAAGGAAAAGAAATAATCAATTGAGAATTTTATATCCAGCAAAACTGTTCTTTCAAAATGAAGATGAAATGAAGATTTCCCAGATAAATAAAGGCTGAAATGAATTATTGCTAATAGACTTGTCTTACAAGAAATACTGCAGAAAATTCTTTTAACTGAAAGGAAACGACAATCAACAGTAATTAAAATCCACTCAAAATAGTGGGTATGGGAGGAAAACCCGACCATGTAATTATGCAGTGTTATGGTTTGAATATGGGTAGTGTCCCCCAAAGGTCATGCATCAAAGACTTGATCCCCACGGTGATTCTACTGGGAGGTACTGTAGACCTTTAGGAAGTGAGGCTTAGTATGAGTGTGGTACATAATGGTATGTGGTACGTAGTGGTTCTTGAAGAAGATGGGATCCCATTGGACCTTACTTTTGCTCACCTTCCTGGCTCCTGAGGTGAGTAGTTTGCTCCATCATACACTCCTACCATGCTGTGTTGCCCTTTCCAGAAGTTCAAATCCATGCAGCCACTCATATTGGACTGAAAATACCAGAACTGTGGGACAAAATAGATCTTTTCCTCTTTATAAGTTCATTGCCTTATATTTCATTATAGTGACAGAAAGATGACTAATAGGTGTAGGTAAAAATAGATATTATAAATATATCACTAAAAATAATTCAAACAAAAGGAGAAAAATACTAAGCAACAGAATACAATTAAATAAAAAACAAACTAACATGAAAAACCAGTGGAATCAAAAGTTAGTTTTTTGAAAGATTAATAAAATTGATGGACCTTCTGCTAGACTGACCAAAGAAAAAGGTCAGTTAACCTTAGTTAACAAAGATCAGAAAATCAGAAATGAAAGAGGGGACATTGCTATTAGTCACATAGAAATTATTAATGCCATAGAGATTAATAGTTGTGAGATAATACTGTGAAAAAATATATCCCAAGAAGTTCAACAACTTAGATAAAATAAACTCTACTAAAAAAGCACAAATTAACAGAACTTATTTAAGAAAAAAAATAGAAAATTTGCATTGACCTATATATAAAGAGAGAAACTTTTTAACAAAAATAAATGGTAGATATAGATTGCTTCACTGGTGAATTCTATCCAAAAGAAGAAAACATATCAATCTTTCACAAAATTTTACAGAAAATAGAGAAAAATAAAGCTTTTCAATTAATTCTATGAGGGGAGTATTACCCTACAGCTAAAGCCAGACAAAGACATCACAGCAAAGGAGAACTTCAGGTTAGCATCCCTCATGAAAACAGACACCAAAATCTTCAACAAAATATTTAAAAATAAAACATGAGCAATATTGAAAATTATTATACAACCTCAATAAGTAGGATTTATCCCAAGAATGCAAGATTCACTTGCTGTCCAATAAAATGTAATATCCCATATTAATAAAATAAAAGAAAAAAATGGCCATCTCGATAAATGCAGAAAAGTATTTGAGAAAATCTGATATTCATTTGTGATAGAAACTGTCAATGAACTAGTAACAGAAAGGAATTTCTACCTGATAAAGGGTATCTATGAAAAACCTATACCTAACTTAATGATGAAAGAATATCTGATTTACTTCTAAAATTGGGAAACAATATAACCAGATCTCATCTATTATATTCAGCATTGTAATAAAATGATTGTAATAAAATGTCTACCTAGAATGTTAAGAGAGGGGGAGAGATTTGAAAAGAAGGAGAGGAAAAGCAAAGTAAGGGGGAAAGGATGGGAAGGAAAAGGAACTGAAGAGAAGGAAAGGGAAAGAAAAAGAAGACAGAACAGAATGAAATAAATGGCAACCAGTTTGGAAAGTAAAACTTTTTTTTTTTTTGGCTAAAAAATGAGTTTAGCAAGTTAACTAGATAAAAGATCATTGTACAAAAAGCAGTTGTTTCCATATAGTAGCAATAAACAATGAGATTAGAAAAACTTTCATTTTCAATAACATCAGAAAGAATAAAGGCAATTTTACAGAAGTTAAAAAAAAAATTTTGAAACTGAAATGAAGAGGCAAAAGACTGAGAATAATTAAAATAACTATGAAAAATAAAACAAAATCACTTGATTTTGTTTTATTTTAAAATAATAATAATTTTAAATCTTACAATAAAAAGTACAGTAAGGTGAAAATGTGGTCCTGACCTCTACTGGGATAGAATTAAGAGTCCAGAAAATTAACCTGTACATTTTAGGTTAGTAGCTGTTGACAAAAGTACCAAGGCAATTTGGAAGGGGAAGAGAGAATTTTCAATAAATAGTGCTAAGTTCTTAGGTGCTAGGACTATATGAAATATATATTTATATTCATGGTACTAGGACTATAGAGAAAATATTTTAAATTCTTACCTCACATCATACATAAAAATTACTTAAAAGTGGATTGTGGACCTAAATGTAAGAATTGAGATTATAAAATTTTTAGAATGCACAGGAGAAATCTTCATGACCTTGAGATAGAGTTCTTAGACATGATACCAAAAACTTGATTTCAAAAATGAAAAAAGTTGGGGATTTTTTAAAAATTTAAGACTTTTCCATTTCAATAGCTATTATTATAGAAATGGAATGACAGGCTGCAGACTGGGAAAAATATCTTCAAGGCTAGGATATATAAATTGTAATTTGGTAAAGAATTTCTGTCCATACAATATAAAGAATTCTTTAATAATAAAAAGATATACAACCCAATTTAAAATTGGGAAATTCTTTGAATAGACATTTCATCAAAGAAAAAGTAAGAATTGCTAACAAGTAGATGAAAAGATGCTCAATATCATTAATACTTAGGAACAAGTAAATTTAATCCAGGAAATACTATTTCAAACTCACTTCAAGTTTTGGTGAAGATATGGAGAAATTGGAACCCTCCTGCATTGCTGGTGAGAACATATAATAGTACAGCCACTTTAGAAAATGATTTATAAATTTCTTACAAATTAAAATAAATTTATACTTATGACCCAGCAATTCCACTTCTAGTTATGTACCTAAGAGAAATGAAAATACATCACACAGAGACCTGTATGTAAGTGAATGTTAAAGGCAGCATTTTTCATAATAGTCAAAAATAAAACCTGGGAACAATCAAAATGTCCATCAATTGATAAATGGATAAATAAAATACATCCATACAATGTAATTACATCCATCAATAGAAAGGAATACATTGTTGTTACATGCCACAGCATAAATAAATATTTTTTAAAAATTCTACTATAAATAAAAAAAGCCACATGAAAGAGATTACATGTTGTATCATTGCATATGTAGGAAATATCCAGAAAAGCAAAGTTTTAGACAAAAAGCAAGCAGATTAATTGGGTGGGTCTAGGTGTAAAAGTGAGGTTTAACTGCCTCAGGTTATGAAGGAAATTTGGGAGGATCACAAAAATGTTCTCACACTGCATTGTGATGATGGCTATGTGACTCTAAATTTTCTTAAATTTATTGAGTTATATACTTAATAAGGGTGAATTATAGCTTATATAAATTATATGTCGACATGCTATTAAAAATGAAACTATACTTATTAAAACTGAAAGAAGTATAGATAAACCTGACAATGACCATCATAAAAAACTGGCCAATGTTAACATCCACAGTGATGTGTGATGTTTACATCATGATCTCCTGATATTGTAAGAAGGGCACTTCTACTTTTTTGTATTCTTCTCTAAAACTCATAATTCCAATCTCATTATGAGAAAACATCAAACAAATTTAAATTCAGTAACATGAAATACCTGACCAATGCTTCTCATAACTCTCAAGGTCATGCAAAACAAGGAAAGACAGAAATTGTCACAGATGAGAAGAGACTAAGTAGACATGGTAACTAAATGCAATTTGGTATCCTGAAATTGGATTCTTGGAACAGAAAAATTATATTAGTGGAAACACTGGTGGCCTCTAAATAAAGTCTACAGTTTCATTAATAGTTTTGTATCGATGTTAATTTCTTAGCTTTGACAAATTTACCTTGGCTATATAAAATATTAACATTAGGAGAAATTGGTGAAAGACATATGGGAACTTTCTGTACTTTCTTTTCATAATCAAAAATTGTCTCAAGAAGTTAAAATAATAACAAATTAAAGAGAAATCATCTCAATATAATATGCTGATCTTGCATGAATCCTGATTCAAAGTAGCTATCTGAAGAAAGAGAAAGAGAGAGAGAGGGAGGGCGGGAGAAGAGAGGGAGAGAGGGAGGGAGGGAGGGAAGGAAGGAAGGGACGGAGAGTGAAAAGAAAAAGAAGAACATTTAAAAGTCAATTATTTGACATGGACAGAATATTCAATACTATTAAACAGTTGTTTTATTTTTGAAGGGGGATGAAATGAGTTGTGTTTGTAAAAAGTTATCTTTTAGTAATGCATACTAAGACATGCAGGGATGAAATGACATGCTATTTGGGATTGTCTTTGAAATGATCTGGTGGAAGAAAAAGCAGGTGAGACGATAGATAGAAAATAAATTGACTATGGGTGATAAGCATGTAGGAGTTCACTTTACTATGCACTCCATCCTTGCATGTTCGGAATTTTCCGTGATAGGGTTCTTTTAAAAAGAAAAAAAATCTAAAAACCTATAAGTATTATAATTAGCATTTTATGTTGACCACAGATAGAGCTTATATCTTTTAAAAATCAAATCTGAACATTGTCAACATGTGTAAATCATAGAGAAGTGAGTGAACTCTCAAAAATAATCTGAGCAAGATACAATCAGGGCTGAATGATTGGGAGAACAGGAAGAGGAGTGCCTGAATTAACAGACCTCCTAAACTCGAGTGCATTGTTGTTCTTTCCTTGAAGTTCTGTGACCTGGTGATATCTAAAATTCCTAAGCGAGGATTTTAGAAGTAGAAGGTGGCCAAAACAGCCCTTTGTTCCTACTCAGTGTTCAGATCTATAGTTCCTCGCCCACTTCAGGTCTTTTTTAATTGACTAGAGGCTTTGTCTGTCGCTTTGTGAAGCACAGGATAGGTTACTGTAATAGAATGCTTTTGCTACTTCTCTGGAAAGCCATTCAGAATCTTTAACTAGTACAGAATGTAGAACTCTTTTGCTAGAGGATCTCTTGGAAGGAAGCATTCTTCCAGGCTTTGTAATTTGCATTGATTACTGAGCTGTTTTTCAGGGCATCATTGGATGTTGACTGTAATCTATAAAACTTTATACAGTTTTGTCCCGAGTAGAGAAGTCTAGCACTGGTTGTCAATTTTGATAATGACTGGGATGGATCTGTTTGACAAAAACAAACAAACAAACAGATAAATAAATAGAATTTAAAAGATTTTGGAACCTGAAATTTCAAGAGCAAGTTATTGATAACACATACTCTGTTAATCTGCTATTTTAAAGTGGGTCCATTGTACAGTTGTGAATTTGGGAAAACAAAACACAAAAACCAGAAAGTTGAAAATTGGTACCAGTAAGAAGGTCCTTGTCCTAACTTTCCACTGCTTAATCTTACCCAACATGCCCTCAGAATATTTCGCTGCCTTAATGACCTGCCTTACAAGCAGTTTCTACCCAATTCTGTGTCCTGTTACACAGTGACAGAGTTAATGACTTGTTCATGAGGCAGATATGAAGAGGAGCAGTATTCATATCAAAGACAACTGGTCCCACTTCCAGGTCCATCTTTGGGCCAAGATATGTAGTCGCCAACAGTGAGTTGGCGACTGTATTTTGAGTCCTGGCGCAAAGTAAGATCCATCTGTTTTGCCCAGCCGTTTGCCTGAGTGCCACAGAATGGTCCTGTTATTAGTCTTATTTGTGGTCCTATTTGAGGTTAGGTATAATGTAAATAAACTTTGTTCCCCTTGTGATGAATGCAGCATAGGAATTAAAAGTGGTGGTGGTGATGGTAAGCGATGTTGCATCTCTGTTTTCTCAATTGCTGTGTTTTCTTTGGATTGGGAAACAGACATTTAAGAATGAGTTTGTCATCTGGAAGGAGAGTTGTGACCAAGTTTTCCTCAACAGGATACAAGATGTTATTTTTGAGCTTCATTACCCTCACCAAGGGGGGAAAAAGAGAGAGAGAGGAAAAAGAAATAAAGAAGAAAGTGAAAGTAGGGAGGAAACAGGCAGAAATGGAGGGAAAACAAAGGTCAGAGAAGATAAAGACGAATGACATAAGGGGCGGGGGAAATGTAACTTAGTAGACTGACTGTTCACAGAATAGACTTTTATTATTTTGAACTGATAGTTCAATTTAGTCAACATCTGAATTGAGAAAAAGGAGATCTGACTGATTGAACTGAACTGCTAGTTGTCAGTTAAGTAGTTTATATGTAAATATCCAGCCCAGTTTCTATCACCTTTTCTTGTCTGAGCTAGACAGTGAATCAGTTTCACGAACCATATTTTATTGGTGAGTAGAACAATACTAGTTGGTGATTCGGCTTTATGTAGAGGTGGGCAGTTTTTACGTTTTAGAATCATTTATCAGGGATTATTGTTATTTCATATAATTTCTGAGCAGTTATTTTTGTCAGTTTCTTTTATGAATGTTTTGTTGCCTTATAAGGATATATGTGCACTCCCCTCCTCTCATTCAGTTGTCCCTGGTGACGCCTCCATAATTTCTGTCTTTACACTGGTGCATTTTTAGTCTAATTCAGGCATTTGAGAAGCAGGGGGAAAGTTTAGTCAATGTCAGTGATTTTTTAAAAAATCTAATCCATTCATGGGTGAATTTAGTGTGAAGCTGAGCAAGTTCGCATTTAAAATCTATATCAATATATCTATATCTAATATCAAATAGACACATTACCCAAATTAATCTTCCATATATTTCAAACAAAAAAGAAAACAGGATTCACAAGTGAGAACCAGGTGCATATTCTAATAATAGGTGCAGTTTCAGGGGTAATTTATGATTATACTCTGATATGTGGAAATATTAAAATATTACTTTACATTATATGAGGTTGGACATAAACATACCACATTTAGTGCTACAAATATATATGCAAAAGTACTGCTATAAAATAAAAGGAGGATAATTATAATAGCTCCACTTTACATTTTTAAAACTTTTTCTAAATCCCTTCAAATAACTATTTGAAGCTAAAAATAGACACGACTTAATCTAGTGTATATGTGTTTCTTTAACTATCATTTATAGATGATATTGTTTGAAGAAGGAAAGGACTGAAAAAATAGTATGATGTTTTAAACTCAGATCTTAATTGATAGACTCTTAAGTTTGAAGATTAAAGATATTTTTTGAACCAGGAGTTTAAATCAGGAGGTCTAGTTCAAAACCTGGTGATCTTCCTGTGCTCCTTTAAACACTAGGGCCTGCATGTGACAAGATGTACAATATGATGTGAAACAGGGCACACTAACTCATAATACATTGCAATGACCATTTTGTATTACTAAATATGTTCATTTGCCTCTACTTCACCATCTGCCCCACCACCAATTCAATTTAGTCATTTGAAAGAAATAGATCTAACATTTTTCCCAATTCCATTAAAACTCATACTTTTTCTTTAATGTGTGTATTCAAATGCATAGATTTTCTTTTTTATTCTCTGAGTGTTAATTTTATGTAATCTTTATGAAATTGTTGTTTAGGAGTATTTTTTTAATTATCAGATAAAACACAGCTAAAATTCGAAAACACTAAATTTCTAGTCATATCATTACAAAATCCTTAACATGGAGGCATATTTTGTTTTTCAGAATTGCTTTTTCTCCCTTCACTCTTTAGATCCTTTCCTTTTCATTAAAAAACTACTCTGGGAAGAAGGTTTCTTTTTTTTCCTTAACAGGAAAAAAAAAAAAAAAAAAGCCACGCTTGACTGATAATGCATTGCTTTGGATGGTGAAACATTATGAAAGTTTAATTTTTAATTAAATCTGAAATACCAATTATAACTGAAAGAGATTTTAACCTGTTTCTTTTCAGACTGCCTGAAGTTACATTTAGAGACTGAAATCACTGCACCTTAAAAACAAAAGATTGAGCTGCACTGTATTCCTGTAAGTAGAAGCTTCCTGTACCTTCCTCTGTGTTTCTGTGAATAACCTCAAAAAGGGACAAAAACATTGGTTTTGAAAGTCCCTGAAGAAATACATCTTTAAATAATTTTCATTCTTAAAAAAAAAACAAAGTTGGTGGGCTCAAAATTCAGTATATCTTTTTTATTTAACTGAAATTGTGGATTCTTTTTTTTTGGCTGGTTTGAATTTCATTAGGGAGGGTATCACCCACAGTGTATCAGCAGTGACATACACCCTGTTTGGAAAGATTCTTGCATTTTTGTAACAGACTCACGAAAGGTAAAAGAAGATTTCTTATTGAATCTAAGTGGATTCCATTTTCCTTTGTGATGTCATTAGAAATTTTTAGCCTTTGTGTCAATGGAAATGGAAAGTTCATGATGACATCACAAGATTCTGTTGCCTTGAGGACTTTGGGCAAAACTAAGTAAAATGCATAATTCCCTTGTGTGCTCGTGTTCCTCATTCTGCTACGAAGCAGTCAAAATAGCACATCTTCTGTCTTCCCGTGAGCTACAAGGCTGTCTCTCAGAGCCCCATTGTTCCATAAATGCATGTCAGAGTCTACCACAGTCTGGTCTACCCTTATTTAGCTGCTGTTTTGTCAATGTACTTGGAAGAACAATTAACATTTAGGATTTCAATGTCTGAATAACAGGCAGTGAATAGAACTGGAGCACATAAAAGATTCAGATGCCCAGGGTAAGAAAACAGAAGCTTATAGTTGGTGGAGGAAAAAAAAAAGGAAAATCATTTTAATGCTGTACTCAAAGGTTGTGAAATACTACAAGGAAAGTCAATCATTTCTTTTATAAATTTTAAGTCCAAATGTACATTTTGTAATGAAATCCAGAAGCTTATGACATCTTCCTGAGTTTTGCAGTTTAAAGTGTTGCAAGATCTTTTGCTAGAGAGTCTTAAAACACTTAACTTCCCTTGTTGGAATGCCAGATGTGGCATATACTGCTTCATGGTTTTCAGAGTGCCACAGTCATTGTCCAGCAGACAACACTAAAGGTGATTTGATTTCTTCCATTTTCACCTCTGTTCACTGGACCCTTTCATTATTGACTACAGTTCTTGTATGTTGACTATAGACAGTCCTGGAGTGATTTAAATATCTCTGTCTTTCATTTGAATTCTTCCTAAGTCCTGCTATTTTTTTTTTTTTTTTGGTGGGTGATGCATGGGCCAACCAAGATCACCACCCTGTCAGGGCATCTGGTGAAATAGAGGGACATTGGTAGCTTATGTGTGTTGCCAACTCCACACAGTTCCTGGCTGGCATGAGAGAATAAATGATTATTGTGATTTTTTTTGTCATAACTACAAACAGTTCAAAACCACTAAAGTCTCTAAAAGCAAGACTCCTTGTTGTTCATTTTTACAATACCCCAATGGGTGATCACAAAATAGCTATTGTTATTAGTACCATTACAAAATTTGTAAAAACTTGGAAATTTAGGATTCATTCATTCAGAGAATATTTATTTTAAAGAAAGGTTGAATAAAGTTTTTGACAGGAGGACACTCATAAAGGAATTTGCCAAAGATAAATCTTCTATTCATCATATCATATACCTCATTGACTTTACACTTCTTTTTCGTGACAAAATAGGAGTACCTATTTATACTACATTCTTTTTGTCTGTGAGATGGTCTTCAGTAGTTTTCCATTTAACTTGTTTCTTGTGTCTCCTAAACTGGACTTGACTCCAGGGTGGACAGTGCTCTGCCATCTAAGTTTTTTAGTTATCACATAGTAGGTTGTGCTTCCAGGAAGTGGATCAAGTTGTAGAATAGATACTGGCCCACATGAGCAGAAAATTAAGAAGTTACTACAAGCAGAAACTATTTTCGTTACATAAAAATTTGGGACAAGTTTCTAAACAATAAGTCCACAATATTCTTTAGAACTCAGAACCATTTGACACAAAGTTTTCTGTCCCTCCTCCCACCAACACTTTTAAAGATTTATTTCCAAAAGGGATCCTTTCATTTTTATTAAATCAGCTTCTGGTGATGCAAATTAAGGTGCTCATAAAACTTGGCCTCTGAGGCAAAAATAAAATGATAAAATTGTGGCCTAGTGAATTGTACTGTTATCATGTTGAATAACATTTAAGGACATCAAAGAACTTTATAAAATATTTCACATTTTTTAAGATTGAAAAATTGAGGTGAAAAGGATTTAAGGGTAGAACATCATCAAACATTACAACTAGAAAGGATGCAATAATTGAAAGTCCCATCGACTCACTTTGAAATAAATAAATTGAGGTACAGTTTGGAGCATGTGGTTTACACAAATCATACTGACCACCCATGCAGATCATCCTTAGACATGTAGGCCTGAGAGTAGGCACAAATGCAGATGCACAGGCTTCATTCAGTCTTTCCTCTACACTCATGGAATAAGCAGTATTTCCTGAAGAGCAAATCACCTTGTGCTCAGTTTTGAGACATGCTGAACTATAGTCCCATTCACCAAGCCATCCAAAATTCATGCTTAAAGGGCTATTCTGAAAACATTGTTATCAAAACAGTTATTTTTTCATTATTCCTATATTCTTGACACCATGCCTTTGGTGGTGCAGTGAGTCGTGTAGAGACAAATTTATTGGTTGACTTAATATTCTTTATGATTCTTATAACGATTTACAAAGTGGACAGAAGACCATTAGAAACTTCAGTAGTTTAATTGGGTTTACAGGCATGATGAAACCAGTAATCTGAACAGAGCCATTGTGACATGGAATTCAGACTTCCCAAGAGTGTGCATCATGCATGGTGTCAGAATGTCACTGTTGCGAGGGGTCATTTCCATCAGAGAAAAGTTTTTCAGAGTCTGAAAAAAATGAAATAAAGTTTAATAATTTAAAATTAATTTCTTGCCCTGATAATTTATTTCATGTTGCCTTTATTAGTTTCTGTCATTTCACAATCCAAAGAGGCCAGTATAAAAATTTTTTCTATTATTTTACCCATAATTAAGTCTTGGATATACTATAAATTCTTTTTCTTTTTCTTTTTAGTTGTAGATGAACACAATGTCTTTGTATGTGGTGCTGAGGATCGAACCCAGGGCCTCACGCATGCGAGGCGAGTGCTCTACCGCTGAGCTACAATCCCAGCCCCTATAAATTCTTCCTCAAAATTATTTTATCCCATGTAAACATTCCTCTTCCCCATATGAAGAAACTCAAGTCGCTATGTACAAAAAGTGCTAAGTTTTTATGACACAAATACAAAGGGACTGATCTTCCCTTAAAAAAAAATACTATGGAAGCATTGGCATATCAAAAAAAAAAGAGGGAATTCGGACATGGCAGTTTCAAATGAGGGCCCCATATGGAGGTCCTCAGTAAGGCTTTCTCCTCAAACCTTTTGTCTCTTTGTTCTATAATAATGATAATGCATATTTGTTCTATGCCTCCAATAAACAAAGTGTCACTAGGATACACAGACAAACAACACTTATTTCCTGTCATTAAGAAATTTGTAAACTATTTGGGAAATGCATGCATTATCTTATAAGTAAAATGTTAAATGGAAAGAACAGAAAAAGTAAATTGTTACCATTTTTTCTGGGCCATCAGGAATAACATGATGAAATGAAATGAAAGTGAATGGAACAGTGAGTAGCAATAGTGGGATTTTTTTAAATATTTTTTTTAGTTGTAGATGGACACAATATCTTTTTTTAATTTATTTTTATGTGGTGCTGAGGATCGAACCCAGTGCCTCACGCATGCAAGGCAAGCGCTCTACCACTGAGCCACAACTCCAGCCCCAATAGTGTGATTTGACAATACAATGCTTGTTGGTGTCAGTGACTAAAGAGAAGCAAGTGGAAGAGAACCAGAATGTATGGGAGCATCGGTTTTCCAAAAGTAGGGGTTGCAACATGGAATCCAATCAAAGAAAGATAAATATCAAAACAAAATAGCGAATCACATATTTTTAAGATTGGATTAAAAAATAAATACAGGGCTGGGGTTGTAGCTCAGTGGCAGAGTGCTTGCTTGCCTTGCACCACATAAAAATAAATAAATAAAACAAAGGCATTGTGTCCATGTACAACTAAAAAAAGATTAAAAAGCACGAGTATTTTAAATAAATAACTAAATACATGCATACATTTCTTACTAGGAATTTTGTCCCCCAGATATGGAAGAAGCTTTAAAGATAACAGACCTTTTAAATACTCAACTCATGTAATCCTAATTAAGAAATAAAATTGTCTTCCCCCCTTCCTATATAAGAATGTAGAGGCATTAAGCAATTTGTCCCAGGTCATGTGATTGGTAAATTTTAGAGACAGAATGTGAACATGTCTATCAAACTCTACATGACTACACTTTCCATGACTTGGCATTGCTTCCCAAAGTTTTAGGACTTCAATTATTTCACCATTGATAATTCACAAGTTTATTCTCTAGTTCTAATACCTGTCCAAACTCTGGGCCCACATTTCCAATATATGTATTTAAGTCTTCAAACAGAAATCACACTGTCTTCTCAGAGTGTGTATATCAAAACTGAATTTATCCTCATAGTTAAAAATCATACTCCTTTCAACTATCCTAATTTTCCTCACCCCAACTCTCTAGAGCCTTGACTCAAAATATATTATTCTTGCCTCTTCCTGCTCCTAGATGTCCAATAAGTGGCCAGGTCTTGTTAATTCTCTTTCTTTGATACCTCTGTTTTAGTCAGACTTTCATCTTCGCTTACCTGCAGAAATTTCTTAATTGGGAGAAACAGGGCAGGGTGATCAGCTCATCATAAATACTGCTGCCCCATTAACTTTCCTGAAGCAGAAGCACTAAAATTCTGTCTCCTTTGCTCAGACAAAACTTTCAATAATTTTATATTTAGTACCAAAATATTCTTCAATATCATGAGATTTTGAAATCTAACCCTAACCCCATTTCTGATGGATATACCATATACTCAGGCCAAATTGTCATACCCACCTTCATTCATATCATTTCTACCATTTTAATTGCTCATAATTCTGCTTTTTTTAAATATTCAAATGCAGTCCATTCAAATCTATTCGAAAGGCTATTAATTTCACAAATCCTTCCCTACTTGATATAGCCAGAAATAATCCACTCTCCACTAACCACCAAATTCACTTGGTATATGTAGTGACCTTGCTGAAAGCTTAATTTTAGACTTCTAGTCTCCAAAACTGTGGAAGAATAAATTTGTGTTATTTTTAAAAAAATCTTTTAGTTGTTGATTGACCTTTATTTATTTATTTATTTATATGCAGTGCTGAGGATTGAACCCAGTGCCTCCCACATGCAAGGCAAGCACTCTACCACTGAGCCACAATCCCAGCCCCAAATTTGTGTTATTTTAAGCCAACAAGTTTGTGCTAAATTTTCACAGAAGCTCTACAAAACTAATACATCACTCATCTATACTATTATTGAGATGCAAAATTTCTCTGTATTTTATTATTATTCTCTGTATTTTATAACATTATTTATGTGCATGTGTTATCCCCTTACTGGAAAATAAATTTTTAGGGGTAAAGCCCACATTTAATTAACATTTCTAAGCCCTATAGAATCTACTCCAATGGAATCATTATTTTATTATTCAACTACACTTACTGATGGGAATGTAGAAATGATCCCTAAGGTCCTTATGGAACTTGGTCTCCTAGGACTATCAGATATCAAATAAGTACACAAATAATCCACAATTATCAATTTGATAATTTTGAAAAGAGCTATATATGCAAGACAACAGTGGATGGTGGACATTTATTATAATATCCATTGAGTGCTTGAGGATAGAATTCTCAAAGAAAGCAACATTTGAGTTGAGAATTGGCATGATGATTAGATGATGGCAGCATCAGGAAGGAGAAAGTTCCGGATAGAAATGGCACATACAAAGCCCTATGTTCAAAATACAAACTCTTGAATACAAATTGTGAGTATTCAAGAAACTAAAAGGATTCCAGGGTGGCTAAGGCAAAGTGGTCAAAAGAGCACAGTGAATGGAAATGAGATCAGAGAAGTGCCAGGGTAAGGAATTTGAATTTCATTCCCAATATACTGAGAAACTACATAGTAGATATCAATTGAAGGGTAGCTCAGGAATATTCAAAGATCAAAGTAAAAGTTACATAGTATGTACATGCTTATGGAATCCATACATTTATTTTGAATCTTCACTGAAGGTTTACTTCTGAGTTTGAGAAGTTAGACTTCTGAAATTGAGGTTGAATAGGTCAGAACTTATTTCCCATCTGCATAAATAGAGTAGATCTGTGACAACCTTCTAAAATAAGGTCAAGTTAATTTTATTTCCTTTCTAGTTAATAATTATTAAAATTCTGTTTCTGGTTAATGGATCTTTTGTTTTTATTTTTAAATGCTCATGATGGAAGAAAGGAATGCAACAAAAATGTGATTTTTTAGATTGTATTTGAACTCTTAAACCTTATCTTATTTTAAATTGTGTTTTATTTTATTATATTCAATGACTAGAGGCCTGGAGGCATAGGAAGCTTTATCAATGAGTCATTATTATTCTCATTTTTACAATGTACATCATTACTGAATTTTTGGAATGAAATATAATCCAGACTATTTTAAAGTATGATTCATTAATATTGTGGAATGCCACTACATCAGAATATAGATATTGGTTTGTTTGCAAAGTGATGGAAATTATCCCCTTTTGCAATTAAAGAAGAAATGGGATAAAGGGAATGTGAAAATTAAATCATAGAGAAGTACTTTAAACTGTAAGGATATGAGAATTTATCTGCTGTAACTCAGTAAAAAGATATTGGAATCACAATATCATAACAGCAGAGACTCTCAGAAATTATTTATTCAAACCTGTTTATTTGTAGATGAACAAAATTCAGCCTAGAATTCACATCCAAGTCATACCATTAAACAGTTAACTATATAGTCATACAATTAAATAATTAATAGCCCAAATGGCAAGGCTGAGACTATAACCCCAAGTCTCAGCCAAATTATAAAGCCAAATCACTTAATTGGTGATCAAAGCCCCAACCATAACCTTTTGAAAGTCTTGGGTGGGAAAAGGAGTATTAAGTACAGGAGATGAATCTGCATACAAGCTTTAATTAATAAAAAAATCTGAACAATATATATTACTCACAATCTGTTTACTTAATATACCAGATGCTTTATAAAAGTTGTCTCTAATCCTTGCTACCCACACTCAGCAACTGCTCAGTAATGTAGGAATCATTTCCATTTTATAATGAAAAAACTGAGCCCCAGAAAGATTAAGTAGCATCCAAGATCACAAAGTGAGTTTGTATTGCTACCACACCAAACATTTAAACTCCAAGGCCATATCCTGCTTGATGTTTTTATCTATTTCACTTTGTTATCTCCTTAGCAATGGAATCACACAGGTCATTTAGTTCTTTGATATCCCAAATATCTATACAACTGAAAAAAATTCAGGAAGGTAAGAAAAAAAGTTATATTTAGCAGGTGCCTTCCCTGCATAAAGCTCTTTATATTTAATTTTTATAAAATTGCCCCAAGATAGAGGTTATGATACCTAGCTTATAGTTTCAGAATTTGAGGCTCAATGGGATTAAACTGCCCCTTACATCTTAGTAAAAGCTAAAGCCAGCATTTTAACACTCTCTGACCCCAAGTGTTCAGTTCATTGATCCATCCACTGCCAAGTCTGCTCTTCTCCTTGACACAGTTTTCTATGGTCCACACATCTTGTTCTTAAACTGGCAAAATTATAATACATTCATTTATGGACTTCCTAAGAAAAAAGAGACTATATTGAGAGATTGCCTTTACAAATATTATCATGTCCTTCATATGTCTCCTTTGAGAAGTGAGGAACTAGAAAGACTGGCCAAATCCAGTCTCTGTATTATCTTGACTAACTGTGCTCAACAAGACCCAATCATATCATATGTAATAGTCCCAGCCAGTAATGTAGATCACACTTAATAACACCTTTGAAAAGTGAATGAGAAATAAAATAATTGTACCTATTAGACCAATAAGAAGGAATAATTTGCATGTTTTAAAATTGAAATTTGGTTTATGTTTTCCTTCTCAAGACTAACTTATTGAAGCCTTGTAACAGGACTAGAGATAAAATTTTACCCAAGTTGATTGATCTTCCTGTTTCTATAAGAATATAAAACTTGGAAAATCCAAACACATTGACAAATCACTGGCATTGTTTTCCAGTGACCACTGAAGACTACATCAGAAGTGAATGAAATCCTTGGTAAAAACAGGACACACACACACACACCACTTGCTGATAACAGGTCCTACTTAAACCATGATCTTAAATTTCCTTCCATGCATCAGTTTAGCATCACAGCATATAAACACCCCCATTTCTGAGGAGGCCATTTTCTATTATTGACACACAAACAAACAACTATCCTAAAACCAATTGTCACTATAGAATGATTAGCTGTGTCTGGGCATGGGATGTAAGGCATCAGTATGCATAACACTTTTATGATGGTTAGAAACAACTCTACCTGTCAAGGTTCCGAAGTTGTCCTTCCCCGCTCTCACCCCCATTTCTTGAGCTTGGCTTTCAAGTCTGTCTGTGAAAGCCCTTAGCAGTCCATACAAGTCTTCTAAAGTAAGTTGAATTTATTCCTCCTGCTTAGCAGAAGGGACTTTGTTCTTTGGCTCAGGCTTGCTCTTTGCAATACTTGCCAGTAGCCCTAAGTCAGAAAGTACATTAATGTATCTTTTGAATTAGGTCTCCTCAGGAGAAAAAAAATGTTTTTAACAATTTTATACTATTTTGTTAAAAATCCAATTCTAGTTCAATGTTTTGTTCTCAAAATAATTTTGAATTAAAAAAAAAAAAAAAAGCTTTTGTGAGAGGGAGGAAGTTTATCTAATCTCTTCAAGACTAATGAGAAACAATTAGGAAGGAACATTGTGACTCTTTGAAACAGTAAATTCCCAAGGAGTCAAGCTCACATTTTTAAAGAACAATAGAGCTTTACACCTCAGGTTGCTGTACATTGGCTCTAAAGGCACATCCTTCAGCATCCCAAAAGACAACTTGAAAGCCTACCATTCTGAGTCTACAGGAAGAGACGGGAGGCCATGTTGAGCTCAGATTCTGCCAGGACACATCAGACACTGAACACAGAAAGAAAGATCAGTCTTCTGGTTAGTATCAAATTCTCAGAGTTCTGAAGGTCTTCTGATGATTGCCTTAAAAGATAAAGGCAAACAAATTGATTCATGCAAGAAAGTTACTATTAGATTTACATTTTTGTCAAGATCTTTTATTTTTTGCAGATGTACTAACTTATCCATATAAAAGTCCCTAACTTTTGCCACAGTTTTGCTGAACTCTTGTTTATATAATTTGAATATCGTAGGACTTTATTAAATAATCAATTCATGTATGGTGTTGTTATTGTTGCCATGTTACTTTCAGCATTCTATTTACTCTCTAAATTAGAGTTGTTGGGAACAACTATGATCCTGTGTTACACATTTAACCCTACATCAGTCTTGGTCTCCTGTAGCACTGAAAAGTGCAAAGAGCCTAACTAGCCTAACTAGACATGCTGGCTGCTCAGTAATTTAACTTGGATTCATCTTACCTAGAAAACTTGTCAGTGACGTTTTATTAATAAGGACTTTAAGGGACTAGAAAAAATAGTTTGTGCAAAAACTCTTATTTTTGAATAAGAGTGGACTCCTATAAAGTTTATGGGACTCACTTATTGATGACATATTATGGGACTCACTTATTGATGACACATTGTCATTGTAGTAACCACTAGGGAGGTAGCACGTGTAACTGAAAGGAGAAGTATGGTGCTGACTCTTTGAACACTTGACTCAGGCATTGGCGAACAGTTTTGTCTTAAGGTCATTTCCATATAGGTAGAGGACACTCTCCCCCATTGTACAGACATATTATGCAAGACAAATTACATATAGTAAGTATTTAGAATAAGGGCAGTTCACACATACCATGTATTACTGTAGAAGTATTAGTAGAGGTATAAATCACTTTGATGTTTTAGGAATAAGGTACTTTATCACATCTCTTAATGGTTTAAAATTAGTTTGTTTTTGAGTTGCTAAGAAGGACTGTTCACACATTAGAAACAATGACTAAGAATGAATTGCCAGTGGTACATTACTTCTTTTAAAGATTTATTTTTAAAGCATTTGTTACTATAAATTCTCTGAGGGGATTATTTCAACTTTTTGAAAGTATTAACTATTTTATCTCCTATATTAGACAATGACTTTCTTTAGAGGTCCTATACTAATATTTTCTCATTCACTGATACTGGCACCAGATAGGTCTTTAGTAAGTGCTTGCTAAGTATCCCATGTAAAAATTTTGTAAAACTTTAGTAAAATTTTTGCTAAAACATGTAAAAAATACTGATTTCATTAATTTGACTATATGCATATTATTAAAAATTATACAAACATTAGAAGGAGAATGAATTATATGTATAGCTATTGAACTGGAAGAATGGTCATAATTTATTAAATGAAAAGAGAAAATTTTCAGGGTAATGAATATTTATGAATAAATATCTTATGTGACCATATAAACATGAAGAAGCATACAGAAATCTTTATTTGTAAAGATTTGCCATATTCTTTACCTTGGGCATCCTATAGGACTGGAAATGTAAAAGGACTTATGGAAAATTACTAAATTTTTCTTCAAATAATATTTATTTTTTTACAAGTTACAAGGAACATTTATTACTAAAGACATTTAAATATTAATAAATACATATTTTTAAATACAAATATTAATAAAAACAAATATATTTCTTGGGAAAATAGGCTAATAACAATAATCAGCACAGAGAAGTTTTAGTTTCATTTGTATTACCTCAACTTCTTTAATGCAAAGTAACAGTACATACTCTAGATTGATTCATTTATTCAACAAATATCTCCTGAACTCCAGGCTGATACTAGTGTCTATGAACAAAATATAGAATATGTACATGTGGGTGTGTAAACTTGTGCATAACAATCAAAAAGTAATTAAAAATAATTTGACTACTATAGTTGCTTGGGATACAACCTGTACAATGTGCAAGAAAACTTTTTGAAAAACATTTTTTCTTTCGTCATCTTTCTTACCCAAAAGTTATCTCCCAGTTACAACTATCAGGAATATTTGTCCTATCTTTTTCTCACCCTCCTCTCCAAAAGCTCCCACTAACTCTCTGCAGCACAAGTCAGTTAATTTTTCTGTTCACTTCCAATCTCTGTTCACTTCTCAGTCTCTTTTTTTTCACCTTTCTGTTGTAAATCTCACAAGATTTATATATTGCTTTCTTCATTCACTTAAAATAAATGAATGGGAAAAAAAAGCAACCATTTTGAAAGACAACATTTCAGGAGAACTATATTCCCAGTAGAAGATTCACAAGAGTTTATGTAACTGAAGGGGAAGATCCAGAGCCTTAAGTTAAAAACAATCATCAACTGTCCCCTGTTCAAACAGACCTGAGGCAAAGAGATGGGCAGAACATCCAATCCACAGTCTGGCAAGAGAAGCCCATAGAGTTTGAGGGACTACAGAGTTGATACATTCTAGATGGATCACAGAGTAATCTTGACAATGACTCAACCTTTATGGGGTAGAAGACAGAGAAATAAAAACGCAGCAAAATTGTAGTGTAATAACCACAAGCAATGATAAACACATATATTTTGTTTCCATGTTGCAGCCAGTTATGAACAGTCTTTTAAAAAAGAGAGAAAGGTGGAGGAAGGGGAAAGAAAGAGAGAAGTATCTCTCTAAGTTGAAAAAAAGAAAAATGAAAACCCATTTTGACATTTCAACTCTTTCCTTACCTTTCACAAGTCTTGCCTAGTTCCTCAGGATTTCTACCCAGGGTGGGCCAGATAGGTTTGTCACTTGTAGCAAGCCAGCCACCCAGCTATCTCCTTCCACTGAGAGAGTGCTGACTCAGAGGGAACCATTTATAGTTGCGGGAAATTATTTAGAATATATTGCAATTATGTGATGTTCTTAACTCCAGAGAGCTGAAGAAGTCAGTAAGTGTCTGATCCAGACAAGCTTGCCAAAAGTAGAGGTCCCCTTCTCTCTCTGCCCTGTGCCTTCAGGTTATAATACTTGTGCAAGAAAGAGCACATCTTTGTTTCTATTAGTGACTCCTATCTGTGCCCCAATAGTTTGGTGAGAAGTGAAACTTAAACTAGAAAGATGTCAAACAGTGGGATGTGATTGGAACAATAAAGCATGTTTATGAGGTTTTAATGAGATGAAAAAATGCTAACATAATATAAAGTGAAAAAATAAGATAACTTACATAAAATATTAATAGTGTTTATATAAATATATATAGTTATTGCCAATTTCTGCTCCATTTTTTTTCTATTTTCAAAAATGACTGGGCAGGGGTAGGAGGAGGAGGCAAAGGAAAGGAGAAGACAAATAAAAAGAGAAAAAAGAAAGAAATGATCTCTTGGGATGTCTTTCCCCATCTTGCTTTTGAATCAGTGAATTAATTTTATTAGTGGAATCTTTTTTAAAAAGGTAGTGAAGAGATTTCCCCTGAAGTTTGAGTGATGTGAAATGATGTTCTTGCTGAATTTCTTTTTTCTTTATAGACTGCTATTATGGTGCAATGTTTTGGTCATTTTTATGCTCAAGTAGCCCTTCATCTCTGGCTGAGTAATTGGAAGAAGGAGGTTATAGGGTAACTTATTCATTGTCTATTTACTGGTGGCCGATTAGGATAGCACAAACAGGACTATTGTCACTTCAGATAGGAATAGCCAAGAGAAGCAGGGCTGGTCAACAGACATATTCAAACCATTCTTTTATATATGTATAAAATAACTGCTTCTGTAGATGATAAATTCACATGGCACTTAGAAACTTCAGTTAATACAAGTGTTTAAATGGAATAAAAATATATACAATCAAGCAATTTCATATTCTTGGGACTCTATAATCTGCACCTCTAAGATTACCTCTATCGTATTCTCACCTGACTTTCTCAACCATTTTCATGGTTTATATTCTAGTTTACATTCTATAGCAGCTCTTTAGACTCTAGGTGTTAATCATCCATATAACTGATACCTTTCTACTCCTAACTCCAAAAGGCTCTTAATTTCTTCCAGTTTTTTTAGTTCTGCCACTTATCATTCTAAATTTCTCTTCTATTCTCTAATGCTCCAGGCCCTAACTACCTTTTTAAATTACCTTCACTTGTTACTCTTCGCTTCCCCTAATTTAGGAATTCCTGGCCACACATTAGAATCATCTATAAATATATTTTTTAAAATACTATTGCATTGGCCTTGCCCAGATATTTTGCTTTAACTGGTCAGGGGTGGTGGAGTCAAGCTTTATGGTAGAGCAATATAGAAACTAAATTCTTATTTAACTCCCAAAATATTCAATTCAGTTAATTCAAATTTAACTTGCTGCTTCATATTGGAAAACTATGTTTTGGGGTAATGACTACCTTCCTAACCAGACAATAATAAAGCTTTAACCTTATACCCAATACATTTCTATATATCATCTCATAGACAGAAGCACATTTCACACACACCCACACACATGCATATACATTAAATTAATGACCAAATATGAAGAGATGATTTGATAAATATAGAATTGCTATTACAAAGTAATTAGAATTGCTATTACATAGTAATTCTATGTACAGCTGACCAAACTTAAAAAGTCCTCTTTAAACTTAACTATTATGAATGAAATATCCTCCTAAATGAAATTTCTTTTTTTTAATGTCACTTCTTTATTTTCTAGTATACTGAAGGATATACAAACAATGAAGTAAGAGTAATAAATAAAAATTTAAAGATAGCAAAGAAACGGACATTTGTAAAAGATACACAAAATGCTAGAGATGAAATTTCTTAACAGTTTCAGAATATGCCTTGAATCTGAGTGAGGGTGCGGGGGAACATGGCTGACAACAACGTCAAAGGGAACATATAGTTGAAAACTAAATGGTGAAAACAGCCCAAATGTCCATCTAGGACAAATAAGCAAAATGTCATTGTTATGGTTTGGATATAAGGAGTCCCCCAAAAGCATCTGTGTTATAATGCAGGAATTATCAGAGGTAAAATGATTTGATTATAAAAGCTATAACCTAGTCAGTTCATACTAGTTTGAATGGACTACCAGTGTGGTAACTGTAGGCAAGTAGGGTGTGTTTGGAGGAGATAGGTCACTGGGAGTGTGCCCTGGAAGGGTGCATCTTCCTTGTGGCCCTTGCCTCCTGCCCTTTTCTCTGCTTCCTGACCACTATGAGGTGAGCATCTTTCCTCCCCCATGCTCTTTTGCTACTATGTTCTGCCTCACCTGAGGCCAGAATTTTGGACTTGACGGACCATGAACTAAACTTCTGAAACTGTAAGCTCAGAACATATTTCCTTCTGCAAGTTGTTCTGGTGAGGTATTTTGTTTTGGCCGCTGCAATGAAAAGCAGACTAAAACAGTGTGTGTGTGTGTGTGTGTGTGTGTGCTTATTTTCCAGTAATTCAATATGTAATCAGTTGATTCCTTTTTTCTAATATTTCTATTCACTTCTATAAATTTATTGGTATTCAGTTCTGTGAATTTCAACACATGTACAGATCCACATAACAACTACTACCACCATCAAGGTACAAAACAGATCCTTCACCCCAAAGAACGCCATGCTCTCCCTCTATCCCTCCTTCCACCACTAACTCAGGAAACACCTGTTCTCTTCTTTACCACTATGGTTTTGTCCTTGTGAAATGGTCATAAAAATGGAGTCTTATAATATGTAACCTTTTGAGACTGGCTTATTTACAGTGTGATACTTTTGAGACTTATCCATGTTGTTGTATGTATCAATGATTTGTTTCCTTTTAATCGCTGAGTAGCATTTCCCTGAATGGATGTACCACAAACTATATATTCACCCATTGAAAGACATTTAGGGTTCCCCCCCCAATTTTGAGCAATTATTAATAGAAATGATTTAAACATCTGTGTATGTATTTATGTAAAAGTGTTTTTATTTCTCTAGAGTAAATACCCAAGGGTCAGATACGATATGTATAACTTTATATTGCCCAACTACTTGGATGAGCAGCTGTACCATTTGCATTCCTACCAGCAATGTAAGACTTCTAGTTGTTCCATATCCTTGTCATCACTTGGTATTGTCAGTATTTTTATTTTAGTCATTGTACTAGGTATGTAGTGGAAACATTTTTTTCATTATTTTAGTTTATAGAAAATAATGTGATTCTGAGACCATAATCTTACCTGACTCTCATCTTTTTCAGAGTTATTCTACTCCTATATTCTTTTATCCTCAGGGGAATAAAATGGGATTTATTTTTGTTTTTCTGATACTGTTGTTTCCCTCCCTCCAATCTTCTCAGAATTGCGATTTTAGTGCATTTATTTTTTCCTCTTTTAATTTTTTTTTCTTCTTGAAGACCTAAAAACATCATCTGTCTAGATTCTAACATAGTTTATAGTGGTATATGTACCTATAGTAATACTAAATATCAGGTATAAGAGAATGAGTGTACTTATTCAATACATGTTTGTTGAAAACAGGCAGTATCTCAGCCAGTTAAGTGAAAAATACATAATACAACACAATCTGCAAAATATTAAATTGTAGTTCTCTATGTGTTTCTAATGTTGAGGCAATTTATGTTGAGCATATAGTAGTTGAAATAAAATTCTTTGAGATTAGCACATAAGGTGTTGAATGGGTCTTAGTCTCTATTTTGAAATTACTTTTTGAACAAATGAAAATAAATATGTGGCAGCAAACATTTATTCTCTTCCAGAGGAAAACCCTGTCCTGGGTGTTAGACCTGTGACACAGCCAGCCATACTTCTGGCATTTTGCACTAGAGTTCAAGCAAGTAATTGTTTTCTATATTTGTTTTCACTCCATAAGATGAGAAAATTGGTCTAGATAATCTCTACAATTCTTTCCAACTTAAAAATTTACATTAGCCTTCCTTGCCACAGGACCTTGTACCCTGATATAGAGGCTTCTTTTCATCTTACTCAACCTCTCAGAAGCACTTCCTATGTGATCTACTGCCTTTTCTTGTAAAAATATCACCTCTTGACTTCAATGACCTCCTGATTTTCCTCTTACTTTACTGACTTGTCAGTCTCTTTTGTTAGCTCCTCCTCCTCTGTGCCATTATAATTTGTACATGTGCTCCTCAATAGATTATCATTTTTCTCTGTTGACTCCTAGATTTTTATCAAAAATTCTACCTTAACCTATTGCCTGAGTCCAGACTGAGATATGCAACAGTTTTCTTGTTATCTATTAGATGTCCATTGGGCATCTTAAATGTAGTAAGAGATCTGTATTCTGTATTCTCTCTCTCTGATTAGCACCATCATACTGGAAGAGCTTTCCCTTAGTATTCTCTCTCATCTTTTGTCTTTTTCTTATATCTCTACCAATTTAGGTTTTTTTAAATGGTTGGCTTCTGCTCTGTGTGTTTCAGGTCAGTTCCATATGTAAGTAACCATAGCAAAATTCTGAATTAGACATAGCTTTAAGACCTGAAAACTCTGGGTTTGTTTTTTCACTGGCCCTGTGAATTTCTTATTCATACCTCCTCTTATTTAATACTTACACTGTCTTGAAGCCACTTGAAACAATAGTCAGAGTGGGAAAACATACCCTTAATCTTCTCTTGCTCTGAGTAGGTTGCCATTGTCTGTCTGACAGGTAAAACTTGAATGGAGATGTTAGTCTCCTGCTTAGGTTACCCCCTTTGTTTCAATTTTGGACACAGAAGAAGGTTGCTCTGTCTTAAGCTGCTCTGATATTAGCCCTGTGCAAACATTGTCTGGTCCCTCCATTGTCTGGTCCCAAGTCTTCTATATATCATTCAATATGTTCCCAGTGGAAAGGTAGATCATCTCCTTTCTTCCTTTCTAGGAATGATTTACTTAGATGGGAAAGGTAAACCATTTCCCTAGTCAGAAACTTTCAATATCTGATTCCACATTGGTCAAAGTGTGACAACTAAGGTGCTTCATAATTGGACAATCAGCATTTCTACATATAACAACTACATATAGTATTGAATAATGTAATTAAAGGACACACACATTGCCTAGAATGTTAGGTGCTCAATAATAGTAATTATTTGATTAACAAAACTACTTAGTATTTTAAATATTTAAAGAATTTACCTTTTAAATAAAGGAATGTATGCTAAATTTTCCCGTAAGAAATATGTGCACATGTACTACAACAATTTTTATTGCAGTTTTATTCATAATAGTAAAATTTTTAAAGCAATATAGATTTCTACCAAGAAACAAATGGTTTAATACATTGCTGCATTAGACTGTATCTGGTTACTACAAAAAATAAAATTGGTCCATATACATATATGGATGTAGTTGTAGTTGTCACTACAACTCTTAATAGAATTTCATAATATATTTTAAGTCACTGTAGGGAGTATTAGGTAATTATCTTACCTTACATTGATATAGAATGAAACACCATCTACAAGGACTAGCCACATTGCACTCCAACTTGTTGACAGTGGTTGTCTTAGAGAGTGACAGAAGATTGCAGAGACACAAGGAAGATCTTTCCCTAGATGGGTTGTTTGTGACTTATTTTATTTTATTTTTTACTTGTTTTTTATTTGTTTAGAGTATTTCCTGGCTATGTAGACAAATAAAATTATATATTTTAAGATATACAATGTGATTGTTTGTTATACATATATATTGTGAAATGACTGCCAAAATCAAGTTAATTAACACATCCATAATAACCTGTAGCTATCTTTGTGCTGTGTGTTGTATGTGGTGAGAATATTCAAGACCTGTTCTTTTAGCAAGCTTCAAATATACTATCCACTACTATTAGCTATAGACACCAGGTTATACATTAGAACCCCGGAATCAACATCTTCTGTCCTGTTCCCAGCCCCAGGCAACCACATTCTTCTCCTTACTTCTACAAGTTTGATATTTTTAGACCACACTTAAGTGGAATACTATATAGTATTTTTCTTTCTCTAGCACAATGTCTTCTAGTTTCTTTCATATTATCACACATGTCAGGATTTCCTTCTTTTGGCTGAATGATATTCCATTTTAAATATCTATATACATATATATGCATGCATATATATTATGTATCCCATTATACATATGCCATGATACATCCTATTATATGTAATCATACCTATATGTACACATAAAATGTGAGATCTGTATCTCACATTTTTTTGATTTATTCCAGGACTCTCAGACTGTTTCCATTTTTTTATATAAAGATATGGTGAATGCTATAGTTCTATCTTCAACATACTGATTTCATTTCCTTTGGATATATGCTCAGAAGTGGATTGCTGTGTCACATAGTAGTTCTATTTTTAATTTCATGATATCTTTCATAGTGGGTCCTTCCAGTGGTGTACAAGGGCTCCCTTTCCTCCACATTATCACCGACACTTGCTATCCCCTGTCTTTTTTATCATAACCATCCTAGTATGAAGTAATATGTCATTGGGTTGTTGATTTTCATTTTCCTGATGATTAGTGATTACCTTTTTACCATTTTTCAATTTTCAATAAATACATATTTATTTTTTAAATAAATATATCCCCTCTCAAAATTTAAAATGTTGATTTGCTCTTAACTTGAAAAATTAAATGTAATACTTGGGGACAATATAAAATATAATTTGGAGAAAGTGAGACTTTTGGAAGACAATTATGCCTACTTAACAATTTTATCAGGACCAACCTTATTTAGGACCATCAAGGAATCTGTAAAATGACATTATTTTATAAATCTTTAACTCTGTCATAAATTAGATGTCATATCCCATCTGTAAGTTTCAAAATTGTCAGTGCATTTTCTATTACTTTAATTTACACAAGTGTTCAATTCTACCTCACATAATAGATAAAACGTGACATTTGATGTCAAATATCACAGATGAACTTTTTCATATTTTTAAAAGTAGGCAGTTGAGTATATATGAATGTATGCAAGTAATTTCTTGATACTTATGCTCTAAGTAAGAACAAAAGAATTGTTTGTTTTTGTACGTGTAGAAAAAAATCCTATGTATGCTGGAAGCCACTTGTTTTCAGCACATCCTATGAAAATTTTTAGTGAATTTAGAAGCTACTCATAAAACTCTCATAACTAACCATAGGAGTTTCAAGAACAACAACAACAGTAATGATAAAGTAATTTTAAAACCCTGGTTTGCTAATTCACCAGTTTATGTGAAGTATGAGTTTACACTATTAAGTTTAAGGTACAAATATTAGGATAGAACATAGAATTAAGTCAAATAAAGATTTCCCTCAGTAGGGATACAGTGTGTCATATTCACTCTTGTCTTATTTCACTGTAAAACCATTCTGATTTCCTCCCTGCCTCTGACATACCATCCATAAATGTCTTTTCAATAGAAATATTTCCTCTGTGATGACATTCAAAGGGGTCTGCAGAAGTGCAAAAAAATCTATATTATCCCAAGAAAATAAAAAAATCTGCAAGATAAGTATAAATATTTAATGCTATAGTTACATTCATCCATTCCTTTAATTATTAGAATGTATGGAGTATGGGGTTTATGAATTTATTTTTAATCCAAATATACTGAAAATATTTAAAAATCAAAATTATTATGCTTATAAATAAGACAATACCATAAAATCTTGAAGTTGGAAGAGTTCTCAGACATCACCTAGTACAGTATCTTGTTTTCTAGTCCATGAGTTGGTAAACTATGACTCTTGGGACAAAGCCATCCTGCTGTTGGTTAAGCCTGTGAGCTAAACATGATTTTTACAGGTGAACATTTCGTTTTATTTTATGACAGGTACACTGCCTTAGAATTTCAGTTTAGCAAAATATTGTCTCTGAAAAAGAACATTGTCCTATCATTAATAGACCTGTATTGCCAAAAATATGCTTGGTATTATATTTCAAATTTTATTACTACAAATTTTGTGTAATTTTGTCTTTCTTGTTATATAAATAGATACATAGCATAACATTCGGATTTGCTATCTTGACCACAAAGCTTAAAATATTTATGAACTTGACTTTTATAGAAAAATTTTATCAACACCTATTTGTAGATGAAGAATCTAAAGTCCAGAAAATCATGCTCTCAAGGTGTTGACTATATTCCTTTCCTCTCTTTGGATTAGAATCATCTAATATTGTATGGGCTCTGATTTGAATGCTAACTGTTACTAGCCTGATGACCTTGGACAACTGAATTAACTTCTATTTTTCTCAGTTTCTTTACGTTCATGATAGTACTCTTATGAGGATTACATGAGATAACATATATGAAATGACCACATCAGTGCTTTGCACATGAGTAGTGCTCTAGTAATTGTCAATTATTATTATAATTGTGTCAAAGTGTTTAATTCATAGAATATACTAAAAAGAAGGGATTAAGATACATATCTGAGCCTGTCTGTCATCTTATTTTTTATTAGAAGTAAGGTTATCTCATTTCAAATCTGAGGAAAAATTGGCATTTATCCACATTCTCATTTTTGTAGCATTGTTCATCTTTTTGTACAATAGTTTGATAAGTAAATACAAAGAAATTATACACTTCTAAAATGCATACATAATTTATAATATTGATGGGAAAACTGAAACACAGCACTTAAATAACTGTCCCACTTCCATATCTGCTCTAAGTTCAAAGCCCTCTTATTCTGTATTCCTAACTGTCCTAAGGCCATGTGTACCATATTCAAAACTACTTGTAATGATTAAGCAGTGAAATTATTTGTCCAGTTTATTGATAATCTTCATCTAGTACTTAGACTAAAAACTATCTTGCTGAACTAGATCAAATCCAGTGAGATAAATGTCCCCTATATCATCATTTAGTATTTTAGTCTGTATATTAGCACTTTAGTCTGTGGCAGCTCTAGTTCACTACATTTTTTATGTCAGGAAAAAAGACCATTTTATTCCTCCTAAAGAGTTGAAATAAAGGAATACAGCATGTTTTTTGCTCTAAAAAATTGGAGAAGTTTGGTTTCTCACTGGATCTCAAGAAGACCCACTGTGTGGCTGACAATGACTAGGAAAGTGTTTGTTAAAGGCTAAAGGTTATAGCTTGGATTTAAAGAATAATCACAATGAAAAGACCAACTCTAACCTTGACTTATAAAATGATAAGAATTGGTGTTGCCTATAATTGCTTTCTCTCTGACTCCCATGTTGTGTTTGCTCAATTTACTGGTCCAAACAAGATTTTACTCTTCTCAGCCCTGTAGATCTAATCTCACAAAAGAAAACATATTTTTTCTGTTTCACATATCCTCACCATCATCTTCCTGAGCTTTCTATCATTTATAATAAAAGATTTATCTTAACAGAAAACGAAAAACTGGGGTAAGGAAAAATGCTGCCATGTTTAGTTTTAAAGAAATTAAGAACATAAATTTATTTGTCCCGATGCATCCATAATTCAATAGCAGTTCAAAGGGCAAGATTTTGAATAGCAAATTGTATAAGTAAGACCCATATGTGGCAGACTATTCTGTAGATAAACAAAACAAATTAGAAGAAATTCAAGGTCAATAAAAACCACTAGCTTTTTGTATTTGTCCATATTTGTTTTTGCCTTATTTCTGCAATGAGTTTAAGGATAAATAGGTTACAATTATGTATTCCCATAACATCCAATACTTCACTTGACATAGTATATATCACACTTCAATTATTACTAACTTAATTGTCTGAATCTACTTCTTGGGCAGTGGGCTTATTCTGTCGTCATCACTCTGGTATCCAATGCACTCATCACAGTTCAAAATCTGATATTCGGTAGATCCTTACATTAGTTTGAAAGAATTAATAGATGAATAAATATTCACAAATAAATAAATTTGTAAGAAAATTGTTCTTTTATTTATTGGACTAATTGTTATTATAGTAACATGCATCAACTAATAGCTAACTTTTTAAATATATCAGAAATGGTCATGCCTTTCATGTTTATGTCACCCAATTGTAGATATTTGCACTTAGCATATCAGCTAGTTTCCAAATTAAGGGTATAATGTTTTATTTTCATAGGGATTAAGTATTTGCATGAAGATCCTTGCTTAAATATTTCCCCCTCCACTAAAATTACCTTGGTTCCCCAGCTATAAGTAATTGCTTTTTCTTTGCTTGCCCACAACACATTATCTAAGACTCTTGAATTTACTTTCAGACTTTTTGCCATGGTTTATCAGTCTTACATTTGCATGCCACATTGAACTAGGTTCCTCTGACTTGTAAAGTGCTAAATTATCAAATATTAATTTCTTAAAAGAAAGTTATTACAGTTAAAGAAAAATCTACACATGTTTAAACTTCAAAATTATTTTATGCTCTGAGAACTCAAAAATTTAACATCAAAAGAAAAATCCAATCAATAAATAGGAAAAAGGAACTAAACATATACTTCTCAAAAAAAAGAAATACAAATTGTCAACAAATATATAAAAATATTCAAAATCTCTAGCAATTAGAGAAATGCAAATTAAAAGTACATTGAGATTTCATCTCACTCCAGTCAGAATGGCAATTATCAAGAATACAAGTGACAATAAATATTGGCAAGGATGTGGGGAAAAAGGTATACTCATACATTGTTGATGGGACTGAAAATTAGTGCAACTACGCTGGAAAGCAGTATGGAGATGCCCCAAAACCTAGGAATGGAACCACCATATGGCCCACCTATCCTACTCCTTGGCATACATAAGTTTTAAAATCAGCATGCTACAGGGATACAGCCACATCAACATTTATAGCAACACAACTCACAATAGCCAAGCTATAGAGCCAACTTAGGTGCCCTTCAACAAATGAATGGATAAAGAAACTGTGGTATATATACACAATGGAGTATTACTTAGCCATAAAGAAGAATGACTTTATATGGCATTTGCCAGTAAACTGATGGATCTGGAGACTATCATGCTAAACGAAATATGCCAGTCCCCAAAAGCCAAAGATTGACTGTTTTCTCTGATATGTGGAAGCTAATACAAAATAAGGGGGCATAAAATAAAGGGATAGAAGAAAGAGCAGTGGAGTAGACAAAGGGAAGGTTGGAGGGATGAGATAGGAAAAGACAGTGGAATTAATCTGACCTATCTATCCCATGTACATATATGAATATACCATAGTGAATCTCACCATCATGTACATCCAGAAGACACTAATTAACAAAAATTCTATAACAGTAGAAAGATAGTAGAATAGAGGGAAGGAAACAGGGGGAGGGAATAGAGGTAGAAAAGGGGAAGTACTGGGGACTGAAATAGAACAAACTATATTCCATGGTTTTATAATTATGTCAAAAAGAATCCTATTGTTATGTATAACTAAAAAGAACCAGTAAAAATATTTTATGCTCACTTAGTGTATTTGTCCCAATTCCAGAGTTCAGGGATCCACTGCTAGTAACATAATGTCCAGTCAGTTCTATTTCATCACTCTGCTCCACTGGATAGGCATGCCTATGAAAGTCTTGAATGGAAATCCTTTGGGGGACTGCCAACTCGTATTACACATTGTAGTAGCTGCTATTAATTAACCAATTAAGACATTCAGTCAATGAACATTTTACTGAGCAACTGTTGACTAGAAATGAGTGAGATGATTTTTGTCCTCAAGTAGATCACTGTATGATAGAGGAGAAACGTAAACAAATGATTCCATAGCAGCAAAGCTAACGGCTTTGAGACATGCATATGATTCTTTTTTTTTTTGGTACTGGAGATTGAACTCAGGGGCACTCGACCACTGAGCCACATCCCCAGCCCTATTTTGTGTTTTATGTAGAGACAGGGTCTCACTGAGTTGCTTAGCACCTCGCCATTGCTGAGGCTGGCTTTGAACACGCAATTCTTCTGTCTCAGCTTCCCTAAGTGCTGGGATTACAGGCTTGCGCCACTGCGGAGACATGCATATGATTCTGTGAGAGCACATAGGTTAGGCCTTTGCTTGCTGAAGAGTCACCACCTTCCCTTTCCTCCATGAGTGTTCTCTTATGCTGAGAAGTTGCATGCATCCTGCTAAGCCTCTCCTGCTCCTTTATTTCTTCTTTGCCTTTTAAGATAACTTCGCAGTTGCTTTAAGCCAGGACTCAGGGCAGCATTTTAGCTTATTCTTTTTAAAATGATGATAATCTCTGTCTCAAACACAGGTAAACAAAACAAACTTTCTTCATACTATTATATTGCTCATATTGAGATAGACTATTGGCATGAATTGTTAGGCAACAAACTGGAAGTCTGAATACTTAATGAGAAAACCTTTACCTCAAAAATATTTAACAGATTTGTACATGTTAGTAATAGAAGCTGATATTTATTCAGTAATTTCTATGTGCCAAGTACATGTTCTAAGAGATTTATAAAGTTAATATCATTTCATCTTTATAACATATCCTTTTTTTAGTACTGGGGATTGAACTCAGGGGTACTTGACTACTGAGCCACATCCCCATCCCTATTTTTGTATTTTATGCAGAGACAGGGTCTCACTGAGTTGCTTAGCGCCTTGCCATTGCTGAGGCTGGCTTTGAACTCACAATTCTCCTGTCTCAGTCTCCCAAAGTGCTGGGATTACAGGTGTGCACCACTGCTCCCAGCTATATAATGTATCTTTAAATAATCGCTCATATCCTGATTTTACTGGTGAAGAAACTGAAACACAGAGATTAAAAGAAAAATTGTCCAAGGTTAAGTGTTAGGCAAAGTCAAGATTAAGTGCTAAAGTTTTTAATTCTAGAACTTGCACTTTTACTGAGTATACCTACTCTTTAGTAGCAAGTATCCAAATTAAAATTTATTTTTATACCAACTTTCAAAGCAATCAGATTTTCTCTGTTTTTATAAAATAATCTTTGTTGTAAAATAGATACAAATAACATTATTGTGTTGGTCAGCTTTCTGTCACTCTGACAAAATACCTGAGAAAACAACTTGAGGAAAGCTTCATTTGGCTCACAGTTTCAGTTTCAGTTCATGATCACTTGGCCCCACAATGGGCTTGAGGTGAGGCAGAACATCATGGTGGGGAGCAAATGGTAGAGCAAAAGATGCTTACCTGGTGGTAGCAAGGAAACAGGGAAAGAGAGAAAGAGCACATGCGCTGGGGACCTAGTCTTCAACACATGAACCTTTAGGGGACATTCCAGATAGGTACATTCCAGATCAAAATGATAATGGTCTTTGTGTTCCCTTTCAAGTTGTATATACTGGGGAACTGAGAGGTAGGTAATGCGTAGTAAAAATGAGTGGAGAGTTATCATGTCAGAAAGATTTATTTTATTATGTCATATGATTTCCTACAGGTAAACAGATTATGTTTATAATCTAAGCAGTACTTTAAGAATGGATGTTAGCAACTTTATAATATTTAAACTAGTTTCCAGTAATGACCTAGATATGTATTAGAGAATGCATTTCTGCTCAATGTTCTGCACCAATGAAAAAGTCTTTTGCTTTTAGTTTTTCTCCTACCTCATCATTCTTCTACTGTTAATTCATTTTCTCCATTCCTTTTCACATAACAGCCATTTTGTCTCAATGTAAATCTTAAAGTAGTCTTTATTAAAACACTCACATATTGTTTCTTCATCTGTAAAATGAGATATTGGATTAGATGATCTTAAATATCCCCATGGAGAAGGCCTATGATCTATGTGTTTGATGGAGATACCATTTTATTAAGAAAAAATATTTTTTAGTAATTTGTAACCAAGACACATCATGACAGTCATTGATGTAGAACATTTTTATTCAGGATTTAAAGTCTAGTTTTCTTCATTACATAATTTTTTTAATTCACTAAACTGCTTAAAAGGAAAAAAAATTGCTTCTTTTTTTGTGTATATAATTTGTCCATGTGGAGGAAGAAGTATAAATCTATCCACTTTGAAGACCTAAGTGCACAATCAAGGAGTGTTTATTGGAAATTTTATACTGAGTAACTGATAACCTGGAACTCCGATTAATTCAAGTCTCAGAAACACAGTGACTAAAAGCTAAAGACAAGTCCTTATTCATTTATAAGGTACCCAGATACCTCTTACATCTTCCTAAATGTCCTTGGCTACTGATTTTTAAAACCCCATTCATCTCAACCATTTCTCCTTCATAGCAAACTATTTCATACTAAATTCATCCTCCTACATTTTGTTATAGTACAGTACCAATACTTCCATGATCATAATCTATGCTAAAGAAGTTAAAGTACTGTTGTATTAGGATTTAAAAATTTGTTTCTATGATTCATCTCTTCAGCATTAAATGCTTTATTACAAAGATTGCAAATCCAGATGGACCAATCCTAACTGATCCTCCCACCCATTTCCCTATGCCTTGATTTCTAGGTCAACTAGTACTTTCTTTGGTATTTAGTCAGAGTGATATACTAAAGGAAGAGAGTTAAGGAAAAACATGTCTCTTGTCCTCTAGGAACTCAGAAATAGGTGAAATGGTGATAAATGGGAATGTTAACATTGCCTCCTGGGCTATTAAAAAGGTTGATAAACAGGTAAATAATAACTGTAATTATATGGTACCATGAAAACCTGCATAGGTAGGCATTCTATCCTCCCATAGATAAGATACATATAACGCTAAAACAAATAAAATAATTAGACACAGGAAGTATTACAGTGGAATTTACATAGACTGCTTTTCACATCATATGGTAGAACTCAAAAGTGCCTCTGCAGTCCTGAGACTTGAACTGCCTCAGGTCAGGCTGGTAGTGGCAGGAAGTGGAAAAGGCAACACACCAAGATTCTCATGATTCATGCTTCCCCAAATGAAGGTGCATAGAAGGTGCCTTGGAATAACTTCCTTTGGGTGCAATAGTTGGACTATTCATTAGTTAATCCGTGCTTTATTTTATGTAAAAGAGTGTTCTGTTTTTCAAGCTACTATCCAATCATTGCTCTGCATTAATAAGAAAGTAGTAAAAAAAATAAACAACCATCTTTTACATTTTCTGTCGTTAGACTGTTTTCTCCAACAGGGAACTCTATCTCTGGTTGCTTTTCAAATTCTTGAGATGCTAGGCATTTCTAATTGATTTTCTCAGTTCTTCTCATTTGCCAATTGATTTACAATTTCTTAAACTTTCAGAACTTTGTTTTTTCATTTGGTCCGGGTCCACTGATCTCATGTTAATCATAAAAACTAATGGTTTGGTTTCTGAAAAGCCCAATAGCTTAAAAGAATCATGGGAATTCAGGTGTCTTCCTTGTCCTTTTTAAATGATGCATCTGCTAAAGATTTTTAATGAGAAAAAGGTAAAATGAGGGTTTAGTCACATTAGAGTCACTTTGCTATGGAAATTTTCCAGATTAAAATTATAATTTTAATGCATCTAAGAATTATTAGGTTTAGGATAGTTTGGTAAATTAATTTAAGGCTGACACAGAAAGATAATAAATGTCACATGTTCTTTCTCACATATGGAAACTAAAAAACATAATTGTTTCATAGAAGTACAGAGTAGAATATCAATTACTATAGACTGAAAAGGGAAGGGGAAGAGAACATAGAGGGAAGTTGGGTACAAGGCACCAAAATATAGTTACATAGCAGAATAAGTTCTAGTGTTCTACAGCACAATAGGATAACTATTGTTCATAACAATTTATTACATAATTTCATTAAGAACTAGAAGAGAGGAGTTTGAAGCCTTTCAAGACACACACACACACATACACACACACAAAACCACAGTAAAAGTATGAAATAGAAATGCTGATTGCCCTGATTTGATCATTACACATTATATACAGTATCAAATGATCACATTGTACTTGTAATATGTACAATTATTACATGTTAATTAAAATTTAAAAATAAAGATTCAAGAAAAAAGAGGTCTGAGTTTGGGATTCACATTATCTTTGAGTTAAATGTTAAAAACATACTATCTTTTGAACAGTTAAACTTGCTCAAAGTACAGACAGAAGATCTTTGCTTTCATAGTATCATGGGTATATGTGAACCATAGTATATGTATGCCAAATCAATTGCTATTCATGTTAATTATACTGACAATTAATTTGGAGAAGAAATGGCTAGTGATACATTATATGTAAGTATTTAAATGGAAAATATGAAAGATTTATCCTACCTCACAATTTAGCATTTAAAAACTAGGACATTCCTGTTTACAATCTGTATTTTTCTGTTCAAGGCCCTCATTTACTATTTTGTCTTGTTTATTTTACTTCTCAATTTCCTGTAGATTATAGTTGCCCTTAATACCTCCAGTGTTGCCACTTTAAATCAAATTTTGTCCTCAAGTCTTGCCACTGTATTTTCCATTCTGCCTTCAGCCTGAGACTTCAGGGTTTCGTTTTGTTTTGTTTTGTTTTGTTTTGTTTTTGGAATTGGAGATTGAACCCAGGGGTGCTTTACCACAGAGCTGAACAGGGTTAGGGCCTTGCTCAGTTGTTGAGGCTGGCTTTGAACTTGTGATCCTTCTGCCTCAGCCTCCTGAGTGGCTGGAATTGCAGGTGTGCACCACTATGCCTGAGCTAAGATTTTGTTGATTTCAAGAATGTTCTGAGCAATGTGGTCTTGGAACAATTACCATCTGTATTAGTTCCTATAACTGCTATAACAAGCTGTCACATTTGGTGGCTTAAAAAAAGTTAAAATAAATATTCTTTTACAGTTCTAAAGATCAGAAGTCCAACGTCAGTATCACTAGGCCAAAGTCAGATGTCAGCAGTGCTGCATTCCTTCTGGAGGCTCTGACAGACAGCCCTTTCCCTTGTTTTTCCAGCTTTGCTGTCTGCCAATATGTTTTGGCTTGCGGCTGCATCACTTCAGTTTCAGGTTCCATGGTCATATTGACTTGCAGTCTTCTGTCTGTGTGTAATCTCCCCCTGATAAGGACTCATGTGGTTGCATTTAGAGCCTATACAGATAATCTAGGATACTTTCCCCATGTCAGAATCCTTGATTATATTACATCTCTAGAAATTCTCTATCTCCCTCTTCTTCCTCCTCCTCCTCCTTCGCCTTATAAAATAGCATTTATAGATACTAGAGATTAGGATGTGAATATCTTTTGGGCGAGGCATGATTCAGCCTACCACACAACCTTTACTCTGTGCCCATTCTATAGCTCTTCCTTTGACTGACCTCTCTTCTTATTTCCACTAGCAGTGTCAGGTCAAGAAAAAATAAGAGATGTCCAAAGACTTCACTTTCCTTTCTACACTTTGTATTTAGGTGGAATAGTTAGATGAGTAACATGACAGATCGAAGTTTTAAGACTTTATAGGATATGATAAAGCTAAGTCCATGAGCAATGGTGTACAGATTGATATATTTTATGTATTTTCTTTGACCTGGTTCACATAATTTTCATCTTAATTAAAGACACTCACCTGAAGAGACTCAGCTCTGCTTTCCTGTGTGTTAATTTTATTCCATCATTGTGCCTAAGGCAAGGAGAAACCAATGGCTCAATCAGATGTCAATTCCCTGTCACTCTACATTCAGGAAAACTGTATGCCATAGCAGTGGGTCTTGAGTATTCTTATGCTTCATAATGAAGAAGGGCATTGCGGAAAGGTGGCCAGGGGGAAAACATCTGGAAGAAATAAATTTCCTAGGATCAAAGGGCTCCGTGTGCAGCCCAGAGGGTCCTCAGGGTGCTCCTTAGAGCAAACAAACAATTCTCTTGATGAGTCACTGCAATTTTTTTTCTGCCAAAAGCCCACATGTGTTGCAAGATCTCAAGGAAAAGGGGTGGAGTAAGGAGAGAGAATGAAAATTAAAGGAGGCAACAAAAGCGATTTAAAAAATCTTTACCATATGAATAAAAGAAATCACAATATGACTACAATCTTTTAATAAACTCACCATCCTCAGCATTGTACCATTTTTATTGCCCCAGAGTAAAATTAAGTATAACACAAAAAAATTTTTAAATAAAAAAAATAACAAGCAGGGCAAAGGAAGGATGTTGGAAGAATACAGCACTCTGAAACAATGTATTTTTTTGCTCTGTAACACATGAAGACTGGCAGAGAGTGAAGCCCAGGACTGTGTCCCAAACCCTAGACAGTGGCATTTTACTGAGGGGAAAAAAAAGTTACTTATGAATCAGTACAGTCATGCTTTGTTCTGCATGAGTGTTTTAATAGAGCGAGTGTAATATAAGGATCAGGTGGGCTCGTGGGAATGGAACAAAAGGTTTTGTAAAATTAAAGCAAAATAATTATAGCTCTAGGTGCAAAGCGAGCATACTCCAGCAGTTGATAGCAAGGACCTGCTTAGAATGGAGAAGGGAGGGGGCATGCTGGAAGTTTTTTTTTTTTTTTTTCTCTTTCCTTTTTTTTTTTATTCACTAACAAAGGCTTTTAATAGGTAACAGTTGTAAAGCATCTTTGAAAGTAATTAATGCACCCACACAAAAATTTATTAAAATGAAAATTTAAGGAATTGTCTAAAATGAATTAATTAACAAAAAAAGAACATCATGCCTTTCTTATGTTTTAAAGAAGGAGAGAAGGTTAAGCAAAGCAGATTTCTGTGAGATTGCATTTTAAAATGTTCTTGGTTTATTTAGTATTTGAATAGCCCTTAAAAAGAGAGTTGGCGGGATTTATTATCCACCCCCTTTTAGAAATACTAAATGGGGACAGACATTAAATGGGGATTAATTTGCTATGTATGAGACTTAAACCTCTCAAAATTATGATATCCCCTAACAGGATGACCAGAGTTTTTAGTAAGTTTGCAGAGACCTCTAGGAAGCAGAATACTGTATTCAAAAGAGGAGGAAAGAAAGTGCTTTTTCTTACATGGCCTTCTCCGTCCTGTGCCCTTACCCTGGCCAGAAAAGCTACCCTTTGTGGCTTCATGGAAGACAAGAAATATACAAAGTGTAGTGCTAGTAATTTTTACCTCAAGTCTATTTCTATCCCTACAGAAAAAAAAAATTGCATTTACTGTGTTTCTACAAGACTTTTTAATAGCTATATTTGTTTTTTCTCTTATTTTCCTTTGCATTATTTCATACTGTGATATAATTATAAAGTAGAATATGTACAACCTGCTGAGAATTTATCCTTTACTGTAAAAATTATTTCTGGTTGATTACAAAAGTATCTATCTTCAGCATGTTGTTATTGGTTATACTTCAAAAAGTTTTAGGTTCTGAACTTGTGCAAATCTTCAAAGGTCAAGTTCTCTAAACCTTACCCCAAAATCATTGAAAATAACTGCTTTTCTTCCAATATTCTTTTGTTACATTAAGGCTAGAATCTGTGCAAGAATTGTGAATAAGAAAGAAAATCATCTTGGTAGATATATTTTAAAGATAGCTCTATTGATGCCTTATATATAGATGAAGGTAATCACAAGTTTTGAACCTTCAGATGTATGATTATAAGACAGCTTGTAGAGTTGGAAAAGGACAAAGAATTTGTGAATTTGGTTGGATTTGCTTGGATTGGGGGAGGGGAGCTTCTTTTCCTTATTTCTTAAATGTCCATGATCAACGCATTTTTAATTCTTTGAACTATTTTTGGATTTTTATTTTTATTTTTCAAAACTGGACTTAGTTGGTGTGAAGAATGTAGCACTATTGGTATAGTATTTTTGCCTGAAAAGGAAAGACATATTTGTGAAGCTCCTTGGTGAGGACACTGTACTTCTGTAGGGATTCTCTCCTCATGATCTCATGATCTTTGTCTCTCAGTCCTGTATTATTTTACTTTCTCTGGGAACATGCCAAAAAAAGAAAAAATAAAATTAGGAAAAAAATATTTATAGTACTAAAAAATTTTTTTTCATAATAGTGATTCTTGGTCCAACTCTTTATTGTATGAATTTAAAATATATCTATTGGCCTTTGAAATGGAATGGCATATTGGATGGCATATTAGTTTTTATTAGTGCTATAACAAATTACCACAAATTTAGCAGCTGACAACATGAATTTATTATTTCCCTATTCTACAGATCAGAAGTTTGAATTGGCTATAACTATTTCTCTGCTCCAATTTTCATAAGACTGAAATCAAGGTGTCAGATGTCACTTAACTGGAGACTTGAAAGAATCCACTTCTAAGCTCCTTCCATTCCTTGCAGCCATCTTCAGCTCCTTGCATGTGTCCCCATACATCTCAAAGCCTGTCACGGCTCCTTGAATCATTATCACACTTGGAATCTCTCTGACTTCTTTGACCACATGTCCTTTTCAAACTCTAGCCAAGACAGTTATCTGCTTTTAGGGAGATTTGATTTGACTCACCCACATAACCTAGGATATTCTCTCTAATTTAAGGCCCATAAATTATATTACAGTTAATTTTCCAAGTAACATAACATTTTACCATATAGTGGAAGTTTTGGATATTAGGGAGTACACACATGGGGCTCAGCTATTTTGCCTATCACAGATGAATTCCCAAAGAATGAGTCATTTTCATTCTGTGTTTCTAGAATACTCTAATCCTTTTTGACTGGGACAGTGGCAGTCTAAAGGTAGAAGAAAAATCTCAGTATGAATACTCACATAAATTACCAGTATATTTTTTCCTAATATAGCTCATGAACTTGGTAAAAATTATTTTCTTTCACACTTCATAAATACAGGATCTGACACAGGGAAAACCAAGTTGACCAGTAAGCCCTGAATTAGATTAGAGGTTTTCTGACTTATAGTAGAGGATTTTCTCACCAAAACTTTTCATTCTGTACAAAGAGTACTATAATCCATAGTGAAACTCAATTGGGAAAGAGAAGTAAGACAAGATCAGAAATACTCCAGAAATAAGAGTATTAAAATATTACTAGAGGTAATTCACATGAAGGACTGAAATAAGTACAGTTAAAACACCCCAGGAAACAAACTCTCAGTTCTCTCACTGGTGTCTAACAGATCATGATCTGGTACATGATGGCATCATATAAGACATTGTGGAATCATGCAGATAGATGACAACATCACAATGCAGGGGATGACAAGAGAGGCTAAAGATGGAGTAGTTACATATGCAAGTTGAACAAGGACCTCAGTTTACAGCTAGAATTAAAAAGAGTTGGAGGGCTAGAGATATAGCTCAGTTGATAGAGTGCTTGACTCACATGCACAAGGCCATGGGTTCAATACTCAGCACCACAAAAAAAAATAAAAGAGTTAGATAATAAGTTAGATAATAACACTCCAGGGAAAAGGGACCAGAAATAAATCTTGTGGTAAGGTTGAAGGAAGGACCAAGAAGGTCAAAAGGAGGCATGAACAAAAGTGGTATAAAGAGAGGAACTGGAGATAAAGTTCATTTACACTTTACAATTTTTGCTCAAGGTTGGTTCAAACATTTTGGATGTAGGGTAACTGAATATTAAGAAAGAAATATAGGAGCTGGGGTTGTGGCTCGGTGGTAGCGTGCTCACCTAGCATGTGTGAGGCACTGGGTTTGATCCTCAGCACTGCATAAAAATAAAATAAAGATCTTGTGTCCACCTACAACTAAAAAATAAATATTAAAAAAAGAAAGAAATATAGGTAAATCTATGGAATTATAATTTCTGCTGTACCCTTTCTTGGAAGAAGTAATGAACTCATCCCAGCAATTTACTACCTTATATATATTAAAATAAGACTACATACATACATACATCTCAGAAGCTAAAACATAGGAAGGAGAATTTTGCAGCACAGACTGATTTCCCAGGAAAAACAGGAAAAATAAGGACAAATTGCAAAACTTTAATACTAACTACATTTGTTACTCTAATTACAATATAAACCTGGAAATACACTCATATACTTTTTAAAAATCAGTTTCTAGTTTTTATTTAATAAATTTATCTTACATTTTCACTTCTCAACTAACAGGAAAGTTGTTGAGGATAGGTGTCTATGTGTTTATATTTTTCACAAAATATGTTCAACTTCTGGGCGCAGTGGTGCACAGCTGTAATCCCAGTAGTTTGGGAGGCTGAGGCAAGAGGATCGAGAGTTCAAAGCCAGCCTCAGCAACTTATCGAGGGGCTAAGCAACTCAGTGAGACCCTGTCTCTAAATAAAATACAAAAAGGGCTAGGGATGTGGCTCAGTCGTTGAGTGCCCCTGGGTTCAATCTCTGGTACAAAAAAAAAAAAGTTCTACTGTGCTGTTCATGTATTTATGTTGATTTATCAATGATTTGTCAATATGTGGTCCTACCAAATACAAGATTAATAATTAAATTACAAACTTAACATTATTTATTTTCTAACATCATGAGTAAATGCACACTAATGCTCAGATGTGGAAACACAGGCATATGCACACATATATACAAAGTATTTATAACATTTGCAATATAAATTTAAATATATATGCCTCTTCTGTCGGACCGTGTGCCATGTGCAAAATTCTGTTGTAGGAGGACATATTTTATAAGTGTGAATTCACTCAAGGATATATAGTGTTATTCTGATTTCCAAAATAAGACAATATAAAGTGTTTCAACAACCTATGTGTAATAAACTCTTTGGGTGAAGTATAGAATGGCAAAAAAATAAATATATAATTCCTGAGTATTAGGATTTGTGAGTTTTAGTCTTTGCCCCACCACATGTTAATCATATAATGTTGTGTGTCATTTAATCATTTATAACCTGTTTCCTCACCTGTAAAATAAGTATAAGGCTATCTCTCTCACTTGCTTTTCAAAGTTGATATCCAAATCAAATGAGATAATGTAGTACATTTAAATATTATGAAATACTATGAAAGACATCATTATGTTTTAAATAATTATAAGCAAAAATTCCCATTACTATAGTTAAGACTTGGTCTGCATCCTCAAATGTATGCAATCTAGTTAAAATATTGAAATTAATTTATTATTATTTTTTATGTTGCTGTCTCCATGTCATTTCTTATGTATCTGATGAATCACTAATCATGATATTAAGTCATGTGGTTTTCAATCTTTCTATGTGTTAGAGCTAATGTTTAAAGTCAGAATAGGCCAGGCATGGTGGTGCACATCTATAATCTTAGCACCTTGGGAGGCTGATGCAGGAGGATCATAGTTCAAGGTTAGTCTCAGCAACTTAATGAGGCTCTAATCAGCTTAGCGAGATAGCCAGACCTTGTCTCAAAATAAACAATTTTTAAAAAGGGATGGGGATGTGGCTCAGTGTTTAAATGCCCCTTGGTCCTTGGTTCAATCCCTGGTTCAAAAAAAAGAAGGAGAAGAGGAAGGAAAAGGAGGAGCAGAAGAGAGAGAGAAGGCAGAACAGTATTAGGTATCTGTGAACCATCAAAGCAATTAACAGGGAGGAATTTTAAATTAATGATTAAAAATGTGCAGAATTTCCATTTCTTGCTTTATAGATTTCTCTACTTTTTCTAACTAAATAGTTCATTAGTCAAATCATAGTTTTTCTTGTTCTAAGTTTCAGAAACAATGAAGAGAGTGAGAGAGAAGTGTAAGGTTGACTTGGAGACAAGGAACATTTTTTTTTAGGTTTGTGTATTGGTTGGTTGGTTGGTTTCATATCCTATTTCCATTTCTCCAAATCTTTATTTCCACCCACTTATTTTGGCTTGATCCAAATTCTAGAGCCAATGATTCTTTACAGTAACCTAACAGATGATGGGCGGGTACAGGGATATGAGTCCTTTGAAAATACATGCAAGTATACTTACTTAAGCACATTCATGTTTTATATATATTTGTATATGTGCTATTTTAATTCCTTGCTTGGCAAGTTCATAACTTATTTATTCTTAGAGGGGCACATGCATTTAAAAACACTTGGATCTGCTGAGTTAGAGATATTATACCTAAGTGGACATTAATTGAAAAGAACCTTCACCAACAGCCATAACTACCCCAGTTTTGTTCCAAACATCTGGGTTGGTACAGGTAGCAGGGAAAGATAATTAGAGGATCAACCAGAGGAAAGGGGGTAAGAGAATACTTCTCTAATGGCTTTCTTTTCTTCATTTCTTCATTTCTACTTCCTTGCTTTATTTTTTTGCTCATGTATTCACTCCTTCCTCTCCTCTTCTTTCTCTCTTTCCTTCCTGCCTCCCTTTTTCTTCCTTCTATCCATTCTTTCTCCCCTCCATTTTCCTTCCTTCTTTTTTCTTTTAATTATCAGTTACTTTCTTTCAGAAGAGAAAACTTAAGTATTATGTTAAATAAAAGCCAAAAATATTTTTAATGCTATGGCACATCCCTTTCTGCATCTGCTTCTCATTTTCCTTCCCGTTGATGCTAACTTTGTTCATTTAACTAACATATCAGTTTTGAAACTATCTTACCCTGGTCTCCAGAAATAGTAGTGCTCTGTAGAAGTCATTTCTATAACCGAAATCTCTTAGAAATCAGTGGAAAGAAAAGGTAATATCTATATAAAAGTATCCCTATCCTTCCTTTTCAACATTTTGGCTTCATACTTCATCATCCAAGCCAAAATTTCCTCAATTAATAAAATAAAATAAAATAATTAATTTATGAATTGTTTTAAAAATAGGTGAAGTTAAGCTATAGTTTTTCTATTTAGCGGTATAAACTTGAGCTATTTTAGAGACATAGACAAGAGCATCCCCAACTTTGATGAAAGGGAACTCAGATTGCAGTTTTGGCCATGTTGAGCAAGAACATCCTATTATTGTGAAAAAGGAATAGCTCTTCAATTTTTCATTTCGTCCAAGAGTATCTCCATATGATCATTAATTTTCTTTAGAAAGAATAAGTCTGAGAAAGGAAGAAGAAGGTGATTCGGTTAATATGGATTTCTGTTGGCTGTTGAAAATGTTACTAACACAGAGTTTTCTTGTAGGATTTGAATTTTCCAATGAGATTGACTTGGCTGTTAAAAAGTCAAATCGATTATTCTTCCTCAGATTAAGTTGATAATTGGCTGAATAACATGTTAAGAACAATTATGAAAGGCAGAATTAAAATTCTGTTAACACAACAAACTTAGTATAGCTATTTATTCCTTCTTTTTCTTAACGTCTCCAGTGAACACATTGTATAAAGCTATAGTTTCCTGTTCCATGAAGTATTTCTTCCTTACCCTACCTACCATACTGTGTAGCTTACACACACGCGCGCACACACACACACACACACACACACACACACACTTTTCATTCCACTATTGAATCTTTTTAAATAATAGTCAAGGTGCAGTCTTTCTTTTTCACACAAAAGATTCACAGCACCAATTTTAAAGAGAGCCTAATTCTTACTTTTTTCTTGTTCAAATGTAGGAATGCTACTACTGTGTTTTGTCTTTTCTACCTCTCATCAGATCTTTTTCATGTTGTTTTTCTTTTTTGATGCTGAGGAAAGAACCCAGGGCCTCACACATACTAGGCAAGTGCTTTTCCACTGAACTACATCCCCAGTCCTTGGAGGATTTCTTTTTCTTTCTTTCTCTTTTGGCAGAGGTGGTACCCAGGATTGAACTCCAGGGCACTCAACCACTGAGCCACATCCCCAGCCCTGTTTTGTATTTTATTTAGAGACAAGGTCTCACTGAGTTGCTTAGTGCCTCACTTTTTCTGAGTCTGACTGAACTCTCAATCTTCCTGTCTCCGCCTCCTGAGCCGCTGAGATTACAGGCATGTGCCACCACACCTGGCCCTTTGCAGGACTTTTTATCATTATCTCTGCCCATTTCAGATTGATCTCACTCTCAATACCAGCTCACCTTGTGTATTTTCTTTCCCATTATATCTACTTCTACCATCTCTTACTCTCATTTTGCCTCAGTCCTCTAACTTGTCCCCAGTATTCTTTCTACTTAAAACTGTCTTTAGCTCCTCATCAGAATAATTGCCTTTTAATTATGATCTAGACACAAATCCCCTTCTTAGTGGTTTTCTTCTAAGGAGGTAGCTTTTTCTCTACTGATAACTTTTGTTAGCTATTCCACCCTTACTAAGCTGTAATTTTTAAAGAAGCACATAAAAACACATACTTATCTTCCTCCTAAACTGTTTCTTAGAGGTTGAAGACTCTTTGATATGTTCTGTAGAGTGCGTATCAAGTTGTCATTTTTGTAAAGGTCTTACTGAATTAGCAAATTTGAAAATGTATGCTCTGTATAGTAAATCATCCAAATGCCACTCAAATGTATATATTAAAACATATTGATGACATAGTTTCTTCAGTGAATCTTATATTTTTCAACCTTCTTAAACCAGGTGTTCTGAATAAGATTTGGTCTTTATGTGCCGATTACCTGATCATTATTATTGTATTAGCTTCTTAAGTCTACCATAGCAAAGTACCATAAACCAGTGGTGAAGTCACAGAGATTCATTCTCTCTTTTCTGAAGGCTAGAAGTTTCAGATCAAGTTGTTAGAAGTGTCAATTCCTTCTGAAAGCCTTGAGAGCAACTTAGTCTCAGGCCACTCACTTAGCTTCTTGTGGTTTGTTGGCAATCTTCAACTTTCTTTCGCTTATAGAAACAGCTCCTTGATCTCTGCCTTTGTCTTCACAGAGTGAAGATGTGTACCATGTACTGTGTTTACTGTTTTCAAATTTCCCCTTTTTACAAGGGCACGAGTTGTATTGGGTTAGGGGCCCACCCCAGTCCAGTATGGCCTCATCTTAACTAATTACATCTCCAATGACCCTATATTCAAATAAGGTCACATTCTGATGTGCTGGGGTCACAATTCAACCCATACAATCATGAATACTGTCTTTTGAGCACATCTCTATGACATTGATTTCTGTAGGATTCAATTATAAGCACATTTGCAAGCTGTACAGAGTTCTCAGCCTTGGATGCTTCATATTACCTCAGTTTGTGTCTCCTCTGCATTCTGAAGTACAGAGTAGTCATTTCTTACAGCTATCCCTGTATTTTCTTCTGAAACTGTTCTATTCTCTCATTTAACATGAATGGAGGAACCAGGTCACTGATATTACTACATATTAAGGAAGAATAAAGTAGTTCCACATAAAAATCTCCCTGATAAATAAAGATCAGTTTGGGCAATAGTGTGTACTTTATAGTATTTCTCTTAGTTTTGCAACAGCTCTATTTCTCTCTTCTGGGTTCTTGACCATGTTAAATTGAGATAAGCCTATAAGTGAATATGAGAATGCTATTTGAGGTATTAATGTATTATTTTCACATGATAAATCTGAAAACTAAAGCAATATATCTGATTAAAATGCTAGGAATTGATAGTCTTGTCTACCAGTTGCCCAGAATTTAATGCATTAATGTAGGAAAATCATAGTTTTTGTAGAATTTGGTAAGGTGTAAAATTGGAGTAGACAGGAATTATACCTTTATATGTCTATCAGAATTAGATCGGTTAGTAAATATAGTACTAGCACAGAATTGAGTTAAAATCAAACGCTGTGAGTGGGGTCAGGAAATGTGGACATTCAGTTCTTAGCAGATAGTCCTTCTGAGAAGAATGAGTAGCCTGCACCCCAGGTACTGACCTATCAGAGGTGGCCCATGTAGTTCTGAGGGCACCGTGCTGATGAGCCACCCACTGTGGTTCTGATTTTGGCAGTCATAGCCTAATGGGCTCTTTGATCCTTGGAGTGTTCTTGCCACAGTGAGTGCCTCTGTTTGTTTTGCCCCTCCCTTTGGCCATTACTCCCACCTGTAAGTACAGGACAAAAATGGAGAGGTGGGAGGGGGTGTGAGAGCACACTTTAGGAACATGGATCTGCCAAGTATGAAAAGCTACTTCAACAGTCTGGTTCTAAGAGCAATGTATAGCATTTCTGGCAGCTCATTAATGAGTGCATTTTATCTTGTATATCATTCAACAGTCTACTTAAATCACCTATCCTGATTATGTTTTCTCACTACTGGGGTCTTGGATCCACCATAAAATGTAGCCAGCCACACAAATAAGAGGCAGTACTGCACCTTGTCTTTTAGTAGTCTTCCTTCATAAGTATCTGAAAATGCTTAGAAATATTTACTTCATCATATACTTGGATATTTTCAATTCAGTTTCACTAATATATTTGAAGATCAACTTTGATGGCTTCCTTATATCATATTTCATTTATTTATTTTTAATCGGCTAATTTTGTGTATTTTGAGAGTACAATGTGATATTCTGATCTCTGTATGGTTTGTCAAAAGATTCAATCAAGCTAATTAATATATCCATCACCTCATCTGCCTATAGGACATTTTTTGGAAAATTTTGAATAGATTTTGCAATATTCTCTATTCATTCCAATACACTATTGGATGAAAAACATAAAGAGGACTATTCCCACTTTACAGTTTAAAAAAGGTGATACTAAGTGCTAAATCTGTTATTTAAGATCATAGTATTAGTGTCATTTTACCTACTTAATTTTTCATTCTGACACTCTGGGATTTAGGGCTTTAGCATATGTTCCATAAGATGATCAAAATACTTGATCCACGTTTTCTTGATAATATCATTTAGGGATCATAGAGAAAAGAAAACTGAGATGTAAGAAGATATTAAATGACTTGTAGCAAAACACATAGCAAGGTCACAGGGAAACTGATACAATCTTGGACTTCACCCCAAGAACTAGCCATGACTAGTTTTTTGACAAGAAGCATTTTTCTCCTTTAGAGAATTCTGATAGTCACATTTGTGAAGCTTGCTAACTTTTACAGAAAGCAATGCCTGAAGGAGCAAGGAACTCTGAAGTTTATGTTTTTAACCCTCAACTAAGCATACAGCTAAATTTTTTGATTGCCACTTAACAATTTTGAATATTTGAGCTCTAAACTTCTTGTTTAGGCATAAATCTGAATTTGAAACTGGATTTAAATTATCTTTTTCTTCCTTCCTTAAGTAGATATCATATAGTAAAGCATTTACTATCAGATATTCATATATATATGTGTGTATATATATACATACATACACATGTATTCATATATACATATTCACATATATACTTACTGTTAGCTATTCATATGTACACATATATATACATATATGTATATATATCACTTAGTAAAGCATTTGCTATTAGATACATAGAAATGTATTATCACTTAGTAAATCATTTACTGTTGGATATTCATATACATATACATATGTATATATATCAAAGCATTTACTATTAGATATTCATATATATGTATATATACATATGTGTATATATTACAGTAAAGCATTTACTGCTATATATTCATATGTATAACATATGAAAATACATGAATTTGGAAATTGTTAGATTTATGGAATTTTTCTGGGAAAAAGTTATAAAAATTGCTCTTCTTTGAAATGTCTATAGCAACCTCTGCTTGTCACTATTTTCAACCAGAAGATGAGATGTCCCTAAATAAGGCTAGACTGAGACAGCTAATAAGTAAGAGAGACCCAACCAGACCAAAGTTTTACTAGTTACTAGAACCCTTCCTGGTATCCTAGAGAAAGAGGACATAGAGTAGTCTTACATGCTTTTACTTTCTACCAATTAGGATTTGCAGTTGAGAAAAATAGCAGATCCTATAAAGCTCCAGCTACCCAGGAGACCCACTTAGATGACTGTCCCTCTTACAATACCTATGCTCATTTAGTCATCTGGTGGTATCCCCATCAAAACTAATCTCAGCCAACAGCTATAGAATAAGGACCAATCATGGAGAGTCCAGGCAGTCCCTCTCCCAAAGGAAACTTAAAAAAAAACAAAACACTTTACATACGCATGTAAGTGCCTTCATGAAGTCCTCCAATGATCGATCCCTCCATGATTAAGTACTTCCATTTCACCAGGAAGTATCTTTATAACCATAAGTAAATGCTGTATTCCATGAATATAAACTTCACGATAGCTGGACTTGGTCAGTGTCTAGAGAGAACATGAAGAGGGCATCAGAGTGCCTGGAGTTAGATAAGTACTTGTAGTTAGCAGCCAAGTCAGCAGCATGGGTTATCTGAGGAGAGCATTAGCTTGTCCTATGTAGTGGTCTCCCCAGTGAGTCCCAAAAGAACTCTTCCATTTCCTTTAAATAAAGTCCAACATTATATCAATCACCTGGAAAAGTAAGAATCTGTTTATTATTAACTGATAATTCCTATGCCATCTGTCTCTGTTTTGTCCATCAGCTCTGTCTTCTTGAGCATAACTACTTCAGGTATACTGTTAACCCTCCTCAAAGGAAAACTGACCAGACTACCAAGTCCAATTTCCTTTACTTAAGACTTATTTACATATATTGTTGAAGGCAGGAGTAGATAGGTATGTATCATTTGGTCCAGAAATAGTAAGTCTTGGCTACATGTATTAAGCTTTAACTCTGTGTGCTTTAAATGCGGTATTGCACACCTCTTCTGGCCTGGTCTAGATTCTATGCTGTGCACCTCAAGGATGCTATCTCCTTTAGTCTTCACATTTAATCTTCACAAAGAGCCATTTAGAAGAAAAATAAGCCTCAGAGAACCAAATTAATTCGACCCTGGTCCTATAGCTAGTAGAATAGAATTCAAACCTAAGTCTTCTGACTCAAAGTTCCTCTCCCCTCTTTTTTTTTTTGGCACTAGATATTGAACCAAGGGACACTTTATCATTGAGCTACATCCCCAATCCTTTTTAGAATTTTTATTTTGAGACAGGGTCTTAATAAATTGCTGCAGGTCTTGCCCAGTTGCTGAGGCTGGCCTCAAACTTTCAGTCCTGCTGTTTCAGTCTCCGGAGTCACTGAGTTTATGAGCATGCTCCACTGCATCCATGCCCCCCACCATTTAAATTATTATATCATTATGCTTCTGACAATGTGGATTCTGAGTTGCCCTTGAAAAGACTTTTAGTTTCAATAAGGAGAAAAAGGACTGCCATAGCATGTGATTCTCTGGTGCTAGTTTTTGTCACCTAAAAATATGTCCAACCCAAGCTACTCGTCAGCTTGTCTCCCAACACAGCCTTCTAGCCTGTTGACATCATGTGACATCCAGACATATTTTGTGAGACACAGCTCTTATGAGATATAGGTGTTTAGCTTAACTCTTAAAATAATCTTAAACCACCAGAATTTTCCTAAATTAAAAATAATAACATAAATATTATGTGTGACTATATAACTATGAAGTAATGACTGATTTTTGGTGGGTATTAGTTGTAGTGTCTCATTATTTAGAATGAATCTATGTACAGCATGTTCATCTTTACTACTTATAAGTTTCATAATCTATTAAATGCAAGTGGTAATAGTACCTGCCTCATAATGTCATTGTGAGGATTAAATGAGATAGTATATGTGAAGTTCTTAAGTCAGTTTTCAGCATCTAGTAAGCATTCAAGAAGTGTTAACTATTTAATAATAGTTAACATGAGCATTACAGGAATAAAAATATAATTCTAAGTGCTTAGCAAATAGCAGGAGCTCAATAAATATATATTCAATGGGTTAAGTATATAAATTATTTAAATGGCTTGGTGCTACTGATATAAGGTAAGTTCAGTATTCTGGCTGCTGCGTCATACTTTGAATATAATATACAACAAAATGTTCAATATGATTAAGAACTGTATTCACTTTCCAAGAGTATTTTCTGGCTTGAAAGAGACTTTGGGGGAATTTAGGGGTATCATTTCTTTCCTTGTTTATCATTTGCACCCTTACTAGTGTATAGTGTTCTCTCTGGCTTAAGATATATGTGTGACCACTAAATAGATATCGATTTCCCCCTTCTTTTAATAGTCATGCAGATATGATTTATCTTATGGTGCTATGAAAACAGAAACTATACAAGTATGTACATGGTAAAAAGAAGATAAATGGCTGGAAAACATAAAAAGGCAGAGTGGGTCCTGCATGCTTCTTATTTGTCTGAAACAGAAACACACTGAAAGTGACAAAGACAATGTATGTCACTATTTGTTCCAGCACTCACGATGCTACATACTTTTCTGATGATACCAAGACAGTTTGGGGAGGCATTTTTTTTCTTTAATAAAACTGTTTTTAGATTCTGAAATATTTGCCATCTAAAACGTTTATGTGAAATTATCATGCATCAAACCCCCTACTTCCTAGAACTGGTAATCTGATTCTAGTTATAGTTTTAGAAAGGATTCAAAGGTTTGCCTCTCCCTACAATATTCTCCCTACCATCAGAGCTCTTACTTTACTTTAGAAATAGTTCATACATCACTTCTAGGAGCCCTATTTCATGCTTTTATGCATATTCATGTCTTTGCCCTTGCTATGCTATGTTAGTTTTCTGTTTAGATGTGAATTTCTTTGTCTTAGAGGATAGTGATTGAACTGTGAACTCCCTGAAGACAAAGGCTGTGTGTGCAGTGTGCATCTCTTCCTACTAATATTATTCAGTTCCTGAGATAGAGTAGGTGCTCAATAAATATGTATCCAATACATTGATAAATTTTCAATCACATATGTGCAATCAGGGACATGTATACGATTTCCTATTCTTTACATATTTCTCAGGTGCTTGGGAACTTTTTGAAAAATGCCTGTGAACCTTTTAACATGCTTCTGAGTGCTCTAGTCACTTTGAAGAACATTTTCTAATTTTTGGAAAAACAAATTTCTTACTTGTTTTTGTTTTTTGATTATATTCTTGATGGTCTCCTTTGCACAGTGGACTCAAGTGTGTTGTTGATTACTGATTGGGTTAACCACACAGAAAGTGTTATGAATCTTTATGTTTGTTTACACACTACCTGTTTGGTGGTTTTGTTCAAGCACATTATCTATATATTCTTAAAAAATGGATTGATTTTGTCAATTAACAGGAAGAGTCTTACTTCCAGTTAAAATTCTCAGCCTTTAATACAGTGTGTGTCATATAGGTAACTATCAATAAATGTTTGTAGAATGCCTGAACAAATCAGACATTGTTACTAATTGTTTTGAGGATGAGGTTTGACACTCTTTTTTAAAGGCTTAGTGAAACGCCCTGTATGGAACAGCAGGATAAGAGAAAATTTGACACAACTCATACTTCTGTGTTTCCAGACTGTTACACAAGCTCACTGAGAAGTGTCGTACATGTCTGATTTCTCAACTTCACCCTGCAGTAAACTTTTGCAATCCAGAGGCTAGAGACCTCTTTTGTAAATGTTTTCTGCCCAGTGACGGTGTTGGCACCAGGGAGGCCCTAGCAGATAAAGTGGAGGAACATATGGCTTCCATCTGAAGACAAATTGGTGGACATAACGTGGTAATTCAGCTGCGATGTCCTCTACATTGTAAACTGAAAGAGTATGATTAGAGGTGTTTATAAACGGCGTCTGAATTCCCCCACACCCTCCCCACCCCCTTTCCACTGTATTTTTATCAGCCTGAATCATAGCCATCCAGCGTCCCAGTCTCACTGTGTTATTTGTGAAAATGGCCAGCATGAGGAATTATTAATTAAAGCTAACAAATCACCCTGACGAGCTGTGCCCTGGCATGGCTGAAGGTTGATTGGCGAAAGTGTTCTCCTTTGGAGAAAAGACTTTTTGTGCTCGTGACGCAGTCAGGGACGGATTATTGAATATGCAAGTTAGAAGAAAAATCACAGGACAAGCAAATTGAGTATTTACTGGCAAATAATTGCTCTCTTAAGCTGTGGCTCTCTTCCTAAATTCTTAACATTCCCGAGGGTTAGAAAGAAACACAGAAAAATGCATCGGTACAGAGTACATTTCAAAAAAAATACATAGACTGATGTTTCAGACTTGTGCAGGTAAGTGATTGTGTGTGCATGGAAAGTGAAAGAACAAGGGGAAGCAAGGGAAAGACAAGGGGGAAGCATGACTGTTAGTCTGGTGAGTTTTGTTTAATCAACTTGTTTATTGGAATACTGCTCAGCATATTTCTAAGTTGAGAATTTAGTTTCAGTGTTGCATTTATTGTGAAAGTTAGAGACGTGAGGAGAGAGATTTTTCTTCAAAGTTGTTTATCAGCTGCAGAATATGTGAATATTTTGCCCCAATAAGAGTTTTCAAGTTCTCTCAGATGTTTATGGAAATATATAAAAATGGTCACTTGCTTTAAGATCTATATTTTCAACGTTGTTGATTATGACGCATCTTAACAGTGTCTCAAACACATTTGGGTACAACTATTGCATTTATTTTTAAAAGTAAACACTGTTTTACATCAATATGAAGCTAGTCCTTGTTGACAATTTCTAAAGAGACATTAAAGTTTTAGAATAGTTAAACTTCTGGCTTCTTTAATAGCCAGTGTCCTTACTGTCGGTTGTGTGGTCTTTTTATCTGGAATGTTGATCAGACTACTGAGTTTGTGGGTATCGTAAGATGGGAGAGACTAGTTAGAGGCTTTTTCAAAACTAAATTTAAATACATAGAAAAATATGAGTATGGAAATGAAAGTTCATGTATAAAATGTAGACATTAAAAAATAGAGATACTTTTATAAGTACAGTTAGGTTATGTGAACAGCATTATCAAAATACATATATCCTCTGAGGATGAATTACATATTCTGTGAAAACCTAGAAAATGTGCCTTCATCGATAAGAAACTGTTTTTGAAATGAGAATAATTGGCTAGCGAAATAGCATTTTAGGGTTGTGAGAACTATGAATAGCATGGATTTAAAACAAAGGCATAAACATAATTTACACTAAATTAACTAATTAATAATTGCAAAGTACTTTAACAATAAAACATCTACATGCTAGTCATAAAAATAGGAATATAATAAAAATGGAAAATTGGGCAGTCACAGAATTAATTCAGGTGATTCTCATAAGGTTTTAGAAAATCAGAATTTTAAATTATAAATAAATACACATATTTTGCCTTCTAAACTATTCTTTGAACCATACAGTATTGTACTAGTTAGTATTTTCCCTTATTCTATTCTATTTTGTTAAAAAAATAGTTTGTCTTAGTATGTAGAATAGAGCTCCAAAGAAAGTTTAGAAAATATATTTTCAAAGGTTTAATTCCCACTGGATTACATTTGTCCTCAAATTTCAAGAGGCAGCCTCCTTAAAGGTTTTTGTGACTATTTGAGGGCAAAATTTGGTCCATTATTTTGAAATAGCAAAGGGGGCATTTAAAGCATATGTTCAGAGACTAAACCATCTGCCTGCTTTATTATGAATACCACAGAATTATGAGAACTTGAAAAGGCTCAAAAACTGAACAAAGTCCTATGAAAGATTTTAAGAACACAGCACTCTGATTTTAAAACATATTTTGCAATTACTTACTTTCGCTGTGTATTTTATTGGTCTTCTGGGGGAGAATAGTATCCTTAACCTTTTCAATATATGGAGAATAAATGGCAATGTATATTTGAGTGACATGAATCTATGGCAAGTTAATTGTAATCCTTTCTCTCTAATTTAACCCACTAAATCTAAATACCTTTTGGGGTTTTGGACTTGTCATCAGTGAAACTCACAGTGACTTAGGGAAATATAATAAAATGGTGACTGTTGGAATACAAATGAAGTCCAGCTGCTAGCTTCTGGACTATCTACAAATGAGTTGCAAAAGACATGCAGAAGCCAGACTAAAGAGTACTTCTGTAATCCAACTGTGATGTAATGGAAATATGAATTGGCTATTGGTTGCCCAGGCTGGTGAGGGAGGGTCACAGAAAACAAATAACAAGTGCAAATTGGCATTATTCCCAGGTGGCACTACTATAGTCCTTTGGTATCTGGAAGGACATGCAATTCAGAAATTAGTAAAAGAACAAAAATCATATTTAGGTCCATTTTAAATAGTAATATGTCAGCCCCAGAATGGTCAGTTAAGGACAATTCAAGATGATTATCATTTATAAGGTTGTCTAATGCCCAGGAGAATTGTTCTATCTTATCTGGGTTTTACTAGAATTAGCCTGAGACTGGCTGGTTCATTATCAGAAGAAAATGCAGAAACTAGACAAACTCAAACACAATGTAAGGTTTTAGTGTTCAGATGACATCACTTTTTGTTGCTTAGTAAAAATTATTTGATTGAAAGAAAGCAGTAATGGAAACTAAACCTGATGTGTTTGGTTTGAAGATTGTAAGTAAAAAAAAAAAGTATGTATCACGTATAGGTAATTTGTAATAAATAAATATTTTCGGAATCATACATTTTGATAGGCTGATTAAGGCAAGAACTTTTTTATATAGAGACTGAAAACAAATATTTTAAATAACTACAGTTGGTTTTCAGAACTAAAAGATGTCAAAATTATCTGGTACTGCAAATGCCTATGTTGGATTACCTATGGATCTGCTCATGATGGTATTTTTATTTTAATTTTTTCTTCCATAAATTAAACTACTATAAGTAATCAGGTGAATCTATAGTGTGTTAGCCCAAAGACTATGAGATATTTCTTTTATTTTATAAGGTTAGTTTTAATTATTTTTAATTTGAGATGTATATGAGATATATATCAAATGTGCATGCATGCACACACTTGTTTTGTAGGGGCAGGGTTATTTCTGATACCCTATTTTAAGATAGCAATTAAAATAGCTGACAAAAAAATAAACACATAAAAAAGCAAAATACATGAATTGGAAGTAAGTATGTAGTAAAGATAAAATAAAACAGAGCAATAAGCCAGGATATGGATATAAAAATGCAATCAAGAATAGGGTCAGCACACAGTGTTCAGTGAAGACCTGTGCAGTTGCCTTAGAATTTCTTACAGCCAAGTCAAAAAAAAAAAAAAAAAAAAAGCATGACAAGTTATGCAATTTACAACATCCCTAAAAATAATAAAATAATTTCCATCATTCGTCACTAAAGCTCTTGAAAGATGACAGACTCTGAATTTTAGAGAAGTCAGTGCTAAGATATTAAGACAACTTCCACTGAAAATAATTACAGGCTGCAGAGACCTCAAGGTCAGGTCAGACACAGAAACAACACCTTCCATGGGATGTGAATGTAGAAGTAGACTAGAGCAATCCCTTTCTAATCCTAGGGCATATGTTTGTGGCAAAAAAAAGGAAAAAAATGAAGAAGAAGAAGAGGAAGAAGGAAGAAGGAAGAAGGAAGAAGGGAGATGTGTTATACTATTGACAAGACCAAGATATTATGGAAAATAAGGAGTTAAGTGAAGTGGTAATTTTCAAAACTACTTCATATAAATATATACATATACATTGTAACAGCAAATCAAAGATTTAGAAGGCCCCCACTTTCATAATAACTGCTAAAACACATTTTACAAATAAACCTGTTGAATCAACATTACTTTCCTGAATTGTACACAAAGGATTGTTGTGCTGCTGCCATTCTTACTCCACTTTCACTTCAAGCATACTGTCAGTCTTTTTGAAGTTTTAAAAAGAGCCCTTTTCTCATGATAATTTTAATATTTATCACCCTTGCAGCCTCTCTTGCTTCATTTTCAGAAGTCTTAGCATACTGCCTAGTCTTTTCAGGAGTAATTTTTATGGTTAAGTCACATTTAATAGAATAATATTCTCTTCCACATTGAAAAAGTGAAGCATAAATATTTTTTTCTACATTACCTTGTAGTCTAATCTATATTAAGTAGCACAAGGATCACCTGTATCAGGATTACTAGGGCACATGTTGAAATAAAAATTCTTGGAACCCTTTTGAGAACTTAAGAATTCAAATCCTTGAGGGTGGAACCTAGGGATTTGCAGTTTAGGAAACTACTTATGCTATTTGTATACATTAAATTTGAAAACTAGTGCTTTAAAATTGTGACTTAAAATATCTAGTGTATGAATGTAAGATAGTAGGATTTCCCTCCCACAGTTGGTGAGAGTTCATTATATAAACACTAACTAAAACACTAATGCAAAATCAATAATATAGAAGGATTGCTGCTAATAAAAAACAGAACAACCTAGCTTAGCAAAATATTCTAAATTTGTTTCAACTCTTTAAGCCATGTCTCACCATTTTATAAAAATATTCCTTAATTCTTCTACCTATCATTTATTGAGAATTATTACTTTCTATGTTATATGTTGGATCTGGGTACCAGAAATACAAAAATAAATAAACAAGTATCAGTCCCTTGTCTTAATAAGCTTATAAGTAAGACAATTTTATTGCTGGGAATTTTATTTTCTTATCTTATCTAAATTAGAATAATTATGAATTGCCACATAATCTCCTCTTTAAGTAAAACTCAAGGTTCCATATATCACCACAAATATACATTTGATAGCAGTTTCATATTGTAGTCCCCTACTACAATGTGGAAGGTGCAAAATGAGAAATTCCATTTTCCCCAGTGGGAGCCTCTATCCCTAAAAGCTGGAATGGGAAGTTTCATGGAACCTTCTAATGCCATTTCTCCCATCATCCACCTGTGGTGTGTTACCAGGGTCCTTTCTGAGAAGAAAAGAGAAATGTATGGCATTATGAGGATTTACATATTTCTTTCCCTTGCCACTCTGGTGGCTCAGCTGGTCTGTAGGAAATGCTGGAGCCTAAATGGTGGCAGCCTTTCTAGTTGGCAGATGAGGCACAGTATGAAGGCTCCCAAGCATCTCTCACCTGGAACTCTGTTCCATAGGTTTTAGCAGTGCAAGAAAGTGGGTATTGACAGGATAGCAGGGACATATTATATATGAAGCAATTTAATTTGGTGGCAGATCTGAGATACAGAATAAAAGCTTGCAATTTCATTGGTGGTTTATGTTTTCCTGGAAAATTTTTGGGGACCCACTCCTCCTTTATTATTAACAGAATATAAGAAATACTGTGGAAACTTCCATATGTTTTTTCATTCCTTTTATTTCCTTTTCAACATATATTTATTGAGAATTTGTGCCATACTTTCTTCTAGTAACTGAAAATGCAGTACCAAAATAAAGTTTCTAGTTTCAGGATGTTTATATTATAATGGGAATAAAATTACTGAAATAAAAACATATAGTAATGTAAGCATAAAAATAATGTACTTCATTTTTGAAACATGTTTTCTGTGTTTCCTATGATTTCTAATTACCCCTATGTTATTTCATTGTGTGTTTGTGTGTACATAAATATATACATTCCTTGACCCAACAGTAAAGACCTCCAAGAAATAGACCAGTCAATTCAGGGCACTGTTGTTATGAGCAGCTCCTTTCTATGGGGACCTGAAGATAATATAAGGGAAGACACAAGTTACCTTGAAGGATCACAGAGACTGCATAGTTGCCCATAAGATCATTCTTCTTCATCTTTTGCTTGTTCTAGTGATGTGTCTTCTGGGTTTCTTCACTGAATTGAGTACTGGGCATGCAGGACACATAGAGGTCTTAGAGATAATTTATAGAATCAGTCTTCAAGGGACTTAACCTATGATAGGGAAGACTGATAATTAACGGTAGTATATGACTTTGATAAGGTTACATGGAAGCCAGAGTAAGGAGTATTATCCTAGAAAGGGCTAGCCAACAGAGCAACAGGAAAGGCTTCCCAGGGCAAATTTTAACTGAAACTAACAAGCTAATATTAAAAACAAAACAAAAAGAATTTTTCTGAAGTAAAGTTCTGATTTTTCCCTTGAACAAAGTAATGTATAACCATGGTGAAAATATTTTAGACATTAGGAAAACATATTTTTAAAAGAGGAGGAGGATTACTTGTTAACTCATCACTTAGCAAAACCATTGTTAACATTCATCAGACACTTTTTTAAGCATGTATTATGTTCTAGGGTTTAGCCAGCCAGCCAGTACTTCTCAGAAGGGAGCATTTTAATTGGCAGGAAATATGAATAGCAGCAACTCAAACTTTTGAGTTAAGCTGTCTTCAGACTTGGGCTTCAAACCAAATGGGCCCCAACTCCACTGATGTAGATTGAAGAGTAGGAATGCAATATTCCTAACAAACATCGTAATACCGGTCACAAGCTCTGCCTGGAGTAGATATGAGAGTCACATTCCTTGGGGTCAAATCTTTGTTGTACCTCTTTTCTATCTGTGATCGTGGCCAAGTTATTGGGCTTCCATGTTTCAGGGTACCTCTCTATAAAATTAGATTATTAATAGTACTTATTGCATGCCATATTTTGAGAAATGAATAAGATAATGCATATGAAGTGCTAATCACAGTATGTGGTAGATAGCAAAATATTCAATAAATGCCATCATTACTACTGTGATTACTATTTTGATTATTAATATTACAATTATTTTATTACCAGGGAAACTTGCTGAAAATATATTTTGTCCAGTACAACTCCATTATTACTACTGACAAAAAATTCAAAACACAATTCCTACTGAGGATGGATCAGAGATATCATTTTTGCAATACAAATTAAGAATCTGGGTTTTATAATATGATTTATCTTAGTAGATTAATGATATTTTGCAGACATTTCTGTTTCTTGGTAGAAATGGTGTCTAAATTTGCCTTAAAAGCCCTTCATATCACAGATTTTGTTTGAACAATTCATGATTAACTAGGTTTGTTTTATTAAAAGGAACTTTTAAATCCAAAGCCCCAAAGTTTTCAGATAGTGCCACACCTTTCATTATACATTGATAAAAGATAAAGTTTAGATATACAATTTTACCTAAAGAGAACATCTTCAAGAAGAGATTCAATTGTCAGATCTGTGTCTTGTTCATGCTAGTGAACAAAGATCACTAACCTAGCAGGCGCCACATGGTAGTTTATTGAATTGACTGTATTTTATTGGAGAAAGCATGTTCTATGAAAGTGTGAACTTAAAGAAAATGACACAATAGAATAAAAATATATTTTTGAAAAGCAAATGACAACACATTATGTTAACTTTTCAGAACTGCAGGTTTGCATTAGTATAAAAAGCAGAACTATATCATAAGAAAAGCATGGACTCTAGTTACACAGAGTAAGCTCCATGTTTGGTTATCCGCTCTGCCATTTACAAATTACATAAGCATAGACAAGTTTGTATGTGTGTGTTTAAGTCTTCAAATGGAAAATGGATCAATAATATCCTCATTGTTGTATGTATATGGCCCCTAGTAGGGTTCTTGGTATATAATACTCAATAAATGATATCTGTTACCAACAGCAATAACCACAACAATAAGACATAAAAGCCCTGTGTATAATGACCATAAGCTCATTAATATATATGAGTATGTAAATAATGACACTTGAAATTGCTTAATGTTTGACACACAGTAGGAAGTGTGTATATAAATTTGATCTATTTAAATGCCTGCATGAAAAGATTGCTTTAATTATTCTAGTTAAATGAAAATGCAATCCAGAAATCCAAAACTAACTTAATCTTTTGAAAAATGACAGTAAAAGCAAAGATGGCCCAAGGATTTGTTGCCAAAATGGCCAAATAATTTGGAATTAATGCAAATAAATAGCAGGGACCACACTCTACTTCAAATAGTAAGAAAAGGGAATTAACTTGGAAAACTCTTAATTGACCCCTAATTTGAATAGTATTAATTGGAAGCACTTTAAAGATCAAAGGCTATTATTGCTAGTTGGAGTTGTAGCTACATATGGAAAATGGCTGCAGAGATTCACAATATAAAAATAGTTCATTGCTAAATTCGAAATTCTGTTAATGTCACAAACAGTGGGATGTGAAACACAAATGAATTGTGATGACAGTTGAATACCAAGCTGCCTATTTTTTTCCCCTCAGAGCTGCCCGTATTTGGCTTCATATTTTCCTCAGTCCTGATTTAACCCATCAATATTTGTATTTTCTGTAGCTAGCACCACCTCATAATATATCACTTAAGAATTTTATTCCTAAATGCTTCTCAGTTCCTAGGAAATCTGTTCTTCTTGCTTTTCTCCCCACAGATGTGTATTCTTGAATCTTTTTTTACTTTTAACTATAAAGTCCAAGCTTTTAATACTTTTAATCAACATTCTTATTCAGCTCTATATTTCTCTTTACTCTTCCATGTCTCTTGAGTATTTAAAGTGTCACTCCATTCTTCTTGATCTGCAGGCTATTTGAATATGGCATATTTCTTCTGCATGTGGCTTTGACTTGGGGCACTTGCTGTCATCCTGATAATTCGCATTCATTTCCTACAGTAGTTTTTTTTTTTTTTTTTTTTTTTTTTTTTTTTTTTTTTTTTTTTTTTTTTTTTTTTTTTTTTTTTTTTTTTTTTTTTTTTTTTTTTTTTTTTTTTTTTTAATGTGGTGTTGAGGATCGAACCCAGTGTCTCACATTTATCAGGTAGGTGCTCTGCCACTGAGCTACAGCCCCAGCCCCTACAATAGTTTTTAAAACCTGTTTTTTCAAATGTCACTCTTATCCTTTATGGTAGAAGGTCTTTATGATCCTGGATTTGGGGAACCAGATTTATTTTATGAACCGAATAAAGCTCCCTTTTAAATGTAGCAATTCCACATAACCATAAGCTAGCTTGACCTTTGGGAAATGTCATTAAAAATATCTTTAAAGACTGTTGCTGAAATGACCGAATTATTTAGGCTTAATGGATTTTGTAGCATGGATACCAGACCTACCTTACAAATTAACAGTCCTGACTAAATATTTTTCATTTGGATTTTACTCCAGGTGGTGATTTGGCTGCCATTTGTTGAGTGACCTCTCTTTGCCAAGAGTTTTACATTTTATTCTTAAGACAATCTAGTGAAATAGTTACTATTATCTTCATTTAATAGATCAAAAAATGTTTACCTACAGAGGTTATGTGACTTGTTAAAGAGTGGATGCCAAAGTTCTAAGACTCTGAAGATTGTCTGTTCTCTATTACATAGCCTATGTCTGGTTATGGGCTTCCATTATTTGCACTGGGGAGTTTGTGATACAATTTAATGGGGAGCATAGCCCATTTCAATAAAGACAACTAAGTGACAGTGAGATTTTATTCTGCTGTCATTTGGTTAAAATATGAACCCAAGTCTGTGGATTTACTAGATCTCCAGAGGGAAGGGACATGACCATAGCAATTTCCTTTGCTTCTCCCTTTGGTTTCAGGGAAGATGTTTATGAATTTTGAAGAAACTGGGACTTGAAATGAGTGGTTCATAAACCAAGGGTTTCTTCCTTCTCACAAAAGCCTCCTATGATTTGTCTCAATCTTTTTCTCCAAAAATAAATTCTGATGATTCTCAGCAAATACACCCTGTAGACCCTTTTCCCACCAAATTTTATGAAGAACTGTAATTACTATAATTGTTTACTACTTTTATAAGTGAAAACAATACAATTTTAATCCATTCAGCATAATTCTATGTATTTCTCTTATGAGGCATTAATGCCGCTTTATGTTTATATAGCCCTTTATAGTTTAGAAAATACATGCCAAAAACATAGAACATTGTCTTTTCTTCAGGGTGATTGGGAAAGGGGACATATCATTTAGCAGTTGTTGCCACAAACAGTAAAGCAGTGGTGAGACTGACCTTCAAATTGGGATTGTTTTTCCATGATAATGCTTGGTCCTAGTTTTCCTGTTTGCCTTTGTTCATTTCCATCATTGAGTTCACCAGGTGGCACTCCAAATCCCAAGAGCTGTGCTTTGAACAAGGACTGGGAGTTTGTATAAATTAGCATAGTTTGTAATTTTGTCACTACTATTTACTTCATTTGTGTCCTGACATTTCTATGGAATTTAGAGTGAAATTTTAGCTAAGAGAAAGAAAAACAGAAAGCGAAGAAAGACAGGAAAGAACTATAACAAAAACCCTGGAACAATCTTTCTTCAAATATTCTCCTGAAAAGAAAACCATAAAACCTTTATTGTGAGATGCTAGGCTTTTGGATTACACATCAGGAATGTCTTCCCTGGGCTGTATCTCTCATATTCACCCTTCCTCTGGTCACAATGAATATTCAATTTCTTTCTCTCAGACTCTGACAGTTACCAATTTTGATATATCTTTGCTATTTTTTATTGCTCTAAATTTAAAGTAAGGTAGATGTTTTTCACTTTCACCTTTTGAAGTTTTCAAAAACTTTTCTTATGTATTTATCAAAAATCACTGTGAGAGGAATAAATCTAAACTAACATTGCTATGTACATATATGAATATACCACAGTGAATCTCACTGTAATGTATATCCACAAGATACCAAGCAAAATATATATATATATATATATATATATAAGTAAATAGCAGAAAGATCAGTAGAGAGGAGGAAAGAGAAGGAGGAGGAAAGGGAAAGGGGAAATACTGGATAAATGCTGTGGAATGAATTTGAGCAAATTATACTCCATGCTTTTTTGATTGTGTCAAAATAAGAAAAGAGAATATTAAAAAAATCACGGTGAAACTGCCACAAAGTCTGTATTTTTAAACAAGAAATATTGTCATATTTTACAAATCTGAATTTTACTAGGTATTTTTACCCTTCTCTTAATCCCAAATATCTTCAACCTTTATTCCTCCGTTTAAATGTGGGTCCTGAGCCAGGCACAGTGGCATATGCCTCTAATTCCAGTGACTCAGGAGGCTGAAGCAAGAAGAGTATAGGTTCATAGCCCAGCTGGGCAACTTGGCAAGACCTAGTCTCAAAATTAAAAATATATGTATATAAAGGACTGGGGATGTAGCACAGTGGTAAAGTTCCCCTGGGTCCAATACCCAGTACCAAAACAAAGAAAGAAAAAATAAAATATTGAGTCCTGGAAATATAAGTGAAAACTGACAACAGCTCTAAAAGATTAGCATGGTAAAAGTCAAATTTTGCTCTTCTAGAGTCTATTCAAAATTGGCTTCCTGTCATGCTGTTTCTAACCTATCCTTTTCACAGTATAAGTGTTACGTAGGTAATAATATGCAGTCAGAGATAATTTTATAAAAATATGTGGGAAAACTCTACATATATGTCACATCCTCTCACTGCTCCCCTGAACTGTTGACAAGAAAAAAAATATATTCCCAAAAGGAGAGAATCATTTGCTTAGTAAACTTTAAAATTTGTGAGAATTGATAATCATGTTTATGAAAAATATTGAAGGCTTATGATCTCTTTTTTTCCCTTTATCTGCACCTCAGCTCAACTAATAAATTTTGAACATAGATCCAGTATGATCATAATCCAAATCATACCACATTTAGAAGCAATGTTCTAGAGTATGTTTCTCTGCTAGCATAACTCCACAAAGAAAACGAAACCAACCCTAACAAAACTCTCCTTGAAACAGAGAGTAAAATGAAGCTTGCAACAACTGTTTTGAGAAATGATTTGCACAGTGACTAACCACCAATTTTTCAAACACCGTTGAAGCCATTTTAAGCTGTAGAATGGACAGGGCATGAGAAAAATCAATAAAGGGAAAAGAGCCCTGTCACAGATGAAACCGAAAAATATTGTTAAGACCAGCTCCCTCCCCATGCATCTATTATCGCATTCCACTAAAAGGTGTTGAAAAAAATCAGCCAACTTCTACTAGAACGAAGTGTCCAGACAAGCACGCCTGTAAATAATTAAAAGAATCAACTAGAGTAGAAAAAACAGAATGGAGGGACAAATAATTAAGCTCTGAAAATGTTGAGTGTACCGAAACTAAAAATCAAGAAGAGGGAAAGAAAGTATTCTTTCAAAAGAAGATGCTTTCCATCCTTCACCAGCAGCACAGGATTGAGTGTGATAATAGCCGCCCTTTGGATAGGCTGCTGGGAAGAACACTGTCTTCACTGAGGCTTCACTAGGTGTTCAGTAGCCCAGGGCAATATGAGCAGCGCGTCCTTGTTTCTAGGACTGAGTAAACCAAATCAGGATGAACGACACATGGTTTAATAGTTAACTTTTAGAACAAGGGGCAGGGAGATGCTTTTATACCATAGTCCCAGCTTTCATTCCAATCTCATTACTGAAGTCTGTTCTGAGAGCATTTACAGCTTTCCAGAGAGTCTGACTTTGGACGAATCCTGAAACGGAAATATAGCTTAATGGCCTCCTTGTCGTGGAGTCTCTCTTAATACAGGTGAATCTATGATAAATCATGCTCTAGAACCCAAAGCATTGTTATTAATGTTGTTGTTGTTGTTGTTGTTGTTGTTATTTAGTCTCTTCTTATGTTGGTAGTTGTTTATTCATTTTCCTATGCTAGAAATTCGTAAAAGTTTTGTGAATATGCAGAGTTGTTTTCTCTGAGTTTCTCTGAAGAAGTTTGTGTCTTCTTCCAAGATGGAAATCTGAGATATTTTGAAATATAGTTGGATGTGCTAGTCCAATCCAGTTTTTTAAAGACCTGGAAGAGAAAAAAATGTAGATACAATCTTTTATTTGATAAAGGAACAGAACAAAAGAAAGGAAAGAATTGTATCTTTTGGCTGATTCCGTCTTCAGTATTCAATGGTGTATGCTTGGTAGTTTTTTTTTATCATGTTCTCTGTTTTCTCAGAATTCTAATCAGACATTTTCCAAATGGCTAAGGGAATCTCCCTGACACCCAGCATGTTCTTCATCTCTTCCAAAGGGGAGTAACCATGGACTAGGGTTTAGCATACTTAGTGACCAAGCACTTGGATTACAAATAAGCATTGAAAATAAGAAAATTGAGTACAATTCATGGTAAATGTTGAGCTCATGGAACTGTTGGAAGAGTCTGGTATGGAGTTATTGTTAGTATTATTGCTAAACTATCAGCAACAGCAACAACAAACAGCAAAACCATACTTCTTACTCCTCCTCTCTGTCTCCATTAAAAAACAGGCGACACTATAAAAATAGCCCAGCAAACAGAAAGAACACATGTCTGTATTTTTGGTATATGATCATATATCTTTATTGTAATTCTGCTGCCACACATTAACAGAGTTATTTATCTGTAATGTTTCTCAAAGATCGCCTTTGTGTATGTCTGCATAGCTGTTCTAATAGTGTTACTATTTTCTTCATTCTCTCCTTTTATTTGAGCTCTTTATTTCATGCATGCAAAGAGGCTCTTTTTCCAGCCTCTTTACACACATTCACCATTTCACTAGGACAGATGGGTGTTTTTCTATATAATGCCTTTTAAAGTGAGAAGACAGCAAAAATAGATTTTGTACAATATTTTACCAGTATTATTGAAAAATTAGCTTCACTATATTCTATATACACACACAGCAGCTGCATAAAATGCAAATTCTATTCATGTCTGATCTCTTCTGCATTTATTATGGTGTCTATTGCTGTAGCACCTAAGCACTTTATGTTATTTCCTCTTACTGTTATTTACCACCTGATCATTCCAAAGTGCTTTTTACAATCAGAGAATTTCATTAACAACCCATTCTCTCATTCTTTGTTTTTCGGCACCCTTGCATGTAAAAGTATCAGGCATCTTAGTAGCTATATCAGATAAATTACAGTAAAAACATAGAGTGCTTCTGACAGGAGAGTGGGGGGAAAACTATCCCAAAGCATCTACTAAAATTCAGTTTATGCTTTATAGTATCCAAATAATGTTATAGAAGTCTATATATTCAAGGGAAAACTCAACCCAAAAGTAAGCACTTTTATCTATCATGGTTTCCACGATTGCAGTAATCAGGACTGAGTCAGAAACAGATTCTGTCTGCACTTCATATATAGAGGAGGGGGCAGTTGCATCTTCTCACTGTCAGAAGCTTGTCATTCCTGTTGACTCTTGAGCTGCTTAGTCTAGAGCTATAGAAGTTAATCTATTTTGAAAAAAACTACTGTTATATTTTTTAGGCTAAGAGGATAGAGAGGGTATAAACTTGTTTATTAAAAGGTTCATTGTGATTATAGAGGAAGGTACGTGGTTGGTACCTTAACAGTTTGATTGAATTAAAATCAAGTTCACAATGGGGTTTCTTTCTCAGCTCTACTCCTTGCTTTCTCTTTGACTCCAAGCTAATTGCATAACCTCTGGTTGACTTGTGCCTCATCTAGTGAAATTCAGAAATGGGGTTATTAACTAACGAAAGTAGGCTGTAACATTATTTCTCTAAATATTTCTAGGAGAGAATTTGCAATTTCTGATTTAGGTAGATAGTAATCAAAACTAACCTTGTATGTACCATCTCCCTGTATCCTTAGAAAACAACCCTATGGAAGTGAATGCATCAGAATCATTTGGAGGATTTACTAAAATACAGATTACTACCCCTGCCCCCACACACATACTCTGATTCTAAGTCTAGGGTAGGATCCAATCATTTCGTTTCTAACAAGTTCCCAGGTGAGGCTGACAGGGACCACACTTTTTGAATCACTGCCCTCAGGGAGATGTATGAGAAAAGGAAATCAAGGTTTAGAGTGCCTTCAGGTCATGGCAATAAAATAGCAGAGTATAGACACAAACCTAGACCTTCTGACTTCAAATTTTACTGTCTTCCCACTACAGACATCTTTTCTTCACTTCTACTAGAGACATTTTCATGTTACCTTTGTGTTTTGGATAATTGTCAGTTGCCTTGAGATCCTAAGTAGAACAGCACTATAAAGGGTGTTAATTGGGTCTTTTCTTCTTAGATCTAGTAGTTACTCTTATTGGATTTGTGAAAGGAGAGGACAAGTCTATTCCAAATTTTAGTGATTTCTTTAGGTAGCCTTATACTTCCCTTTGGGGAATGAGAGTAATTAACCTGAATCTTCTTTTTTTCATTCATCATAGCCTACAGATGAATGTGAACAGGTTTCTCTTTGCTGGACTTATGACCAAATCCTGATAATGTTTTGTAAAAAATTTTCCCCATGAATATTACTTCTCCATATAGTCATTATGAAAAGGTTAACATGATAGAGCCAGGGAAAAGCCGCTGCAAAGAGACTGAGGACACTTGGGTTCTAGTGCTGCCTCACACAGAACAGATCTGATGAGCTTCATGAGAGGAGGTACAGCATAATACAGTGGCTTCCCACCTATGCTGGGTACCACAGTGACCCAGAGAGTTTTGAGATGAACATCCATGTCTGGGCCCATGTACAAGAAACTCTGCTTTTATTAATTGTCCTGGGATAGGGTTTGAGGTTTTAAAAAGCTGCACAGATGATTCTAATGTGTAATCAGAATTAACCACTGGACTAGTTGGGGTTTTGAAATTAGACCTAAGTTCGTATCTTAGCTCTTCCACTTAGCTACTATGCAAGTATAATTTGTTCAAGTTATCTCATCTCTGTTGGCTTTAGTTTTCTCATCTGCAAAATGCAAATAATAACACTTGTCTTGTGGGATATTTATGAGAATTAAATGAGATGATACATTGAAGTGTTTGACATAGTAGTACCTGGCTTATGGTGTGTATCCATTACACATTAGTTTCTGGGATTATTCATCTCAACTTTCTTATATGTAAAATGAGGAAAATATTTTAATTTTTGAAATGAAGAAAAAATAGCTTGGGATCCTCTGTAGAGAATCATCTGTCACCTTGTCAGCAACATCCTGCTTATGTTCCTTTTTGTCCTTACTTCCTACATATATGTTCTTTAGTTAGGTGCAGTCATTGACAGATTCAACCATTATTATGATACTTTACCAACTCTTACTACTCTGTATTTCTCTTTCCAACAAAATTGGAAACTTGAATAATACAACAAGTCCACTGAAATCTCCGTATAATAGGTGGTTAATGTGTAGGTTTAAGAAATAAAAGGCAGAGCTTTGCAAACATGTTCAAAACTAACATGTCCCTACATTTGATTGCTATTTTCTTGTCATTATCCACTGTAAGAGTTCAATTATTGATAGCTTTCATACTAGAGAAGAAAACGTGCCACACCCTACAGGTTAAAGATGATTGCAACCTGCTAATTCCTTCATTTTCCCTGATTTTCTCCTCTGAGTCTTAAGCCTGTGTGCACAGATGAATAGGTAACATTTCTTTTTCCAGGAAATTGTGGTTTTATAAGCCTGTTTGATTATCTCTGCTCATGTTTGCTAGGTTATATTTTCCAAATCATTCTATATCATCAATTTTAAAAATCAGATCCTTTTTGGAAAAACTACCCTGTGTATCTCTCTCAAAGTAAAAATTATGTTTTTGAATAGACACAGAGGAATTGTTTGACTGTCCAATAAAAGTACAGATGGTTCCATTTTCCTTGACTCATCTCGCAGTACACATTAGTCGAGTCACATGCCTGAATTTGGGGATTTTTGTAGCACTAGGTCATTTGCTGAGCTTTGGGGCACATAAAAAACTATTTGCCTGGCTTTTAAGTTTGTGGATCTTACACTGTGCCTGGCATGGAGATAGGAAGGACATTTTTTTTCCACTAAACTTTTTCACTCCGTTTTGAAAGGAAAAGTTGAAACAGAGTCCCTACTGAGATTTTAACATGTTCCATGGTGGTAACCATAGGAAATAGGGAAACAGGAAATTTTTGGACAGAAGGAAGCCAAGGAGTCCATCTCAGCCTGTCCTCACCTCTCAGATACCAGTTGGAATCTATGATATTATTTTTATCTAGGTGCATATCTGATGCTCTGTATTTCTGTAGTTTTCTTTCTGATAATTGGGAAACATTATGAAATCATGTTGAAAAAAGATTATTCTCTAATCAGTACCAAGTTCCTTCTTCTGGACAAATCAATGAAAACATTCATTCAGATGCTAATAGGCCTAAATCATGGAAGTTTTCATTTGGGAAAATCCATGTTGGTATTTGCAGGGATTCTTAGGGGTCATGATAGAGACCACATAAACTCCAGTTATGGAGAAAAATAATTTTTTCACACAAAAATACGTAAACACAGAGTGTTAACATTTTTCATCATTAAATTTGGGAAATTTAAATTCTCACACACACACACACACACACACACACACACACAAATGCACGTATTTCCTCCATTCACTCCACTCTCTCTCTTCTCATTCCCTGTTCCAACTTCTGGAGACCTAAAACACAAATTTAAGTTAGCTTCCATGTTTAAATGATCCTATAAGGTCATTTAAGTGAAAGTGCTTACTAAATATATGGGAATTCTTCCCTTAAAACTGAAATATGCACATTTTGATGCATGCTCTGTGTGTGTGTGTGTCCTTCCTAACCACAGGGAACATTCTTTCAAATAATCTGTTCAATAATGTTCCATTGAAAATTTGCCATTTTATGAGCATAATTTCTATTCTAATGGTTTCTATTTTCTTTCATGATATAGTAGTTATTATGAATAAGATCCTAGAAATAGCACTTGCCATCATTGTTATAAATAGTGAAATACAGCTGACCAAGTAGTAGTCAGGTCTAGTAGTAAATTTTAATACATAGTAAAATTGTCTTTTCTGTGCCTACACTAGCACCAAATCTTAAAATGAATTATGAAAATTCGAAATGATGGTTTTTTTTAAAAAAATAACTTACCTTTCAGAAATATTATATCACAAGATTGGCATTAGCATCATTATTACTACTATTTTTAACTTAACAACCTCACTTTGCATAATCTTACACACTTGTACAACTAAAATTTTCTGTAGTCCATTTTTGAAAGATAACACCATGTGTGCTTAAGTTCAGATGAAACATCTCATAGATAAATAACCCACAAACTGGACATGTGCCGCAAGGCAGGGGAAGGTTTCCTCAAGGAGAAGGTTGAAAGGCAGGGTAGTTTGGCATCAGAATGCCTGTGCTCTAGTTCAGGCTGCCATCAAATGAGTTACCACTAAATGATTTACATCCCTATGCACCAGTTGCCACACCTGACTCAATGGCAACATACAACCTCCTAGCTTTTAATAGTGATCAAAAGAGTTAAGGTCATAAAATTATTTTGAAGTGTTAAATAGTACATTACAATTAGAATCTGTAAATCTTGGTCAAGTTTTAAGTGGGATTTGGGACCCAGTTATTTGAAAAATTCTCTAGTTCTAAATGATGGATATTATCTGAGCACTGCCAAAGCAATGTGAAAGTCTCAAAGATTTGCACAAATTTACCACAAAGACAGAGCCTAAGGGAAGAGTCTGAAAAGTAGGGCCCAGCAGTGGTGGACTAGAGTTCTTAAACTGATTGAATAAAGGGGAGACACTGGAATTTTTGAGGAAGCAAATATTGCAATCAAATTTGCTATGTTGCTTGAATTCTCTGTTTGACACAAAGAATGGGTTTAAACAGCTTTTCTGAAAATGGGAAACTGCGGTGGGATAGAAGAGTTTTGCCATAACAGTATAGTTCTCAAACTTAATTGTAAGTGCAGATTCTTATTCATGGTAATTCCTGGATAGGCTGTGACTCTACTCAGACCCAGCCTCCTTAAGATTTGGTTGCTGATGTTCTGGAGATCACACTATGAATTTTCTGTCATGGTCATACATTGCACTTTCATTCAGGTTATATGGTTTCTGGTTATGGGCAGAACTGAAGACATTATTTAATATTCTATAAAGCCCCACAGGCAGAACATTTTATTTTTTTCAGTAGAAATCCCATATCTTTGAAATTTTTTCTGTTTGTTCCTACTAAATTTGCACGCTTTAGCTTTTAGGAAAGAATACAAATAGAGCTGTTTTGTCAGAATTTTTACTTAATTGGCCTTATAGGATCTATCAGAATAGAGAATCTTACAAATTTTGGTATTTTGTGTTCTCTTTTTTTGTATGTGCCCAGATGTCCTCACAAAACTAAAATGAATTTTTAAAAAATAAATGAACAATTCCATTTAATGTATTTATCACATGTTGTCATACAAAGATTATAACATATGATCTAACTGCTCTAAAATCCTTGAGTCCATAAGAGTAACCAAGAAACATCCCCATTACTAAGAAATTTCTGTCATATGAAAGAAAATCTCTCTCTTATTCCACATATTCAATTCCCTTGTCATTTTACTTTATAAATAAATAACAAACCAATTTGGCACATGCCCACTGATTAAAAATAAAAGTTGTCAGAGTGAGAGGAGAAAGACAAAAATATGAATTATTAATTATGATATTAAGCAGCACAAAAAAGCCTAACTCGAATTGATATCAACTAGAAAGATTTTATCAAAATTAAAATGGGGCAATGATTTATTCTTTATCATTTAATTGCATTATTGTTATTTTAAATCATAAATATATTCACCATATCTAGTAAACTAATATAAAAGTTGATGAAAAGGTATTTTAATGAAAAATATAAAAATTATTTATAGACTAGTAGCATAAAATGAAAACATTATTTTAAAATCATATATTAAATTATCATATTTACCTGTTGACTATATTCGCTATAACATCATACTCCTAGATAAGTTATTTTTCAAATGATCTCTACTAGAAAAAGCAAGAGCACCTAATTAGTAGAAAGGATGATGTTTTTTCTTTTTAAGACGATTTTAGAATATTGCATAGTTTATATTATAATGGGAATGAATTTTTTTTCCTAAATAGAGATTTGAAACAAATGTGCATTAAATACCAGTTGATAATGAAATGCAGGTTTTCAGCAGAGTAATTTATTCTCAAGAAGTGAAGGTGTTAGGACTATCATGAAAATATTTCGCCTTGTCTTCTGAAAACACAGTTATATAATATTTGTGACTGATAACGTGCACATGTGCGCATTTGTGATCCTTCAGATGTTAGCTTTTTGTTTTTGGTAATTTAAATATTTTATATCTGATAAAGTTTCATTTGTTTTAGGAAATGTCTTAAAATTTTATTTGAAAACAAAGGCAATTATGAAAAATTTCCTCATGTTTTGAATAATCTCACAGAAGTTACCCACATAAATTCTGAGAAAAATTCTTTGCTATTCCCATGAATAGCAGTTTGGGTTCTGTTTTGCAGTATTTTTTTTTTTAATATTTTTTTAGTTGTAGATGGACACAATGTTTTTATTTTATTGCTTTGTACGTGGTGCTGAGGATCGAACCCAGGGCCTCACGCATGCAAGGCAAGCGCTCTACCGCTGAGCTACAATCCCAGCCCCCTGTTTTGCAGTATTTTATCTTAACACTGTAGAAAACTTCCTTGACTTGTGTTAAGTTTACTTGTTCCATTTCAATTGGTTTTGTTCATCCTGTCTTGATAGTTTATGCTCTCAGGCGTAATGTTACATTACCATCTCAATTTCCTTGGCAGTGTCTTTCGTTTTAGTTTTTAAGTGAATTTAGTGCTCATATCCAAGCAAAAGACAAAAGCTACACATCTGCAGTCATTTTTGCACTAAGCCAACCATTTTGGTTTTGTCCCCTGCATAAAATATTTTTCAAACCCCTAAGTTCTTAGCGTTCTATTTAAGAAAAGTATTTGTCACATATGAACTTAGCCCTATGTCTGACAACACAGGTTCTAATTTTAATCTATCTAATTTTAATCTAATTTTAATCTATCTTAGCCATGAATTTCTAACTTTGACTCTTAAAAACATATCTGTAATTTCCGCCATCCCCACCATTTGTTAAACACTCCATCTATACTGCTGTATGCAGACATTTCCCCCTTAATTCAGGATATGCAATAAAGAAATATAATACACAGTAAAATTTTTAATTTATTTTATTTCTCATTCTATTCTATTCTATTCATTCTTAATTATAGTTCCCATTTGATCAGAGAACACCAGTTCCTTTTGTATAACTGTCCTCTCCAGACTTTCCAAAACTGACTCTCTTGGCTCCTGTAGTCTTCAGAGCCCGTCCATTAAGCCTAGGTTTCCCTTGTAAATCATGTAAGTTTCATGGCTTTTCATTTATTTTTCTTTTGTTTCTTTGGGGTTCACTGATTCCCACCATGTACAGAAATTTTCAGCTGCTGTCATCAGCTGCTCTCCTTTGGTGTGATTTATTTTTAATAACATCCTTTTTTGCCCAATTGTGGTAGCCATTATTCCCAATAAATTCTCATAGAATTTAGTCCTTCCTTGAGTTTTATTTCTTAAACTGCTGAGTAGGAATGAGAAAATATCATAAACAGTGACAGAAAACCAAATGCAGAACTACTAAAATGAGCCTCTGTAATTCTATATGATGAATGAAGCATAGATGAAGAAATATTAGAGGACATTCTAGAACTGAAGAAAAACAAACCTTGATAGAACATCATTCCAGAAGAGAATATACAGTCAATAAATTATGTGTAAAATCAGATTATAAATAAATTAACCAGAAGAAAACAACTGGCTTTTAGATATTTAAAATTTTTAATAACCACAGTTTGTGTTTATTGAGAGCTTTTCATTTACTAGACAGCATGCTAAGCAACATTCATTCAGAATTCTTATTTATTTATTTATTTATTACTACAAATCCATGGGTATTCTATTGTTTCCTCCATTTTACAGAAAAGAAAGCTGAGGCTTAGCCAGTTTGCATGATTTGCCCAAGGTCATGTAACTAGGAATGTGGAGCTGGAATGGAAACTCAGATGTATTCTTAACCTTCACACTGTGGTACCTTTTGAGTGACAACCTTTAAAAAAATAAATGAAAACACATATAATTCTAGTTGGACTACTCTACAGAAAGATCATGAAAGATGTCACTCAATTGAGTCCTGTCTTACACATCAGTGTTATGAATCCTTTAAATGTTACTATAGTAAAGAGGAGCTCAGATTGTGGAAAATAGATCTTTCTTTAAGTTTCCTGTTTTCATTCTCTGTAATGGCACAAAGCCATTTGTGGCTTACTCTTTTCCTAACTTTAGGTAATGTATGATTATCCTTAGGAAAAAGTCTTCTGAAATCTTCAATGTAATATATTTTGAGTAAATGAAAAATATCTGAATATGCCCATAAATTATATATTAATGTAAGCAATATGACTGTTTTAGGTGATTAAAGACTTTTTATTGAGTTATTTCTTAGGACCTGTTAGATTTTATTTATTTGTTTGTTTGCTTGTTTGTTTGTTTATGGTACCAGGGATTGAACTCAGTGGCACTCGACCACTAAGCCACATCCCCAGCCCTATTTTGTGTTTTATGTAGAGACAGGGTCTGAGTTGCTTAGTGCCTCGCTGTTGCTGAGGCTGGCTTTGAACTCGCGATTCTCCTGTGTCAGCCTCCCAAAGTGCTAGGATTACAGGTGTGCGCCACCACGCCCTGCTATGACCTGTTAGATTTTAGACTAATATATTAAATTCTGATAATCTAGTACTTTGGGGGTGTCTGCTAAATTTCATGTACTATATAAATTTAAAAACAGGTGACCTGTTTGGGTATGATGGTTTCATTATAGTCTATGCTTCAAGAAAAAAAGTATCACTGGGCATGGTGGTGCGTGCCTGTAATCCCAGCACTTTGGGAGGCTGAGACAGGAGGATCATGAGTTCAAAGCCAGCCTCAGCAACAGTGAGGCACTAAGCAACTCAGTGAGACCCTGTCTCTAAATAAAACACAAAATAGGGCTGGGGATGTGGCTCAGTGGTCGAGTACCCCTGAGTTCAATCCCCAGTACTAAAAAATAAAAAAAGAAAGAAAAAAGAAAAACAGTATCATTCTTCTTAAACCTAAAGGAATTAGTAGACAGTCTGTGAAATTCAGTTTGGGCCCAATACATCTGTTGTATATAGTAGTCTAAGCCAGCAAATCAATAAATTCAGAAACTGAGCAGCCTGGAGACAGAAACATGAGAATCAAACTGCCTTGAGTTAGAAAAGTCGTATGGATTATATGATCTAGAGATTTGTCATATTTCTTTTATATAAGCAAAATCCTCTTTTCTAACTAAATTTTACTGAGCCTTTACATATAGGATAAGTTATACCTCATGTATGTATAATATGTCAAAATATAGTCTACTGTCATGTATATCTAAAAAGAACAATAAAAAATTTAAAAAGAAATAATGAGTAGTATTTTATGAAAATATACTCACTTTATAAATTCAAATTTCACATTGAATATGATTAAGTTAATCAGTAAGAAAATCATGGTGAATATATAAAGAAATGAAAACTCAAGTTTGAATTATTATATTGGCTTCAGCATTTTGTGTGTTTGTGTGGGGAATACAGTACTATGCAATATCAGAAAAATCATGAGACACAGATAAGCAGTTGTATATTCTTTTAGTCAGCTTTTTTTGCCGCTGTGATGGGAAGACTTGTCAAGAACAATTTTAGAGAAGGAAAAGTGTATTTAGGGGCTCACATTTCAGAGGTCTCAGTCCACAGATGGGCAGCTTCATTCCTCAGTGTCCCAAGCAATGCAGAACATCATGGAGGAAGAGCGTAGCTGAAGAAAGCTGCTGGGAACATAGCACCAGGAGGGAGCGGGGGAGAGTATCCAGTGGCCAGGAATAAAATATATACCCCAAAGGCACACCCCAATGACCTACCTCCTCTAGCCACACCCTACCTGCCTATAGTTATAACTCAGTTAGTTAATCCCATCAGGGCCCTAACACACTGATTAGGTTAAGGCTCTCATAACCCAATTATTTCCCTAAACCTTCTTGCATTGTCTCACATCTGAACTTTTGGGAGATACCTCACATCTAAACTATAGCACATATAATAACAGGGGTTTTAATTTTTTTTTTTTTTTACCAAATAGCTTGTCTTCCAAATTCAGAGCTTTAATTCAAGGCCTACATGAAAATTAGTTAACCTTATTATATGTATTTAACTTATAATAACACATTGATCTCCAATGTGTTTTTAAAACATATATTTCAGTTTTTATGACATTTATATCACAATTTTAAATTGATATAAAATTTAAAGTACCTTTTAATTAAATATTTACCAATTCAACTAGTTTTTTATAACTATATCTTTGTAAGTCCAAAGACTATATAATAATGTGGAAACCAGTAATCTGTTTCAAACCCGTTTTCAAGAAATAGCCCTATGTTCTCTTTTTGTTTCTTTGTTATTTATGAACAACTTAAACCTTTAGGGATGTTTTGTCTTGTCAGTTTGGGCATATCTTAATTATTTCTTCAATTAGAGGTGAAGCTCCTGAAGGGCAAGAACTTTGTTTTTTGCTTTGTTCTGTGAGCCTGATGTTACATAGTGACATAAAGTGTTTGTCCAAAGTCACTTGTTACCATCTGTGTACTAGAGAATTTGAAGAGGGGCCCAATTCTCAGTCTCAGTCCTCTTTCATCTACTCCATGCTGCTACTTCTACCTCTGTGTGATGATATTGATAGCAAAAGTAACCTGATATATATTGAGGCACTAAGCAACTCAGTGAGTTCAAAGCCAGCCTCACCAACGGCAAGGCACTAAGCAACTCAGTGAGACCCTGTCTCTACATAAAACACAAAACAGGGCTGGGGATGTGGCTCAGTGGTCAAGTACTCCTGAGTTCAATCCCTGGTACCAAAACCAAAAAAAGACTTTGTATTTTACCCTGAAGATACACAATAAAAAAGGGCAATCCAGTGAAGTCTCTTGGCTTCTCCAGTGTTTAAAGTTTCCATGATGAAGGAAGGAGAGAGGGCTGAGGTAGAAAAGAGATGGAAAAGGATAGTTGAATGCTAGTGTACAAGAAGAACCACTCACATGGTGGAAGCAACGTAGTTCTGGCACCATTAGTACCTTCTCTGGAAAGCTTTCAGGTACATAAAAGAGTGACCAAAAATTGGAATTGACTGACTAGGCTGCAAATGAAAAAACAGGTCCAAAGAGAGTATGTGGCATAAACTGTGACATCAACCAAATCATATTATAGCCAGAACCAGAAAAACTGGTGTAGAACCAGGAATCCTCTGCAGCTTTTTGGCATTTTGTCAGGTTTTGGGTATCCATGTGGTCTTACTCATTAAGGAATTACCTATTGTGAAAGTCAAGCCATATTGAGTCTCTCGTGTGATGAGCCAGTGAAGAAATGAGAGCAAATATAGTATACTGTGAATGCACACAACCTAGACTAGGTCTGTTTTATAAATGGGTAACATTTCCTACTAACTTATTTGGAAAAATCATTTTTATAATATATGTGTTTACATAAAACCAATAAAATGTCTTGTGTGTGTTGGAACATTTTGCTTTTATGTCTGGTAAACCATTTACTTTACCTCCTCTTCAGTGTCTGTTGGAACATTTATTTTATATTCTCTATTTCATTCCTGTTGGAGCATTTATGTATGATTTGTTTGTTACTTTTATCTGTTGATCTTGCCCTCCCCATATGCTCATGTCTGACTGGCCTAGTTTCCCATATTCAGTATGTGCTCTCTAGCCCTTCTTAAATATTAATTAGTGTAATTGAATTCCCTCCAGTATTTCTAACCCCAGGCACCTGAATTTCAGTGTTTTTATTAGAACTGATTTGTGCATTTAAAGTCCAACCCGCCTCCCCATCCCCCACCGCCCAACAACTTTTCTTGATTAGGTAAAGGTCAAGGGACATGCTTGCCTCAGACAGAGTCTTCATGGAAAAATAAAAGCTTTACATATTATATAACCTTTTTCAGCTAAAGACTGAAAAACACAAAGCTTTCTTGAATCTTTGGCAAAAGAAATCATCCAGAGTAAACAGGGAAAACATGGAACCCTCTCCAGGAGCACTGCTAGAGTTGAAATATTAAAGTCATGCAGAGACGTGTGTGGCAACGAGAGCACAGCCTAATGTCATCACAGCCCATTCCCTACCAGCATATTCAGGGACTCAGAACAGCACCTTGTTTCATCTTCTCTACTGTTCGAGTTTGCAGATCTACCTCTGAACAGCATGCCATCTCTGGGTGTAGTTCATGATGACATACAAGTGACTGTTTCCTTGGAAGGTAACACGAAAAAGGAAAAGGCATGAAAAGAGCTCATAGGCTAGTGAGAGGATTTGTCAGTAATATCATCAATTATTACAACTGTATTTGAGAAGAAAAGAAAAATGTTAGACAACTAGAGATGTGAAAATGTTCTAATTTTGAGAAAGTATAAAAAGTCTATTGGTGAGGACAAAGCAACTTGCGGTCAGCCCTGAGCAAAAGTCAAGAGTTGATTACAAAAGAAATAAAGCTTAAAGCAATGGGTTGTGATTCCTTGAAAGAAGAGGTACTTGCCAGAAAGCAGAATGGCTTCAGTGAAAACACATCTACAATATTTGATTTGATCTGTCCTGGGTTAGGTGTAGAGATAATTTAGTTACTAAGTGCAGATAGATTGGGAACTCATTGAATGACTACATGATTAGGTACAAAAAATTGCTCAGTGTCAGAGCAGTGAGGATTCTGATAGCATATTATGGGGATATCCTAGGCCTTACCTTGCTCATCAGTTTTTTTCCAGTAACTTGGATGAAAGCAAGCCCACCAGATTTACAGATGACATGAATTCAGATACAGAAAAGAGTTGCCAAACAAAGTAATCAAGTTCCCAAGACATCTTGAAAGAATGGAAGGATGGTCTGCATCTAACCAGAAACCATTTTTCAAATGAACAAATGCAAGAGTATATTTCAAGAATACTTCTCATGGAAGATATGGAGTACTATGAATAAACAACTCAGTACAAGAAATATAGCAAATAGAAACATTTTAAGGGGTAAGTGAGGAAGGTGTTAGAAAAGAGAACCATGTGATGTGGTGTGGTAAAGAGATTTGTTCATAAATTCAGATGGAAAGAATGTGATTTCTATCTTCAAGCATATGAAGGTTGATTATATAAAAGATAAATTATGTTGGTTTCTGTTACTGCAATGACTAGAATATGAGGCAGTGATAAATCTACAAGAATATTCCAGTCATTATAAAAACTAACTTTGTATCAGCCTATGTGCTTAAAGATGGAAAACAGAAGAAAAAATAGTGCCCAGGGGGATAGATATGAGTTAAGTCTCCAAAATGCTGCTTATTAGTTTTTTGTCTCTTGGGACATTTCTTGAACGTTCCCCCCTTCCACCCCCCGCCATCATCTGTTTCTGTACCTATAAAATTGCTTTAAACAGTTCCTATCTTGTAGATTGTTCTGAGAATTTTAGAGTCTACACTAATCAGCTAGGGCTGCTATAGTAAAATACCACAAGGTGGATGGGTTAAACAACAGAACTTTATTTCTTATAGTTCTGGAGGCTGGAAGTCCAAGATCAAGGAGTCAACAAGTTTGTTTTCTCCTACAGACTCTCTTTTTTGGCTTGCACATGACCTTCTGCTTGCTGTATCCTCAAATGCCCTTTTCTTTCTGTGTTCTTGCAAGCACATCTGCTGTCTTTTCCTCTTCTTATAAGGACACTAGTCCTATTGTATTAGGACTTCAACCTTATAACCTCATTAACCTTATGACCTCCTCTTGAAAGGCCATATCTCCAAATAAAGTCACACTGGGGATTAGGGTTTCAGCATATGAATCTTGGGAGACACAATCAATTGATAATAGAACCTAATATCTGTAAATCTTAGTTCCCTAAGACCAAGGTGTTTAAGCATAGATAATGACTTTACAGGAATGTTTTACAGAGTATGCAAGCCTTAGATGATTTTAATGTATAATTTTAATAGCTCTGTTAACACTGATATTTTGTCATAAAAATAAAGTCCTCTATATGGCATCAACTCTAAATCTACAATTCTCTAAAAATGCTCAGAGGCAAGGTTGTTGCTCAGGATGTAAAATAATATTCTTTCAATAAATTTTTTCCTTTAAGATTCAAAATTTCAACTTAATTTCATAAATATTTACTTATGTACTAGACCTCCCTTGACTTCTACAGCCCAATTCCCAATGTGGCTCCTAGGTGAAACCTCTGTCTCTTGTGGGAAGATATTGCTTTGCCAAAACTGTAAATGCTCCAAGTCAGAAGTTGTATTTTAAAAGTGGGGAGAAAAATAATTATCTTAAAAATAATCAAAAAACACTACATCACGAATTATGCAAGTAAATGCATGTAAAAAGTGAAAAATATAAGGGAAGTATGTTAATTTGTCCAAGGGGTTGAAAAATCTAAGTTTATACCTTTGAAATTTCTTTTTAGTTCCCAAAAATGAGTGGAAAATTTATTTTTCTGTACACTCTATTTTTATTACTTGTTTTAATATGCATATGTGTTACCACTTACTTAGAACTAATAAGTTATAAAGTTGTGTCAGGATTTAGCCTTTGAGGTTGGTTATTCTTCTAGTTATCTTTCTTTCAGAGTATAGTGGTAAAAATGAGACTGTTGGCTCTTGTGTCGGTGGGGTAGGTAACTGGGATACTTTTAAAAGTCAGTATTATAAACTAATGAAATAATACATCCTCTCTTATTCTCTTGCCTAAGAAATGTTAGAAAGATGCACATCTTAAGGAAGAACTAACTAAAAGCTAACTAAAAAGGAACAAAAGGACAGGGGTAGCTCAGTGGCACAGCACTAGCCTAGCATTCATGAGGACCTGAGTTCTATCCCAAGCACCACAGAAAAATTAATTAATTAATTAAAGAGCAACAAAAATCTCAAACACTATTAGTGGTTGTATTATTGACAATTCAATAAGCCTCCTTTTGAGAGGCAGTTACTATAGCTAGACATTTATAATCGAGAATTTAGTCTATGGTTTGGTGGAAAGAACCTGGGAGCTTGAGTTGGATTATTTGCACTTGAGTCCTAGCTCTGCCATTTTCACCTTGGGCAATTATTAAATTATCTGAGCCTATTTCATAGTATATAAAACTCTCTATTTGGGCTTCTTTTCTGATCTGCACAATTTGACCCAACAGGAATATTCTGTAAAGATTTACTTATTCCCTCTTTCTCTGATCCTTAGTTCTCTCACATTCTGATGGGAATAATGTTGATACTTTCCCTGCTTACCTACCCTACAGGATTTTTGAGACAATCTAATAATAGTATGTTTATGAGAGTACTTTGCAAACTATAAACCACTTTACAAATGCTATTCTTCTGCTTATAAGTGGATGGGGATGTTTAACTAGAAATGGAATTGGGACCAGTCAGGAATTCACATTGATAATTGCTGAAGACATTAGAGGCTTCATGTTGCTGTCCGTTTAAATTGTTGATATGATCTGCAAAATGAAGATATTTAATAACTGGTATCAAAGTTCATGCCTGTGTTTTCCATGTATTTTCTGGAGAGCATAAGAAATTTTTTTTTTTTCATTTTTTTTTCCTGTACCATTAGGTTGTTGTCTGTTCTTAAAAATACTTAGATAAACTAGGTGGCACACACATAATCCCAGCAATTCAGGAGGTTGAGTCAGGAAGAATTTCAAGGCCAGCCTCAGTAATTTAGCAAGACTTTGACTCAGAATTTTTTAAAAAATGGGGCACTTGAGATGTGGTTCACAGGTTGAGTACCTCTGGTTCAGTTCCCTGTACTGAAAATAAACAAACAAACAAACAAACAAACAAAAATCTTACACAAATTTTTATCCTTTGTAACTATGAGGATCTGAGCCTATGGTGCTTATGATAATTTCTGTTGTATTTATGAAAATTGTTATTACATAATTTCTTATTTTAAGGAAAGAGATGGCTAGGAAATAAACAAGTCATTGTTATTGAGAGTTTTTTTGGAATTTCAAATATTTAAATCCACTTTTGACCCCCTTTCACAAAGACTTGAACATGAATTTTCACATACACTTTTTTTTCCTTTTGATTTTCCATTAAAAGTACCAACATGTAAGATACTTCATTTTATCATAGCACTTTATTTTTTTCTCTCTGCCCTTTGAAATATCTCTTACCATGTAGTTACTATATAGTAGAAGTTTGTTTTAGAGAAAGAAGCAGGAGGTGGAGAAGTGTAAACTGTGGCCTGTTCCTAAGCAGAGACATCTTAGCTACCTACTCATTCCTGATTACCTGTTGAAGAAAAGAAATAGTGAATCAACATGAGTTGAGAATAGTTTGTGGATTATTGGGCAGGCAGTTAAGTGTCACCCAAGTCCCAAATGTCTAGCATATATTGATAGAGGCCCTTTGGAATAAAACCCCACCCTCTTTCTTCAGTCTCTGGGCACTATTATCTTCAATTGTTAATTATCCTTAATAGTGATTAAATTGTCTTTAAGTTTCTAAGTTGGTCGGCCTGGGCTCCTTTTCATCATGTGTCTCCACATTCCCACAGTTAAAGGGCCTGAACCCAATTGAGATTAGAAGGTGAAAGTAACATTTTTTTTTCCTAGATAATCTCCGTGTAGACTCTTTTATGATTTACTATGAAAGTGGGGATGAAATTTTATAGTAAATAAAAGTGTTATTCAGTTATTCATTTCCTCCTTGTAGTGAATTTCCCTAGTCCTCCAACGCTGTTTCACCATCTTATAAAGCAATGGTTTTCAAAGTGATCAGCAGCATTAGCATTACCTAGCATTATGTTAGAAATGCAAATTCTCTGGTCTCACTGGTCTACTGAAAAAGAAACTGGAATATAGTGCAACAATATGTATTTGAACAAGCTGTACAGGTGCTTCTGATGCATGCTAAAATCTGAGATCTACTGTTACTAAAGAGATATTAAATTCCATGGAGAAAATATTTTGATGAAAGTTCTACCATAAAATTACAAGTGATTTTCAGGTTTTAGAACACACTTATTGCTTTATTCCAAATTTATTTTTACATTTTATCATAAACAATTTATTTAACAGTCTCTAACACTTTTGAACACTAACCTATAGCTCTTATCACCATCCTCTACCTTATTGAAAATGATTTTGTACTAATCTTAGCCAAATCTTACCTAACCTGCATTATCCAGATGAAATACTTCTTCCTTACATAACCCTTACTAGTCATGCCAACGTTTGTTTAATTTTGTCTTCCTATACCCATCAATGTTTATACCATGCATTTACGTCTTACCTGTTACATAGTCTTACCTGTGATATATCTTGTGTGTATTGTAATGAAATGCCAACTGTTATAATAAACAATAGGATGCATTTATTCAGGACCAAAGTATTCATCACAGCCTACTCAATTAATGTGCCTGAGTTTCTGAGATCTTACATAGCTAATCCTAGCTCATGCAGTGTGTACTAAAAAGATTTTTTTTGATCTCACACTTGACCACTAGGCTATATTGCCTTGTAATGGTGATGAACTTTTCTCATCTGGTTTTTTCCTCCCCCACGAGCTTAAATGTATGTGCAATGGAAATTAGAGAAAATAATTTCTTGTTATATCTTACACAAGACCTTTTAGGATTTAGAGAGTTAATGCACATTTGTTGGTAAATTGTATTAAAAACTCTAAGCAAATTCTAAAATTTTTTTCACCATTTTTCCTCAGGAGAATTGTGGGAATTAAATGTTTAAATTTATCCTTAGATCCAGAACAGTCTCTATCAATAGGTTAAATACATTCGTTGTAGTAATTTATCAATTACATTTTAAGTACTAAACTCACAATTATATACTGACTTCTATTATTTATTTTCATTAATGCATTTTGAAAATACTTTATTCCACAATGCATTTAAAAGAATAAATAGCTGCTTTGTTTATTTAAAGAATTTACCAATTTTTAGAAAGCTACTTTATTATTTCTTAAGAATAAAAAATATGAGTTGATAATGAATCTGACCCATGCCTCTATACTATAAGTGTACCTGGTGGTGATGCAAAAATTGAAGATAATATTGGTAGCTAAATGATAGTTATTCTAGGATTGTATTTAATTGAAGAAAAATAGATTTTTACTTTGTGAGCATAATCATGTTCTATGAACATGTTATATTTGCACTTGACTTACATCCGTGTAACTCGATTCTGGCCTAAGGAATAGAAAGCAGGGCCTCCTCCAGGTCAGGCCAACACTATGTGGTTATTCTGCAAATAAATGTTTGGCTAATTTCTATTCCTATGTTGCTGTCTTTATCAAAGTGAGGCCTCTCAACCCTGGTCAGAATTACCTGGATGGTTGCTAAAGTACATACTCCTAAATTCCACCCCTACATTCTGAATCAGAATCTCTGGGACTAGAGCCCAGCAATTTGCATTTCTAATGATCATTTCCAGGTGATGCTTATGCTCAATAAAATTTGAAAGCCATTTCTAGTTGGATTCATTCTCTATTTCCCTGGTGAATCAGATCTTCCAGAAAACTGATCTGAGTCCTGAAACTAATGATTTTTAGGCAGAGAGGCTCAATGACATCCTTAAGTAATTATTGCATTTGCCTTGAACAGACTTTTATTGAGTTCTGACACTTTTGTGTGCCAGGCACTCTTATCTAAATTAATTAATACAAAATCCAAATAGTTCTCCGGCATACCTATTCTTGACCCCATTTAAAAGATGTGATAATCGAGGCTTACAGAAGTAAATATCTGAAGGCTGCCCAACTAGTAATTAAATTTAGTTTGAATGTGTATTCTTAAACTCTAAGACTGAGTGGAGTCAGAATTTGAAGTCAGATCTTCTCAGTCCTACCTCTCTTTCTAAAAACATATCTAAATAAAGAAGAGGTTAAAAAGAGATGACAGGGAATTCCAATTTTGTTTTCAAACTCTGAGATTCTATTATGTTAGGCAACAGTCATCCTAAATTATATGCTTGGTAGCTATAGTGTTACCATGTGATGAGCTCAATCAGTAAACCATCATCTTCAAGGTTATCAGATAGAACAATGGAAGCATCCTCAATACAGATCTGTTTTATAATCTACCTTCTCTTGCACTGCCCTTTAGAGACCTCAGTATATATTTTTCTATGTAACTGCTACTAGAGTAAGCTTTTCATCTTTTTATGAGGAGATTTCCCACAATATCAGGCTTCATTTCCCTCAACAATGACTTGTTTTGGTAAATCTTTTGCAAATACAGCTGGCATACTGTGTAGCTGACTCAATGGTTCTCAAATGTGGCTCTACACTCAAATCACCTATTGACTTAAAGAATATATGGATTCTTGCCTCTGAATCCTAGAGATTCTGATTCATTTGATCTGGAGTTGGGACTAGGTAGCTTATTGTTTATAAAGCCTCACAGTTGCTTCTGTAAGAATCCTCCAGGATTGAGAATCTATGATCCAACCCATTATTTGATAAAGAATTTGAGGATATCATATGCATTAAAAGAGCAATTGAAGGAAGCCAAATCTCTCCATAAGTCCTACAACGAGTCCTCTGAAATAAAAGTAGAACCTGTGAGCAGTTTGCAAAGCTGTTACTTTGGCCATCCAAATATTCAGATTGAGTCTGAGATAATGAAAAGGCAAAAAATAAGAAGCATTAGAGCATGGTGCTAAGTGGAATTATGGAAAACCATTTGTAAAATGCTGCATGGTGTAGACCTGTTCTTTTTAATAGACAGTTTTGTAATAGAAAATGGAGTAATGGAAATGGCAGCATATTTGAATCTATTTGCATTTCCTTTAGAAAAATAGAAGAAAATAAAAGCGAAGGGCATAACCTTGTAAATATATATTGATCTGATGTTACTTTTGCAAGTTAGACAGATGTGGGGCCACCAGTCAGCCTGATTCAGGGCTAGCTATCAAATCAGAGCTCACTCTTCAAATCCCAGCATTAAGCGGCATGATAAAGAGCTACCTTTCGATTAATCCTGCCCTGGACTTTAGACGAAAGAAACTGCAGTTTAATTACTAGTGAAATTCACTGTGTCTGATCCGCCTGTCTTTGCTGTAATGTCATAATATAATCAGTATCACCCCCATTTGAAACACGGAGCTGTGAAGTCCAAGGACCTGTGTGATTGGAAGAAATAAAATGATGCTCAAACAACAACCAGCCACAGTGCAGTAATTACTCAAACCTTGTTTTCATCTCTATGTCATTCTCCCATTGGCTTGTCATGACAGCAGCTGAGAAAAGGATGGGAGAGAGCCTGATTGAAAAGGCGGTTGACCCGTCGGAATCAGACAGGGTGTGGGAGGGAAGAGCCACACTGTATAAAATCTTAAGGCTTAATTAAACTTGGTTTTTTTCTTTAATATGTATCCCACTGGCTGCTGCTGATCCCACAAGTCCAAGCTAAACCATTCAGCTGATATGTCTCCCTGCAATTAAAATCTCCCCTTCAGTTGAAACTCTAGAGTTTTTGCTTCTCTGAACATAATTTATTTTTCTTTTAAAACTGGCAATTATTTGGCAGATTTTTTTTCCTTGGGTCTTGATGTAGTTTTTGCAAATTAAAAGAAGAAAAGAGGGTTGCAGATTTTCCTCTGTCACAGATAACAGCATTGCTTTCTAGGTTTGCGTAGATGCACTGCCTTTACAGAGAGGCACTGAATCTGAAAATCTATCTGACTTTCCTATGAATTATTACCTTATCTTATATAGAATGTTTAAAGCAACTGGCTGCCCTACGTTGTACTGTTGGAAGGTAGCTGAGCCAGGATTTGAAACAAGATTCGTCTGGCTCTGGCTCATACTTTTTTTTTTTTTTGGTACTGGAGATTGAACTCAGGGGCACTCGACCACTGAGCCACATCCCCAGTCTTATTTTGTCTTTTATATAGAGACAGGGTCTCACTGAGTTGCTCAGTGCCTTGCTGTTACTGAGGCTGGCTTTGAACTCGCGATTCTCCTGTCTCAGCCTCCCTAAGTGCTGGGATTACAGGCTTGCACCACCACACCTGGCTTGGCTCATACTTTTTTGACTCTACTACGCACCACCACTTTATTCTCACTTAATTTTTTAAATATCCCTCCAATTGACTCATTGGACACATTATTGTTGAGCATCCTTTATATACAAAGAACTATGCTGTACTCAAGATAAGCATTAGTGAAGCCAGGAAGGAAGAATCTGCCAGTATCCATCTTCAGAAGTGTTCAACTGTTCAGTTGCTTTTGTGAATTTTATTAGAAATTGATGTTTTAATTCCAAAAAGCAATTAGACCATTAAGAAATGTATAGTATGAATTCAAGAAAGCCTTTTGTATTTTCTCATTTTTAGTCAGTGTCAATTCCCCCCCTCAAAAAAAAAAAAAAAAAACTAGAATCAAGAATTCCAGGAATATCAGTCTCTTATGACTCATATAATCAGTCATCAAATTCTATAAAATCAGGTCATATAAGACCTACCATTAAGGGCTATAGGCCTAGGAAAAAACAGTAAGCATAGGGAATAAGAGAACAGGCTGTAGAATCAGATTACCTGGATTTAAAACCTGGTTTTATACTTACTAACTATATAACCTTGAAAAATTTGCTTAATCCTGGTCTGTAGAATGGAAACAAAGTTACCTTTTAGGATTGGCATGCAAATTAAATGGGTTAACCTATGTAAAGCTCATAGTTTAGTGCCTGCCACATACTGGAGGTTTAATAAATATTAATTATCATTTCATTCCTAGAACGTGTAATTTCCTTTACTTGTATACTGACACTATCTAACAGGTCAGATATTTATCATATAATTCCTGGGTTACTGCAGTAGACTATGCTTTCTCTTTCCTTTTCTCTCTTCCCACCATTTCTCTCCCCAATTATTTATACCACAATATGACTAAGATCAAGTGAGTGCCCTACTTAGAGACTTTAATAGACCTCTTTTGTCCACAGAGCTAAGTAGATTTCTCGGTCCAGTATCAAGAACCTCCCTTAACATTCCCCACTCAACCTGTCTTTCCAATACTTTTCCAATTACAATTCCAAAAAACTTGTTTATTTATTATTCCCAAATGTATCTCCCAGTTTTCTTCCTCCATGCTTTTTTTTCTTGCCCTTCACACAACCTGAACCTTATGACCACTTCCCAGATCTTACACATTTTCAAACTTCCAACTACACATTCTTCATCATGGTCAAGGTTTCCATTGTCAGCCTAGGTAGAAGTGATGGCTTGTTCTCCAAACCTTTGTTTTAAATATCTCAATATCACTGTATTATAATTATTCTCAATAATTAGTACTTCAAACACAGATCAGTATCTCCATATACATTATTAGTTGGCATCTATCAGAAAAACATAAACATAGTTGGTATACAATTAATATATATCTAGTACATAATTGGTCTGAATTTGGAGTTTCTTCTTTGTTCTAAATCATTTTTCTATCCTATGAATTACTCCGGATTGTGCCCTTTTTTCTAGTGCTTATCTATACTTCCTTTCAAATTTTTTTTAAAATTTTTTTAGTTGTTGATGGATTTTTATTTTATTCATTTATTATTTATATGTGGTGCTGAGGCTCGAACCCAGTGCCTCACGTATGCTAGGCAAGTGCACTACCACTGAGCTACAATCCCAGCCCCCCTTTCAAATTATTTTGACATCTCTCCCTCTGGTCCCCTCCTCTGATCCCTACTGCCTTTCTATTTCTGCAGTCACCCTGCTACTCTATCATGTGGTCTGTTTACTTGGATAACAAGACTACTAATGGGTCCTATGTCCTCTGTTCAAGTTCATTCTGCAACATTTACTTCAATGTTGGAGTGATAGTTATATTTCTATAGAACAAAGTTTATAGAACCTGCTGAAAGAAAATGATAACTATGTGAAGATATCTTGTAAACTGTGAAAAAATTTTACAAGTGTAAGGTATAGTCTATATTGTCTAAATATTTTCTAATAAGTATGAATTTGCATATTAAAGATGTAGGAAAAATATGAAAATTGTATGATGAGTTGTATCATACTTCTTTGAATTTAAAAATTCCTTAGATATATATGCTTATATATCTAAGGATTGTTCCTGCTATAATCATATATCTTTTTGTCATCCTTGTTGTTCTTTTTCTTCTAATCTCACCTCTTTAGTGAGTAACATTATTTGGCTCACTCTATACATTTGTAGGGAAAATGAGAATCTTCCTTAAAAGATCTTCATTGGGATTTTTTTAATGAATTTTTTCTGATATTTAACATACTGACAAGAATAATCTTAATAGTTATTAACCATTTTTAAAACAGCATTGGAGATGCATCAACTATATCCTACGTCAGAGATAATCACAATTGTGCAAATTCTCTGAGCATCTGTGGATTTGCATAACAGTTTTGAGTCTAAACTCTTACTCAGAGGGCAATATTTATGAAAGCAATCAAGGTACAGAAAGCCCTTCTGACTTGGCCTACCTATTACCTATAACTATTTTTTCCCTTAGGTGTTGTAGTTCTGTTACCTGAATATGAACTGATGGACAGTTAGATCATAGCTTAGAACTTGAAATCATGGTCTCTAGTAAGCCGTGGTCTCTAGTAAGCCGTGACTGCAGGGAGACATTCTGACTTTGTTTTATCTTTAAATGGAAACAAGCCACGAAGATGAGCCTTCCTTTTATTGTTTTTAGTAGGTGAGTGACTCTACAATGCTACATGTGAGGTTCAGTAGCAGGTAGGCAGCAGAGGGGTGTCTTATCTCTGTTGGTTTAAAACATGATAGAGGTGTCCCTATTCTTGAAACACACACCTTTATTATCCTTCTATTCTTATGGACATTAGCCTATCTCCCTGAATTTTCTTTCCCATGATATTTGACCTCATTGTTTTGTTTTGAGATTGTGATGATAAGCAGCCAGTATCAGGCTTCTTTCTTGTTTTTATCTGCACTCCACCTGTCCCCAGTTTTCTGTGCATCATCCAGCTACCACCAAAATGCTCCATTTCCTTACTGTGTTCCTGTGTTGCATAACCAAAGGGAGCAAAATCTTTACTCCTTCCTCCTGGCCTTTTGGCTCCGCCTGCTTGTTTGGAGTTTTGAGTTAAAATTTTCAAGTTAATATTTAATCTATGAGACAACTGTTTACAAAATTGTTAAGTTGATAATCAAAGAATTTTCCCTCTGGATTAATATGGTTAAAGTTTAACCTGGTGGAAGAGCTCACACACTAAACTAATAATAATAATAACAACAACAACATCTGTATTTAAAGTATTAACTCTGGGAATTTTGCTGATAGGTTTTCAAATGAAATATTTGTTTTAGTCTAGATAAAAGAAAACTTTGGGTAAGGGCCTGGCACACTAACTCTGTGGAAGAATTTAAGCAGAGAAAGAAGCTAGAATCTACCCCTGGGTGGCAAGTAGCAGCAAATGATGGCAACCTTCTTTTTTGTTTCCCCCCTGAAGAAAATAACCTTTATTTGTTTTCTTGGTAATATCACATTGAAAATAAGTTCTTGGGATTCTCTGCAATATTATGTATAGATAATTTTTGTCTTTGATCAGCCCTGTGCTAGCTTGTGATATTTTATCATGTCAATGACCTTTTATGTGTTACAATGTGATCAAAACCAAGTCAGAAGTGGAGGAAGAAATCATAGTGTTCAGGTAATGCCCTCCATTCATTTTCTAAGTCAGGAAGGACTGTTTCTTCTCCTGAGACAAAAATGAACTTTAGCTCCATCTGACATGAGAAGACAGAATACAAGAGGTCGTCTTCTGATCTTAAAGTAAGTATTCACGCTTTCACCAGAAGTCAAGGGTACAACCTAGCCCTGAAAATGTACTGAGATTACTTTGGTTCACTTGGGAATGGTTTTCATCTTGACTTCTTGCCATGTAGACCTTAAGGAATAATTGTTGGAAGAACCTGGATGGAGCTGTTTATTAAATCCAGTAGACCTACGAAGAGATACATATGTGTTTTAAATTTGATATAGACATCTCTCTGAAATTTGGTACCATAAAGAAAGATATCCTGTGTCTTCACTGTGTTTTGACACAATAGTAGATAACTTGGTTTTGCCTATATATAGAAATCCATTTGGGAAATTTCCAGATAATGGATCGCTTATGAATATTCAGAGTTCATACATTTTGCCATGAGATATGTGGAATAAACAAGCATCAAGCCAAATTAAGAGCTGAGATTTATGTTATATTCTATATTTAAAAGTCCTAAGCCAGACATTCAAAACATGGGTATCTCATAAGCACCTTCTAAGAATTCATTGTTTTGCCAAATATGCTGTGATTATACCAAATCAAAAGTATGTTGAGAATGAATTACTAGTAACATATTTCAAATTTGATGAGAGTTAAATGGGTTTTAAGTGCCCAATAAGATGGTAAGAAAAACTTGAAAGAGAGGTGTCCCAGAAGATAGCCGCAGTGCCTTAAGTGAGAGGAAGTGGTTAACCATGTTAAATTGCTGCTGAGAAGCTGAGTAAGATGAGAATAAAAATGTTTCCGTGGGATTTGGCAATAGAAGATATGGCAGAATGGAATGGATAAAAGACCTGTTGGAGAAGGTTGGAGAAAGAATAGAAAGTGAAGATGTAATAGCAAATGCAGACAGTGTATTTCAATGAATTTTGCTACTAAGGGAAGAATAAAAATAGAAAATAAGTGGCAAGAGACATGAGATCAAGAGTCTCCTATGAAGACACACAAAGAATGGTGGGTTTTATGCTTTTTTTTTTTCTTTTTGTCTTATTTGTTGCTTTACAAATAAGCATTTGTTTTTCATTTGTTGTTTTACATCTGCTTCTCCAGTTGAAAAATAACATGAGCAGGAATCAAAGCCTCAATTCTGGAGTAGAAAGAGATGTGGAAAAGGCAAAATCTATCTGGTAAAAAGTAAAAGATATTGACTAAGGTTCAGCAGTTCTTGGTCTAGTTAAGGTTCTACCAGCTACTAGTAATATGCCTGGAAAGAATATTTATCAGTTTTCTTAATTACTGATAACATCTAAAGTTCCTTTATGATATTCTAATGCTATGAAAGGAAATAAGGCATATTACAGAACTTCCTTTCTAGTAGAAATAGAATTTATGTCACTCTTTTTTTCATATTTAATTTATTTATTTGTTCTATTTAGGCTTACATGATAACAGAGTGCAATTTGATTCATTGTACATAGATAGAGGATAACATCAATTCTGTAGTTGTAAGTTGTACAGAATCACAATATATATGCAGTCATACATAAAGTTAGGGCTATGATGACCATCATTCTTAACCATTTACAAAGCACATTGTTTTTAAGAAAGCACACTTTTAACTCTCACTCTTAACTCTCTCACCTATCAAATAGGTGGTTATACTGTTTTGTTCAACAGGTAAGGAAACCAAGGCTCTGAAAGGTAAAGCAGCTGGCAGAATCACAGTGTGCAAGCAGCAGAAGCAGAGTTCGACACAAGTTTTTGTAATCTAATTGGAAGTTTCTTCCCACCCTGGATTGTTCTCCGTCCACCTCCCCTGTAGCCCTTTGTTTAGTTTCTTCCCTTCACTCTTTGATGAATCCCTTTTTCATTTCTGACCCAGGTGTCCATTATATTTTCTTTCCTGAATTCCACTTTCCCTGGAACTTTTTTGTTATGAACATTTCCCTAAATATCTGTTAGTCTATATAAAATAGAACCAAGCACACAAGAGTTGAGGGTCTGTATTAAGGGCAAACGAAGAATAATCCCACACCAAAACATTTTACCACACTAGTGAAATTGCATTTCACACAGCCCGTGGAAAACCAACACTCCAACCACAATGGCCAGTGTTAGCAGTAGAAACTCCTTCATAATATCTTGTCATTTGAGCATTATGAGCCTTTAAAACCAGAGAATAGAAAGGGAAGAGCAAAAAGGTAGGAGGGGAAAACGGGAAGTGGGAAGTGGGAGAAGAGATGGCACAGAAGGGTACAAGTGTTGCTTAGTATAGGCCCTGCAGGCCAAAAATTACTGTGTTTCTAACACTATTGATTTTTTCAGCAGCTGATATTTCAATCTGGGTGCAGTGTGTCTGTGAGTCTACGCACACTGTCAAGAAGAAATATGATAGTGTCTTAAAAGATTAATAATATCGCTGGTCCTCTGGAGGCCTGTCTTAATTCACTGGCCTGTTCCCTGGCATGTACTGTAATTTATCTAGTCTGATTTGAATAGCAAATGGCAATCGGCTGCCATTAGGGAAATGGGCATCATTCTTATTGATCCAGCATGGGCTGGATTTTATTTAAGGAGAACTGCAAAATGTTATTACCTTCAGGAAGAGAATCTGAAAAGGGAGCTTTTCCCGTGTGTATTTTGGAAATGTTCTACCTTAAAAAGGGAATGGATTGTGAATTTAAGAGAACAGGGGGAGATGATCATCCTATTGTGTGAAAAGGGACATGTACAAGCTGTTTTCAACATAATTGTTTACCAGCAGGAAAGAGTGCTCATGATTATGAGAAAGAGGCCACGGGCCTCCGAGGTTAGAATACTGTAGAGACATTCGATCTAATCTGTTTTATTGTCCAACTTCATGTAAAGCCCCTAGTTACTCAAAATCCATTTGTCAGTCTGTAAAATGGGCCAAAAAAAATTCTACTGGTGATGTGCAAGGTTCATTTAGTGTTTGTTTCACATGCTGGGAGTTTTGGATAAAGGATGGTATAGAATTAAACACAAAAATAAAAGAGATTCTCTTTAACAATGGGGAGAGATAAGAGGTAGTCAATATTTATTATTGCTTTTCACTTAAAATTCTGGAAGGGATAGGTTATGTGCTGAGTGAAGCAAAACAAACTAGCCTCATAATTCTCATTAGCCATAATGTGCATCTCTCAAGTTAATATTGCATGTATTGACTGTAATGTTCACCTGTTAGTGGCAGATCTAGACCTGCATTTTACCCTGCTTTACTGAATCCAGGAAACCTGCCATCATTATGGTAGCAAATGTGGGAGACAGACCTGGGCCTCTCTGCCTACCCCTCTTTGCCAGAGGGACAAGGGCTGAATGTGCCATCCCTGTTAGAGCTTATTAGAGATTTACTGTGAAGGAGAATACACATACCCTATCCCTGACTTCCCTTAGCAGCCCCAGGTGGGGAAAAAGGTATGACAAACATGGCCAGAGGAAGGGCTCATTGCTACTGAAATTCTCCTCCATTCCACCTCGGGTTGTTATGGAAAGAAACGATAATGTGCTACAGGAAATGGCCAAGTATAAAAGCAATAAAATAAATTGAAAATGACTTTGTTTTTTTGAGCGGCAGTAATTGCTATATGTTGTGATGTTTGCATAAGGAATTAGTTAATGTGTAGCAGAATGGCATGTGATACTTTTTATTTGCCTGATGACTATAGTCTCTGAGTGAATGACTTATTAAGGTTAATAAAGAAAAATTTGCTTGTGACTTGTAATGATGCAATTGCTAGAATTTAGCATCCCCTTATGCATTGTTGCCTAAAGGGGAGAAGGAAAAAAACCCACACACATTAATGGCCGACTGGCTATGATTTTTTATAGTGGTGTGAGAACAAACAATGTCTTCTAAATTGTTGGTCTGTCTATCTTTCTGCCTGCCTGGGCAGGAACGTTATGGCTTTCTTAATTCTCCTGTGTGATTTATCATCCTAAATTCATTGTTTTGCATAACTCTGCTCAAAATGAAGAAATGTCATTATTTTGCAGCGAAAAAGTTGTCATTTGCATAATGCCTGCCATTAATTATTGTGAGACTAATGCAGTTGTTGATATTTTTAGGGCACAGTGGTACAGCCTGCACCTTGTATAATGTCATTCTGAAAACATTGGTAGTTAATAGGTGCCACAACATTGCACAAATGGAAAAGAAGATGATGAAGAAGAAGGGGACACAATGGAACAGGCTGTGATCTTTATTTAGCTTTTTTTTTTTCTTTCCTGAAATGCTTGGTGAGGGAAGACTATAAAAGGAAGCGAATAGAGCAGGAAGCTGTGACATCCAAGAGAACAAAGGGATTGAAAAGCAGAGGTTTTCTATTTAGGCTGAATTTGTGTAACCTGGGTTCTAGCCAGTTTAATGGAGGAAGTCATGTCTTCTCTGTTTTGCTTACCTGTGTAACCAACGCCCTACATAGCATGTAGGGTTGGGCTTTTTAAACCATCAGTTAGAATAAAGGTTTGCTCTGCAACATGTTCATCTCGTTGAAGAATTCTCTTAACTGGACACTTGGCCAAAGTTAAGAGGACACACCAGGGTTTCATGAAGCAGAGAGCTGAAGAATATAAGTTTCAGGTTTTGATTAATCAGTCTTCTATACGACACTTATTTCAGTATTTGTCTCTAGAACCATAGCTTTCTTTTGCTGCAAAAAGCAGAGGAATACGGTAGTAGCATATCAGAAGAACAATTTTTTTCTCCTTATATTCCTTGTGATGGAACTTCTGCATCTGATTCTTTAGGACAAGAGCCTACCAAGGCTTTCTATTACCTATTTCACAGGTAAATGAAAGTCAGTTATAAAAATTCGATCAGAGATGAAACTCATTACACTGAGTCTGGGAGGCATAAATTTTACAAATGTAGCTAACTGTTGATCTTTTTAGTCATGAGAGCTTAAAAAAAAACAGACACACATCAAATAGAATTTTTTCCTAATTTCACTGTTTCATGTGTATTATATATTTAGATATTTCTTTTTTATCATTAAATTTAAAAAACATGAAAGAAATAGAGCCTCAAAAGTAGGTCTAGTTGCTACAACTGACCAGAGATATTTAGAAAGATATCACCCTTCACTTTTTAAAATCTGGTATTGTAAACTCTTTGGAAAATTCAGTGTTTTTTATATTGTACTAATACAGATTTGAAGGTTATTCTGTACCCCAAGACCCCCTTAAAGCCAGGTGATGCTTGTACGAGTGCCTAAAAATCATGAGGAGACCACAAGTGTCTGTCACAGTTGGTCTTACAATTAAGTATCTCAGAAGAATTCAAGATGGGATAGTATCATATAGCTTGCCTTTGTTTGGGGAGCTTAATCTGCATGGGTTTAGTTCAGGATTAGGAAAAATTTAATTCCTCACAATGACATCACCATCATAAATTACCACATTTGGGGGATGTAAAAAATAGATGAGCCTATATGTGGAGACCAGTCTCTATTGCTGCTTTTCACTTTTCCCTTTCCTCTGAAGAAAAGGAAGTTGTCTTGATACCCCCAAATTAATGTCTTTTGCTATAATAAAATCAATACTAGCATACAGATTTAAAACATAAATAAGAAGTCTAACAATGTAGGGGGAAATGGAGAGGAAATGAAAGGAGAAGGGATTTGTATTTCATGTGGTACTAGGATAACACAGCTGATTAATTCCTAATCCTCTTTCATATATAGCCTAGTGATACCTACTTGTCTATTATATGTTCTACATATACCTATAGAACTTACATATAGATAAATATGAATATTCAATAACTAACTTAGCAAGTTTTATCATTATTAAGGTGTTTGATTTGTCTTGACTGGCCTGGAACTTTGTGAAAATCCCAAGTCCCAGGAACCTCATCTGTCTCAGGCAAACCATGGCAGTTGGTGGCCCTAACCATGATGAATACTCCCAAGGCATATTGAATTAATATTTCTATTATATATTGTATCATCTCTGTGTTTGCTTCTTATATTTAAAAGAATACCATATTTGGTGAACAAATTGATGTTGGGAACCCTCTTATATAACATCCATTTGCTAAAGAGTTTTACCTAATTCTGAGAGAGGGTTGAGTAAAAGGTATAGATTTTCATACATTGTCTATCACTTTGATCAGCAGTACTCCGGAAAGTAGCAGTCTCCTAGTAAATAATCACCGTGAGCTCTGATCCCCTGTGTTCAGGAAATAATTTTAGAGCTCAAGTCTCACATAAAAACAGGGTAAGAATCCATATGTTAGTTGGCATGATTTTCATCACCTAACATCTGATAATCATGGCAGACTAGCATTCTTTAAGATTCACTGATGCCAGGACTTCTAACTTCTTTCTCTTCTTTGCTTTGGAGTTTTCCCTTCTTTTACATCCAGACACTGTAGTAGGAACTGGAGATATAAGACATGGTCCTTCACCTTGATTTTTTAAATCCAATCTACGAAGGAAAGCTGTAAGAATGAATTTTATCTTACATGTGTCTAATTGAGGCAGTTGTTTTATTCACTGAGATTAGTTAACACTATCATAAAGCTTAGGGATAGAAGAAAAACATTTAAAATATTGCTGTTTGTTTCATGGATCAGTTTGTTCATTTATTTAATAAACATTTATTGAAGCTCTGCTCTCTGCTCAGCAATGTTCTGAACATTGTAGATACAAAGATGAGCTATACTTGATAATTTTACAAAATGAATAACACAAAAAGATGCCTTATTTCCCCCTCCAGATTGGGAGTTTTTCAAGCGCAGGCTCATACCCCAATTTACCAGGACTGGTTGGCATGGGAAAACCTCTCCTTTAGAAAAATTGAAGGAGATCCTATTTTCAACTATTGAATTTGACTTTATTCATCCCAAGAATTGTATGTTAGGACCTGCGCTGTACTATTTAGGTTGTTTCCAACACTGGCCTGTATAGTCAGATGTAAAGAATGCACGTCTCTGGAACAATCCAGAGCATCCCTGCATCACAAAGAAAATATATTTTCTGTTCAAAGTATATGCACCTGGGATGAGATTTATAAGTGCTGGAATACTTTACTTACCCACTTATACATTATGCTAAATAACTTATACATTTGGTTATTAAGAGCTATCGAGCACCTATAATGTTTCTGACATTGTTCTAATTACTGGGAATATAGTGAAAAATTAAACAAATTTCCCTATGAAACTTATTTTATAGTAGAAGGAGAGACAGCAAAAAATTAAGTAAATTTAAAAAATCATCCTAAGAAATGATTAGCTCTAGGAAGAAAACAACACAGTGTAAGTAGATAGAAAAATAGGTATAAACTATGGGAAAAGTACTATCTGAAATAGGGTAGATAGGGAAGATCTTATTGAGCAGAATACATTTGAAAAGATAAAAAAGGTTAGATAATTGAGAAGATGCTGAGCATGTGGTGACCAGGAAGGCAAACATTTTAGGCAGAGGAAAAGGAGATTGCAAAGTCCTTGAATTAAGGAAAACTGAAATATTCCAGGAAGAGCAAGAAGAAATCTGTAGCTCAAATGGAGTGAAGTGAGAAATGATCATGTAGCTAGGGAGGAACCAGATCACACAGGCCACCCCAGAGACTGACAGGAAGCCGTAAGAGGGTTTTAAAAAGGGTATGTGTTCTCATTTATGGATCAAAAGAGATCTGTGGCTGCTCTGTGGAGAGTGGACTAACAGGGTCATGGGTGGAGCAGGAAGAGAAGTTAGGCATTATTGTGGTAGCCCATGGGCAGCGGGCAGTGGGGAGTGGCAAGTAGTTCAGTTCTGCCCTATTTGAGGGTAGGGTCGACAGCAGTTGCTGAAGAACTTGATGTGGTGCCGATGAAAGAGATGCAGTGAGTCTCAGGTGTTTCAATTGAGCCACTGGATGAAGGGCAATATCTTTAATTCCATGGAGTGAAGAACCATATGAGATATGAGAGTATGAACAGATTTTGGGGGGAGAGAATTTGATTTAGATCTAGTGCACTGTTATGGTTTGGATATGAGGTGACCCCCATGAGCTCATGAGATAATGCAGTGTTTAGAGACGGGGCCGGGAAAGTCTTAATCCAGTGAGTTCATCCCCTGATGGGATTAACTAAGTGGTGCTTGAAGGCCCATAGGGTGTGGTTGGAGGAGGTCCATTCCTGGGGGTCATGCTTTTGGGTATATATTTTGTATCTGGCCAATGGAGTCTCTCTGTGCTTCTTTTTGTGTTTATTTTTGGGGGGTGGGGGGACCGGGGATTGAACTCAGGGACACTCGACCACTAAGCCACATTCCCAGCCCTATTTTGTGTTTGTTTATGTAGAGACAGGGTCTCACTGAGTTGCTTAGCGCCTCGCTGTTGCTGAGGCTGGCTTTGAACTCACGATTCTCCTGTCTCAGCCTCCCTAAGTGCTGGGATTACAGGCTTGAGCCACTGTGCCCGGCTCTCTCTGTGCAACTTGATCATCACATGAGCTGCTTCCCTCTGCCACACTCTTCCACCATGATGTTCTGCCTCACCTCGAATCCTGAGGAGTGGAGCCAGCTATCTATGGACTGAGACCTCTGAAATTGTGAGCCCCCAAATAAACTTTTCATCCTCTGAAATTGGTCTTGTCTGGACTTTTAGTCATAGCAGAGAAAAAGCTGACTAAAAGTCAGGCGCATTGACTTCTTACCCAAGTGAAGTGATGTAGTAAGTGGTTGGATATATGACACAGGAGCTCAGAGGAGGGGTTAGAGTTAGAGATTTGATGTTTTTATTTCTGCATGTGTATTTTATTTAGAATGTAAGGCATGATGAGAATTTGTGTTTGTGAAGTTAAAAATTGGGGGTGAATTTATAAAAGTTCACTAGAGTTAAGGGATTTGAACTTGTTCTGTAGCTCACTGGTTTTGTAGCTCTAGTGTACTTGAGAATCACTTTTGGAGTTCAAAATGCAAATGCTTGGATATCAGTTCTGGAAATCTTTCATATAGGTTTTGGAATGGGCCTGTCATTTGTTTTTTGCATAGGCAGCCTGTTTCTGAACATTCCTCCTTCCTAAAGCTATGATTCCTTACTAGGATTAATATTCCTACATGTCCTGGAGCCATAAGTAGAGCTGTTTCTCGCAGCAGGATTCCCCAGAATTTTAACACATTCGGAAGTATCATGGCTCAACTTTTTTCCACATCTCTACCTGATTTTTCTTTTAGTACTAATTCATTATGTATCCTTCTCCTGTTTTATAACGTGGGAACACCTGTGGCTTGTCATGGTTCCTCCATTTTCTTTCTGCTTTAAAGTCTGCTGCACAGTCAGGATGGCTGGATATGGGCATGGGGGTAGTAAGAGCCCTGGAAGGTGTGGTTACCTTACAAGGAACTGTAAGAATGAAAAGTACCATGATCATTACATCAAATACCACTCAGGGAATTAGACTACATTAAACTAAGTTCATCCTTATTTTCCTGAATGACTAACTCTGTGTGTCTTGTTCATTCTCTATAGCATCAACACTTATTAAGCAGATAGAGCATTAGTGAAATCAACAGTTTGCAAATTTTTAAAAAGCCAAAATATTATGGCCGTAGGCCTAAGTAATATAACATAGTGATATTAATTTATACTAAGGAGCCTGAATTAAAAGCAAGATTTAGGACTATGGAAAAATAGGTTCAGAAGCCCTTTCCAAATTAAAATATTCTGTATCATTAACTCACAGCCCATTGATATTTTTGTAAGGTGAAGCATAAGATTAAAATACAGGGCTATTGAAGTGTTACTTGTTTAAGAGATCAAGTATCTATTATAACTACATAGTCCCAAATAGTCAAGGTTTTAGAATGTGACTTTTTATAAAAACAGGAGAGGGAAGACTGCTAGGAACAAAAATGCCTAGAGAAAGCCACTTTTTAGGCCTTTATGGAAGGAAGGCTTGTATAATACATTTTTTCTCCCCTGTATGTTAGTGCTTGCCTGTTATCCTAATGGCTCAGGAAGCTGAGACAGGACGATCACAGGTTCAAAGCCAGCCTCAGCAACGGTGAGGCACTAAGCGATTCAGTGAGACCCTCTCTCCAAATCAAATACAAAATAGGGCTGGGGATGTGGCTCAGTAGTTTAGTGCCCCTGGGTTCAATCCCTGGTACCCCTCAAAAATAAATACATTTTTTCTCTTAACAATATTAAAAAAGGCTTCATGTCATTAAGCAGTATCCAAAATATTATTTTTAATAACTGCATAGTATTCTAGTAAATGAATGTACTATCATTTATTTAATCAACCCTTTATTGTCAGATAAAATTCCCAGTTTTTCTCCATTACAGGTAATGTCATGAAAAATCTTCTTGCTTCTAAATTTTTGCAAAGATCTTTGATTATTTCCTTTAGATAAATTCCTAGAGGTGAAATTTCTGGTCAACAGTATTCATATCTTTTTAAGTTTATGATACACACTGATAAGATGTTCTCCAGAGCACTGTACCAATTTTTTTCTTTCTATGATAACATCTTAATGCTTCCCAAAAGAACTGATTCAAAACTATTGCTCTTTTCTGAGTCCTGTTTGGTCCACCATTTGTAGCAAACTTGATTTACTCTTACCTCAAGTTTATATCTAGAGTTACCAAAACACTGTTGCAACTGAGACAGTTTAAGTAATATAAAGTGGCAGTAAGATTAGAATGTATTCATTTCTTATACCTGCTGTGTGCAAGCATTCTGCTTATCCTGGATAGCAGACAAGAGAAAGAAAGAAAAAGCTTTACCTCTCTAACTTGAACTAATTGAGAAATCAAAATGTGCCAGGCACTGAACTGAGCATATGTGAGGCATGAATCCTGCCCTCTGAGCCCTTAACAATCCCATGTGCCATGATTCATAAGGCCTAATATGAACTGAGGACTTTCAGGACAATGCCCTATGGTTAAGTATTTAAGTCATCTGGTGCAGACTATGGGACACCTGTGATCCACACATGCAGGTAGATTCTCTGAATAAGTCTTGAAAGGAAGTGTTGAGTATTTACTTCAATGCTAAAATAACACAGAGAAGCCAAGGGATCTTGAGGCGATAAACAGAGGCAAGTTGTAGACTAGAAAGAGGCAAAGGGGTAGAGGAGGAAAATTCTACCCCTTCTGCAACTGTGTGCCCTCTGGGGGAGTCTGTTAAGCTCCTAGGAGTTTCCTCCATGGTATCTTGGAGTTCCTAAGACTTTCAAACTGCTTAGGAAAAGGCATGGCATAGGTAAAAAGACTGTTTTCTTGGAGGAAAATGGGAGAATATTTGAAATTGGGCCTGAAATGAAAAATCAGAAAGGCTGCATGAACCTGGGACCTCATGCTGTGTTGGAGAACTGACTAGTTAGTCAGGCTTCCAGAGGGTGTGGTGGGGATTAACTGAGTGAGTGTGCCTATCCTAGTGCTTTGACTGAAAAGTTCTCCCACAATTAAGTTAGTTAGCTAAAGGGAGGTAAAGTTAGTGGGACAATTGTAGCAGTGACATAAAAGTTGCAAATAACCCTAAAAATGCATAGTAAGTGACATCTAGTGAAAATGTAAACAGGTCGTTTAATAACATTATAATGCTTGATTCTGATTTCTTAATTAAAATGTGCATAAAAGAAAATAATGGTGGAACATCTGTGTGTGTTATTGGGGTAACAGGATTTATGCTGCACCCTGGGCTTTTTTGTTCACTTCTCAGTGTGTGTGAAGTGGGAGGATTGCCTCTTTGAGGCATGGTTACCCCTTTGAGCCCCACAGGGTCTGAGTTCCCACCCACCTTGGTTATGGTTGTTTGCCATTTTCTTTCCTCTAGTATTAAATATTGTATGGCTTGTTCTTTTCCTAAATTAACTGCTCTCATCACTTGATCTAAAAGCTACTCTTCACCCCACCCCATAACCTAAACCCTGACCTAACCCTGACTTGCCCTCGTTATCTCAGCAGATGTACACAGCATTACCTAATGTTTTTGGCCTCAGTGAATAATCTCACAGAGCTTTGGGGAAAACATGGCCCTTTGTATCTGTGACCTTGCAGCAGTTATTACTCAGCTGGACACTATGGGATTTAGATGTTAAAAGACAGAAATTCTATTCACCCCTGCTGGTGACTTTTTATTATTATTATTATTGATTTGGGGGAATCTATTGCTGAGCTTCATTTTGCCCAATTGTTAAATGACAGCACCAGTAATCATGAAAGTAAAGTGCCTTAAGATCTTCCACTGAAAATGTTACACTATGAAATGCTTTTATTTCCATCTTTACTTGCAACATACCTGATCACCAAAAAGTTCATCTTTGATTAAACCAGGATAAAAGGTACCTCACATCTCATGTTACTCCTGGGAGAGTTTCGTACTCTTTCTACAATAGAAAGTCACAGCCAAGTGGCCTTCCTAAACATATAACAATTAATATTTAATACGCCCCTTTATGAGGGAGACAGTGTGCTGGGACTGTATCTATTCTTCATGATGTTTCTGCAAAATACATGCTTTTATTCTTTACTCCATAGTTGATGACAGGAAGATTCAGAACAGTTTAAGTGACATGATTAAAGCTGTATTGTAAATAAGTGGAAAACCTGTCTCTCTCCCTCAAGGCTATAATCTTTCAATACTATCAGATACCCTATAGTGTGGTATCTCCCCTTTCCTATAGACGGACTAGATGATGATCTGAAAGAGTTAAGTAAAATGTACCATTTGTGACAAATGTCTGAAAATTATTTTTATAACTTGGACTTAATTCACAAATAAAGAGTAATTATCAATATGTCACAGATGAAGAGCTGCATGTATGGATCAGTGTGATTTCCCATCCTTGGCTTATGGTTGCAGTATGCCCCAGGGAGTTTTGCAAATCCACATGGCATCTCCTGGTACTGGGTTCTGCATTAGCCGACCAATGTGTAAAATTCCTGTGTGTTGGGATGACTCAACTGGTTAGTCTCTGAAGAGAGTTGTATAAAATTGCATGCCATATGTAGACATCTTTTTTTTTTTGTCCTTAACCCTTGAGTGGGACAAAATGGGCTTTATACTTTTTTTAATGGGTATTTGTTTTGGAAGTATTGCTTCAAGCGAGGAAGAAGAAGAGCTGGGCTTTGGTTCTTTGTTCCTTTTGCTTTTTCCTCTTTGCCTTTTTGTGCCCCTATTTCCCATGAGTCAGTATTATCACTTTGCTCTGATCCTTCAAAGAAAGAGACATAAAATGTTCATAAACTACAAATTATTAAAACTTTAAATCACATAAGACTACCCTTGGGGCAAGGTTTTTGGTCTGGGTTTTGCATATTTCAGTTTTCTAGTAGAGGGCCTGGGATACTCACTGGACATAGGTAGCTTATACCTCCCTCATGCCCCCTCTTTTTTCCTCAGCCTGGGAGAACCTCTGCTTTAGGCTTGTTATATATCTTGAAACAGAGCAGTTGTCAGATTATAAAATTGTGAAGCCAGACATGGTGGTGCATACCTGTAATCCCAGCAGCTTTGGAGGCTGAGGCAGGAGAATTGTGCGTTCAAAGCTAGCCTCAGCAATTTAGCGAGACACTATCTCAAAATAAAAATAAGAAGACGTAGGGATGTATCTTAACCACATTTGTAGGATGTGGTTAAGCACTCCTAGGTTCAATCCTGGATACAGAAAAAGAAAAAATTTTAAGAAAGATTGTTAGGCTGTGGTGGTGGTAGTGGGGTTTGATATGATATTCCAGTGTATATTAAGACATCCTCCTAGACTCGTGGGAAAAGCAAGCCCTTGAGCGTCATAAAAGCACATGCTTTCTGCTTACTAGCTTGCAGTTTCAGGCAATTTATTTAAGTCACTATACCTAATCTTTTTTTTAATCTGTAAAATAAGGATGAGTAATAATACCTACTTTATAGACATATTGTATGGGTTAAAGGGAAAATAGTACATGTGTATTACTTAAAATAGCACCCGACCTTCTGTGGATGTTGGTTGCTTACATGTAGCAAGGAAAGGGAAAATAGGAAAGAATAGCAATTAGAAAATAACATCATTGTGTTTGAAAAAATAATGTTTCATCATTTCATCTCAGCATAATAGAAAGAACTTTTGTCTAGAAGGCCAAGTCTTAGGTTCTACTTCCAGTTCTGCAACTATAAAGCTATAAACTCTGCCTCATACTTCTCATTATTTCAGTTTCCTCCTCTCTAAAATGAGCGAGTGGGAATGCCCAATTTCTGTTTACTCATATGGTTTTGCCTTCAGAAGAGTTTTCTCCTTCTCAGAGTAGTCAGTGACATGGTGCAACAGTGTAAGTCTCAAGGCCAACAGCCAAGTTTGGCAGACAGGGCTGTGGTTAAGCTATGCTTTCCCCCACGCAGCTATGTTTACATGTACATTTATGTGCTTCGTGTATTTGTCATGTGTCTGAATATTTATGCACCTACATGGTTTTTGAAGTAAGCATACTAGCATACATTCATACATTTTTTTGTGGTATGTGTGTTTATATATAACACATATATATATATATATACAGTATGTGTATATATATAAATATATGTCTGTGTGTATGAGAAACAGATGCACTGTAGGCAGATAAAGCAGATAAATATAGATCCAAATAGAAGCATAAGCATATAAATATAGACGTTATATAGCTTAAAAGCAAGAAGATCAGCACCATTTCATTATTGCTTGAAGTCTTTGTAATAAAAGAGTTGAAAATCAGTAACTGACATTGAAATTATTGACTGAATGACACTGACAGATCAGAAGGCACTGTGTAAGGGAAGAAAATAACCTTTCTTTCAACTTTAAGGAGAAATTAGCAGGGAGATTTATTGCTTTTAATTATTTGATTTATGAAAGTTTTTAGATGCCAGGTAGTGTTTTAAATTTAAGAGTCTAGATGTGTCACTTTTCCTTAAAATTACTGCCAGACAACAAAAACAAATATATAAGAAAAGAAAATGTATTTCATTCTTGAGAAAAATTTGGCAAAGGTGACACCTGGATCTCTTTTGTCCCCAGGCTATGATTTGCAACTCTGTCTTGTTTCTAGGTTTGGACAGATGGGTTGGTTTCATTCTATATTGTTCTGTACAAGCCCTTCTGAAGTCTTTAAGGAAACCCACCTGAAGGAGATATTTTGAAGCACAAGGCCAGAGTCCCCATTGTTAAGTTATTGTCGAGCGGACGCTTGCAGTTGTGCTCAGTGAGTGTGTTGTGTGAGTAAAAATGGGCTTCCATCTGTTACTTTCATATCGCTGTCTGTTCTCACCAGTCAAAATAATTGGTTGTGAGTTTTGCTCTATTTTGTTTTGTTTTAGTAAGGAGGATACTGTGAGTTATTTTTAGCTGGTTCAAGTTAACTGGATAATTTATTTTTTAATGTTGCAAGTTATATCTTACTCATGTGTTCAAATTTGCTTTTTAAGAGGAAAGTATCCCCTCTTTTCCCCGCAGCCACATTTATTTCTCTGACAGATCTCATTTCTTCTCTGGCTTTGTTGCAAGAGCACCTAGAGAGGCTAAAATTTGAAAAGATCTCTAGATGTGGGCAGATAGCCTGCTTTTTTGTCTAGTATCACAATCAGAGTGGTTGCTGTTGCCACCTTTCCTATTGCTTAGTTTACCATGGCTTTTTCTGATAGGGATGGGACAAGAGGGACAGCAATGTGTTCCAGTTCTCTCTTTGGTGCTCCTCCTAAATCAGGAGTTAATGTTACTTCCATCCTGCTAAGAGATCCAAGTTTAGACTTATGGGGAAAAAAGCAAAAAATACTAAAGCAATAAAAACTCCCTGAAAGGTGAATGAATTGGTGCTGCCTAAAGACCTGTTTGTTCTTTTCTCAAATCTGTTTGGCTACAGTTACTTTGTTGTGAAGTTCTTTGCCAAATGATGATTTTAAAAATGTTTTCTAAAAAAGTGCCCTAGTGGTCTTGAGCATAATATAGCACAAATACACACATGCACGCACGCCCACACATACACACAGAATTATGTGAGATTTATCCTCAAAATTTCATTGTGTGAATAAAATGGAGTATACTTTCTATTTTATGTTATTTTGAAAGAATAGATTATGCTTTGTACTAATATGGAAATTTGTAAGCTGTACAGTGTTTCAGACTACAGACTTAAAAACTTCTGTTATTTAAGTGATGAGTTCTAATATTATCTTTAACAAGTGAGAATATTATAAAATAATATATCTATATAAAATTTCCAGTAAAGAAAACTCTGAAAAAATATTAATCATTTATCAAATTAAGAGAGTAGAAGTAGCTGAGCACAGTGGCACATCCGTGTAATCCCAGTCACTCTGGAGGCTGAGGCAGGAGGATCATGAGTTCAAAGCCAGCCTCAGCAAAAGCAAGGTGCTAAGCAACTCAGTGAGACCCTATCTCTAAATCAAATACAAAGCAGGACGGGGGATATGGCTCAGTGGTTGAGTGCCTCTGAGTTCAATCCCCAGTACCCCACTTAAAAAAAGAAACTGAAACTTTTTTATCTTTACACACATATACACACAGACACACACATATACAATCTGGACTATATACAATAGGTCACTATGACCTATTTTGCTTAAGAAATGTTTATAAATTAAAATTCTTAAGGAAATTATGTACATACATACTTTTCTTGCTTTTAATTTGCTTCCTTTTCTCCTGGCTTAACATATTTACTGTTTAGCTTTAGTCAAGTACTTTATAGTAATTGCCAGAAATTTTGGCAAGGAGAGAAAAAAAATTATATGCACACACACACAGATACTGAAATTTTAATGTTGTATCAATCATCTGATTTTATATGCATATTTTAAAATCTTCTATCTAGTATAAATCTTTAAAGGAATTTTTAAAAACACTAAAATATCTCGTCTGATTTAAAGGGTCCTAGGAGATTGTGTATTTCTTTTTCCAAGACAAAAAACATTTTCCAAATATGTGTTTAGTATTTGCTTTTAAATAAACAAGGATTTAACAAAACTAAGAGCAAAACAAGGACTAATCTTTTCCTAGGAGTCCTTTACTTTCTCATCACCTGCTTGGAGCTTCAGTGACTCCCACCATCACTATGGAGAATTTTAGGTTAGATGGCTTCATCTCCTGCTCCTGGCATTGTGGTATATTGCAGTGTATGTGAGTCCCAGAGTGACACAAACCCTGATTCAGACCTCAATCTCAACTTTTTAATTCTCTCTGTCCTTAGGCAGAATAATACCAGATCTGTCCCTAGGTGACTAATCTATAAAACTTGGGCCAGTGCTAATTCACAATGACTTTGCATTAAATGAACTAATATTAATGGAATGTGTGATGTGTAGTATATCCTCAACAAGTACTTGTTTCCTCTGGCCTACTAATGTAAAGTATGCTGGTAATTTTCTCCCACTTCCTTCCTTCATTGTTGTGGCAGAGTATCATACTATAACTGCTAGACACTGTAGCCAATGCTAGAGAAACAGAAGCAAGGGATTGTAAAGATCAATTATCTAGTACTCACCAGAGAATGGGCTTATGAGGAAAAAGGATCTAAGGAAGCCATCAGAAATTCCTCTCTCCTGTAATTGTAATGTTTTCTACAAAATGAGTTAGCAAATGGGAGTGGAGGAGCTTTCAACAAAATTCTGCGGAGATCCTATTCACATCAAGAGTGGAATGAAATGATGTACATGAAGACTTTTGAAATAATAGGAAATCTTTTTATTGCTCATTCATATACCAGGTTAATGTCCTTCATTCTAGAGTATATGTTGTTCACTCTGGCTCTTGTAGATTGTTGATTAGCACCTGCTTCCTTTAGGGAAAGGTGTGAAGTCCAAATTAAAATGTCATTGAGGGCTGGGACTGTAGCTCAGTGGCAGAGTGCTTGCCTAGCATGTGTTAGGCACTGGGTTTGATCCTTAGCACCACATAAAAATAAACAAATAAAATAAAGGCATTTTGTCCATCTGCAACTACCAAAAAAAAAAAAAATTTTTAAAGTGTCATTGAAATTGTTGAATATTTGCTAGGTTTTCTTTTCTTTATATTTTTTATGGAATAGGAAGAGAAAATGACTCCCACTGTAAGATATTTGGAGGTACATTTCAGCTCATTTTAACTGAATTATAAACCCCATAATAGTAAGGTTCATTAATGGAAACAATATGCAGTCTTTTTTTGGGGGGGGGGTGCTTGACCACTGAGCCACATCACCAGTCCTATTTTGTATTTTATTTTATTAAATATTTATTTTTTAGTTGTAGGTGGACACAATAGCTTTATTTTATTTTTATGTGGTGCTGAGGATCGAACCCAGTGCCTCCTGCGTGCTAGGCGAGCACACTACCACTGCGCCATAACCCCAGCCCCCTATTTTGTATTTTATTTAGAGACAGGGTCTCACTGTGTTGCTTAGCGCCTCACTAAATTGCTGAGGCTGGCTTTGAACTCCCAATCCTCAATGTGCAATCTTAATTACAATGATCCTGGGGTCAATACCCTGCTATCCAGAGACTTCTTTCTTAGGTATGCGTTCCCTTTACCCTCCTCAGACTTCATATTCCATGTAACTGCAATTTTAGTGTGCATGCCTTTCTGATCTTTTTGGAATTGAGAGTTTGGCCTATATCATTGAGCCACATTAAGCCATTGGGATTTCTCCTGCTCTCCTCTTATGGCATAATCAGTCTGAAATATATGTATCCATGCAATGGCAAAAAAGGAAGAGGAAAAAGAAAGATGACCTCGCATAGTGGAAAAATGAGTGGTCCAGAGAGCCTTTGTTCTCTTTGTGCTTGCTGACAACACAGAGGTCTAGATAGCTATAGCATTCCAGAAGGAATCCTACAGCTGTCGTTCACCATTAGTCATCAATATCTTGCTGCAATTGTTTTTTTATTTTTAGTATATACCAAAGGACTATTTATTATATTTTACTGAATTTATACTTTTTTCTTCCCTTATAATTTCTGAAGATATCAAAGCACATTAACAAAAAAATTTATTATTATTAGAAAAAAACTAAAACTGACTGAACAGATGAAAAGTGAGAAAAAAGAAAGAATTTGAAGTCAGGAAAGGCAGATATGAGCTAGATATGGAAGTAAGAGATCAGGTAGCAAAGACTGTACTCAAAGATCCAGAAGATAAGAAGAGGAGGAAAAGGAAAAGCAACAATTTAAACAGCAGACTCACATTTAAAATAAAAAATTAAGTATAAGATAGCTTTGAGGTGAACATTTTACATAATGTAAGGACTTCTTGTCTTATAAAAGAATCCTTTGAAATCTTTCCCTATGGCATTTAAAATAAGATTCAGTTTATACACTTTGATTTAGACTAGGCTGTGAAAAAAATGAACTGTAAGCTTTAGATACTAGTCCCAGCTCTATATCAAAATATATGCTCCCAAGAAAATTAATTCTGAGACTCGTAATCTTCATATATAAAATGAGGACAGTAGGCAAGTTCTCATCCAGTTTTAAGAATCCTTGAAATGCAAAATCACATGGAATGATCTTGTTGACATACTGCCAGAATGCCTACTGAAGAAAGTTGTTGAACCTGATTACATTAAACGGATGGTCAAAGTTAAAAAAAAAATGTTTTAAAATTTTGACTGAAAGGTGAATACTTAGTCCTAGACCATTAACAAAATGATGGCCCTACTTTGTAAAAAGCAATATGGCTACCTTTGTCAAGCACATTTAGTTGAAACTTCAACTGGAATTTTTGAGAAATAGCAGTTGCAATTCTTTCTCTAAAGGTTTTATTCTTCAATTAACCAAAAGAAGGCATTCTGATTTTATAATCCAGAATTTATTTTTTCTCATAAAGCTCCTGTTTGACCAAGAAAATGGATATCAATACATTCTTGGTTGCTCTTCTATTAATTTAAATTTGCATAACCTAATCAAAACTCAACTTACCTTGCCCCTCGACAAAATGTCATATTATCTTCCATTACTAAATGGCTACATTCTTGGCAGTATTTTTTAAAAGATGAATTATGATGATATCCCATGACTTTTCCTTTATAATGTGTCCATGGAAATTAAAATGGACTTTTCTGTGCCCAGGATTGAAATGAAGAAAATAGCCCAAAATGGCAATGGAAATGAACATAAAACTTTGCTGATGTTATCAGTATTATAATTTTGTTAAGCTTTTTTCTAACAAAATGGAACTGAAGTCAACTGACTCGTAAATAACCACCTGAAATATCCTTTACATCATTATTTTGCCTGCAGATTAAGGATAGAGTAGTACTGTGTAAGATTTCCTGTAAAATATTAGAATATGTTTTTCTGAGACTTTTTATAGAGCACCTTCCAACAGAGATGTTTCTTCCATAATCATTCTACAGTTTCAAGAAATACTTATTGAGAACAAAAGGGGTCAGCTGGTATTAGATGCTAGATATACAAATGTGTGCTATTGCCATGTTTAGCAAATGGATGGAGTAGGCATTCCTTTAACATTTTCTACTGAAATAAGTGAAAAGAGAAAACAGCTGGCTGATCAAAAATGAAATCCAAACTCTTGTTCTTTCCTTAAGTTAACTCCTGTGATTTTCCCCAGTCACTATTTATAACACATGTTCAGAAAAGAAACAAGCTTTGTCTATCTCTCTAGCTGACCGATAAAGAGAATTTGTGCTTCTCTCATTCACTTTTGTGGTTGTTCTCAGCTGTAGGAGGGCACTTTGGTACAGGAAGGTCCAGACCTAGAGGCAGAAATGACTTCTCCCATACTTTCTGGCTTGACCTTTGAAAAGTTAGTTTATGGCACAGGAAGCACTAATGATCCTTGGACAACTGGGAATATCTACACTGGTCCTGCTGGAAAAGTTAAACACTCTTCATAGACACAATATAAGAAATTATTTAAATTTCTTGTACAAGTATTGTCAATTAGTTTAGGGTTCTTCTTTATGTTTTTCCATTTCTCTTTTGGTATTCTATATTGGATTGTTCTGATCAGCCAAATCATAGGCATATCTTCCTTCAAAGTAATATGTGACTCACTCAAAGATTTCTAAATGTATTCTTTATGTATTCTTAAAGGAGTTGGTAAAATAAAATATACTTTTCTTTGCCCTGACAATAACCCTGTGTATCTTTCAAACAATAGTTGCAAATAAGTAAAATAGTTGGATTGAAGCATTAGCTATCACAGATACAGATTCCCAAATGCATTCAAATAATAAATAGGTGCATATGGAGAAGTCTGACAGTTTAGTGGAATTGCTTTCAAGTAATTTGACACTTTTGTACTTTCAAACATTCACTGGCCAGTAATCCTCATTAGAAATAGGATTGGAATATTGGGTCACCAGCTCAAATCCATTTTTCTGAACAATAACCAAAAATCAGAGGTAAGGGAAGTAAAAATAAACCTACCCCAAACATCAGAATTCTCAAAGTAAGCTCTTTCTCATTCCCCTTGGTTTCTTCTTTTTTCTTGCCCTGTCCCTTTTTTTTTTCTTATTACTGCCCCCCCCATTCCTTTCTTTTTAGTGTTCTGAATTCATTAGATAGCATAGTGTAAATCAATAGTAAACGCTAACCGCCTACTCTGTACTCAGTTACGCAACATCACATAACCGGTACACAGAGACAAAAAGGGAAAAAGCACACACAGCCTTTACATTCAAGAGCTCTTGCATAATTTTACTTTTCCACAGCCAAAAAGAAAAAAAAAAAGGAAATAACAGATGGGGAAACTTACAGTTTTTTTCCCTTTTCTCAGACTGTTGAGAAGGGAGTTAGTTAACATCTAGGGCCATTTCTAGTTGCCCTAGGCTGCAGAAAAACATCCCATAATTGTCAGTGCCTTAACTGGCTTTAAAACAAGACTTTGTGACCCTCTGTGATGTGATGAAATTTCCAGGTAATATAAGACTGAAATGATTATGAGGTGTTTTCATTTATTTTATGAAAAATCAAAAATATTCTAAGCATGAAATTAATTTAAAAACAGGATAAGAAAGACTGTGTGTGTGTAAGACAGAGAAGGGGGGGAGAGAGAGAGAGAGAGAATGTGTGTGTGCATGAGTTTTCACTAGAAATGTATCCTGATGTAATATTTATGTAAAAAGCCAGTTACATAAACTTGTCTTTCTCTTGCTTTTTATTTTGGAGGCTGTATAAAGTTCTAATGTTTTTTTCTCATGACAAAGTACATTCAAACTCCATAGCCTTAATGAAAGAGAAAACATCTAGACGCTACAAAGGGGACACTTAATTCAAACTCCCTATAGAATTCCTCCCTTAAACAACAGTTCTATTTAAGAACCTGTGGTTTCTGGAATTCTCATTTAGAACTTTCTGTCACTCTATTCCCTGGAACACCTTTAGATTCTTCGTACTGACTTTCTTTAAATCTCAAGTGTATAATAAAAGTGTTCTCTCTCTCTCTCTCTCTCTCTCTCTCTGGAACATTTCACCCTCTTCTCACAACTCCCCCCCTTTTTTTTTCAATGAAGTAACTCTTTTCCCAGCTTAAATGGGAACACAGTGAGATTATAGGTGATTTATCAGTCTTTCTTCCCTATTATATTATTTTGTTTCACTTAACTGATTAGTGTCCTCTGGGAACCAAGCATTTGTCTGATAAGGAAGGTTGGAGAGATTTTTGGTTTGGTTTTGTTCTTCCTTTTTAGTATCTATCCACTGCTTATAAAATGGGTACAAAATGATAGAGAACCCAATACTAGGCACTGTTACGGATCTATTAGAAGGAATTGTGTGTAATAGTGGTTTTGATTATTTTTAATGCAAACATAGAAAGTGGAAGGTGGATAGAAAAGAGGATAAACATAATCATTCATTTTATAAGTAGGAACTATTGAGGTATTTCCTCTCTTTGTATTTGGGATCGGCATCACTTTTTAAAGTCATACTTTACTTCTGGATGTTAAAGCTGTGAGAAATTAATTGATTTAATTTTTCTGAAGGTGTGAGGTGAGTTTTTCCTTTATTGTTTTAAAAAGTTTTAGACTATCTCAAAATTTTTAAAAACTTTTTCTGATGTATTAGCTATTGCAATTTAAATTCCTTTGTATGGAAAACTCCGGTGCACAAAGATAAAAATCAAAGCCAGAATACTTTGTCTGGTTTTATAGGTTTCAGTGCCTGAATGTGGTGGCTCTGGCTTCCAACAACTGACTATTCAAGATCATTGGGATTATCGTGTCTGTGATTTATGATGACATAGGGGCATATTTTGTCATCTTAATATGAATAATAACTAAGCTAGTATACATTTTAAATTTTCTATTAATTTATTTCCTTTCCTTAATTTATTTCCTTTCAACCTTTTTTTCTTGAAAGACTCTATGACTCAGAGATTTGTTTGTGGAAAAATAATGAAATGAATATTGGTCAGAATATTCTAGTATTCTGACCAGGAAATCATATTCACTTATGTATTTTTCTAAATGCCCCTTTACATGTAGTATAGCTTAGTTTGGATTTCAATGTTATTTTTATGTTGTTACCTGATTATCAAAAAAATTCAGCCTTATTTCTCATTTCTGTTGGCATAGTGATAGATGCTATCCACCGTTGCAACAGGAACCTCAGACATTGGCTTATCTTTTCGAGCAGAATCATATCAGTTGTACCTGGCACATAGTAGTAACTTAATAAATATTTTTGTGTTTCAGAAAAATGTAAAGTTTATTCTACATAATGTAATTTTACCATGATTAACAATCTGTAAACAGGGTCTTCTTATGTTTTGTGTGTAAGTCCATATATAGGAAACCATTCTAAGTACCCAAATTTCCAAATGGTTGCCTGGATTTAAAAAAAAAAAAAAAAAACTTAGAACTCTAAAGGACAGAGGGATTCGCACTTTCATGGTTTTGACGTCAAAAACATCTGGAAGCATCTGAATATTAAAGATGAGGAGGAAATATCTGAACTTATCCCCTGCTTCCCTTTGTCAGGATATCTTCCCTTTCCATCTTGGTTGCTTTTCCAACTCTCTGAAACTGCGTACGAGGCAGGAGTGACTTTTCAAAATCTAGTGTATGCCAACAGCATCTAGTCAGCCCTCATTTTCTGTTGTAAACCACAGACCTGGTAACATATAGGTTACTTGTTCTTCCCAAAGCATACAAAAGCTAGGGAGAGCTTTAAAGATTTTCTAATTTTTCTTGCGTCCTTCAAAACTATTCTAACTTCCTTTCCCTCCTCCTTGCTGTTGGCAGTGTGATACATGTTTTCTAATGTTTCAACAAGAACCTCAGTTACTGACTTCCCTTCTCAAGCAGAATCACTTCAGTTGTGCCTGACACATAGTAGCAGCTTCATAAATATTTTCTATGTTTTGGTGAGATGATGAGGGACCTGCTGTGGCTGTTCCCTCGGAGCTTATAGCAGGTAAGCAGTAAGGCCTGTGAGTAATAAAAGGGTAAGTAAAAACTGGATATGGTAGTCTTCAGGTCCTAGCAGTGGACATGTTATAACATTATTGATTAAGTCCTTATCTCATCTCTGTCTTCATAAAAGTAGTGAGTTTCTGATGGCAATTTTCCATCTTTCCTAAAGGTCCTTTTTAGCGGTCAGTGCTACATAGATAGACTATTGGCTCATTTAAAATAATAATTTTTGGCAAGCTACCTTGGTGATCCTCATTAAATTTCATATGCAAATGTGTTAGATACTTAAGATTCTGGCTCTCACATATATTCCTCTTGCACTCTGCCACAGGGTCCTTTGAATCTTGGCTCTTCTCATTTCCTCTGAACAATTATTTTTGGCCTTTTTTAATTTACATAGGTCCTAGGATAATAACTATGGGGAAATTTTATGTTTAGTGATTCTTTTACATAGTGTTTCATTGCTCTTAGCTACAGAAATTCCTGATCTTTCTAAATCAGTTTTGCCATCTTGCTATTCATTTTCAAGGCTTTCATTATGGTGGTAGCATAGGACGATGGGGGTGATCTCTTGGTAAAACCACCTGTGGCTTCTAACTTTTACAGGCATTGAAAAGCAAAGCCTGGGGAATTATTAATAGGCTGCTGCTTGTTAGCCAAGCAATTTTTAAAATGCAGATTATATAATATTGGAGGACTTTGTTGCTCCACAGTAGAAGCTTTTTAAATGTTAATTTGGAGTTTGTTTTGTTGTTCTGTGACTTAGCATAAAAGGTTTTAGTTTTAAAAGGTTTCAGTTCACTCGTTCCATTTGTCTGACCAAACTCAGAATATAATACTATACATTTATTTATACTCATGGACGAGGACAAGGCCAGTAGCTCACAGCTCATGAAACCAGGGGTAAATAATCCATAGCTTGTTCTCTCACCATTGCCACAATATTTATATCCAGAACATAAGTAGCAAACAACCAAAAACAAGGAAAAACCAGTTTGTTTTTATTTGCAAAATGTTTAATCAGAAGTACAGTAAAGTTCAAATGGAGCTGCAAATCCTGGTGGTTCACAATGGTTTGATTTATTTTTTTAACAGACCATGGATAATTAACCATAAAACATAACTTTCTCAATACAAGTTACAGTGAATTGCAGAAATGGGTAGCAAGTCATTCATAACTGGTTGCAACTGGTTAGAGACCTTCAAGTGAAACATGCAGGCAGTTACAAAGGCTACTTTTTCAGTACACAATTTTATTTTCCCTTCCAAGCAGAAACATCTTTTACTTTCTATAAAGTATCACTGAGTCAGTGTCCCAAAATGAATAACAAATGGGTTATTTTCTGTGACTGCCATGTTGTTATACATTTATTAAAATTTATTAAAATGTATTACTTTTATTTTTAAATTGTGGATTTTTTTTTCATTCCAGAATCTTTCACCATCATTAACTGGATATTCCTCACAACATTGCTGGCTGGTAAGTAATGTTCATTATTTCAAGAAGGTAATCCAAAAGAGTGAGGTGCAAAGAAAAATATATTTCTACCAACTTCAGAAAGAAAATGAAATCTAATGGCTATGGTACATCCACCGCCTCCAGTACTAATTTTGAACAGAGCACATTTTGGCATTGTTAGGAGGTAGAATTTTTATATCCTGCTGTATTTTGAAATACTATTATTTAAAAGGATAAGAAGTATGATCACCAAAACCCATTTTCACTGATAGTGGCAAACATTTTTGAATGACTTTGCTGTACAGTGGGTGGAAGTAGCCAAAGGACTTGTTTTAAGTCTCTCTAGAGATATAGTTTTCAAAAGGAGACTCCTGAGTGGGCAGAAAGGGTGATAGGGTAAAAGTGGGTACTGATCTTTATGTGGAGCATTCAATGTTTTGGCATTAAGCAAATATACACAAAGCCCTCCAAAGTGTGATCCTTTAAGCTTTTCATTAGTATTCTATAATATTCTGAAAATTTGAAATGCATTTGCTTCATTTGGCTCAATCTCAAAAGCAGATATGATTATTCTTACATATTCTCACAAACAGAAGGGAAGAATACCCTTAGGGACATGAATAAGACCCCCCTATACCACCATCTTTACTAATTAAGGAAGAGGACCAAAATCAGAGCTGCAAGTAAGCATTGGTTTCAAGTTTTGTCTTTCTGTCTTTTAGTGAGAATTTGTAAAATTTCAGAACAGTTGGCATTGTGACTTCCTAGAATTCTTGATGTTTCAGTGACTGGAAGGAAAGTGCAGGTCAGAACGAAGGGTATATTGGTAAATCATTCTCAAGTTAGACATAGCCTGAAGATCTAAGTTTGCTAGAGCTTGGCCAGCATTGAAATGCACTGGCAAATACTCTGGAGAGGGAGGAGGAGGGAAGGAGTGACTTGCCTGGCATCTGACTGTGCTCTGCCTGGCTCCAACCAGGGCTATTTAGTCATGAACATCATATTCATCCAAACCTTTAAAAGTTACACTCTTGACTTCATTTTATATGAATGTGCATAAAATGAGGAAAATAATCTCTTAGGATAATAAAGATAGCTTTGTCATAGGGACTTTCCATATCCACTGCACGTGATCCACAGTTGTCACTGTGTTGTTGTTTCTCATTTTGTTGCTCATCTATCTCTGTCTCTGGGTGCATCCAGCTCCCCACAGAAGGCCACAAGGCTTTAGGATTTTAACTCCCTCTCTCTCCCTACTCCCCTGCTTTACTTGTTACACTGCCCAAAAAGAAACTCCTATCAGTGTGAGCCTCAGGAACTCAAGGAAAAGGCTTATTTGGTAACTTTAATTTGCCACTCCCTTTGCATTCATCACAAAAAGATCTCTTCACAAAAGGGCCTGAATTTCCCACTCTTGCTGGCTTGCAAAGAAGCCATTTCCTCCCCTATTTCTTCCAAGGCACAGAAAACTCCTTATGTTTTGTATGATCAGATAAAATCTGTATCAATGTTTCTTTTCCTCTGAGTGTATTTCACTTCGAGATATGAAGATTTAAGCCATCAGGGCAATGCTATGTGTTTGTAGTTTCTTTATTTTAGTAAATGAAAACTTCCTTGGGAAAGGAGAGCACATCTTTTCCACTAATGAATAAATATTTATTTTCATTTTCAAATGATACATGCTCATTAAAAATAATTTGGAAAAATACATAAGAATAAAATAAAGAAAAATTAAAGTAATTATTTCTATAATTTAAATCCAAACATTAATAATTATTTAATATATTTTTTACATTTTTTGCCTAAGGGTATACATATTTTAAACATGCTGTAATCATACTTTCTATATAATTTTGTGTCCTGCTTTCAGAATTTAACCTAAGAATTTTATATGTAATTACATAGTTTATATAGAAATTTTTACTTTTGCTGAAGAGGAATAGCTCATTTAACCTAAATATCCAATAAGAGCATTATTATTGCTATTTACTTTTTGTCTCCAAAATTCATCTAAATGAATGAGTCCATAGATAATGAATAAATGAACGAAAGCTCAAACCAGCGTATATACTTATGTTTATTTCATGAAAAATTTCAAATACATGAATGTAAACAGAGTACTGTGACAAACTCCCATATACTCATTATCCGACTGTACAGTGACTGACTCATGTCTATCAGTTTCCTGCTATACCACCAAGTTATTTTGAAGCAAACTCCAGACATCATAGCATTTAATTCATTACTATTTCAGGCTCATCAGGACATATTTACATGTTAATGTTCAAAACATTCAGATAAATAGTTTTAATCATTGTATATAGCAGTATTTTTCCTTCTTATTTACATATTTTCTAATGTGTAATGGCTGATTATAAAATCTCATCTGTGTGTTTCATAATATTCTTAGGCACATCTGTAAGCCAATAGGCAGTTTGGTTGACTGAAGAGACATTTCACAGACTTGGCTAGGTTTCTTGGGGAAAGAACTGTCTTTCTTTTGGTACTTGTTTAACTTGACTCAAATTTAGGGCGATAATATCCATGCCAGACCTATGCTGCATTAATTATACTCATTATTAGACATATGCATGTGTTGTGTAATTCTTTATCTGAGCTAAATGGAAATTGTACTCTGGGACTACAGTCTACCTTCAGCCAACCCATACTAAATATAAAAAACATACTTAAACCAAATGTAATGCATACTCAGAAGTTTATAGTTTTTAAAGTTTATTGATAGCAATGGAAAATATGTATTGGGTACCTGGGACTTTTAGGAAGTCTGAAAAGGGGGGAATCATATAATAATAGTCTGAGTTGTATTCTTTAAAAAACACTATGTTTGAGGTGAAGGAGAAAGTGCATTGTAGAACAATGCCTGAATATATTGCGCTAGTGTGTTTTTAGAATGTTTTAGAGAACCCTCTATATAAGCCATCTTGCTATGGCTAACCCAGGTCCTTCACATAAAGAGCTCCACAGATGAGGAATGCTCTGTGCAAATGAGGCTCTTTGTAGAGAAACTATCTGCAGAGTTTGTCGTGTCACACTGTCTTTGAACTGTAGGTCAGTGACTGTTCAGTAGCAATGTGTTGTCCAACAGGTGTATTACACTCATCAGAAATTCAGGATGTGAGTAACTAGGTAACGTACTGCCTTGGTATAAACTGAATTTATGTGTTACTCTGGTCTATTTAATCTTAGCAGCACATTTTCCATTGGCCTCGAAAGTGAGTAGCTAGAATATTGATGTGTCTAACCCTTGGGGAAGCAAAAAAAGAGCTTCTCCACCACACTAAATCTCTAGAAAAATATGATGGTTTACAGTATGGACACATACAAAATATTTTCAGCAAAAGCTGGTAGAGAAAAGCACATGGGGAGAAAAAAGAAAGTAATAACACAAGCAATAAACTATCCCAAGCAAACAGAGAGCATCTGTAAAATTTGGTAGACTGGATGATATAAACAATACAGACTCTTTTTTTTCTTTCCAGTTCTTTATTCCTCCTCAATCTTCTAAACATTTCTGTCTCTCCTTTACCCTGGTTTGGCATCAACATCATTAAAATACCAGCAAAAGGTCAAAATGTATGAATGCTGGGCACTCAGGAAGGTATCACAAGGAAAGATAGATAGGAGCTAACATTTTACTATTTTAAAGCTGCAAGGGTATTTTACCATAACTCCAAATGTCTGTCTCTAAAACAACTAACCTTTTTCTCTGTAAGATTGATATTATCAACAGAATGGCTAAAATAAAGGCATGAGTTTCCTTTAATTTTTCATGCATCTGTTTGTTATGTGTGGTGTTGGATTGTGTACCTAGTGTTATGTAATCTAGACTATTAACTGCATTTTAAAGGGATTAGTTTGCTAATCATCTCTTTAAAATAGATGATTCTTTCTACCTTGTGCATTATACACTATACCCAAGTTAACCATCAAAGCCTCATCATGATAATAGCTATAATAATAATAATAATAATAACAATAATAATTGATAGTATTTCTTCTTGGTGTGTGTGCAACATACCCATTTCCTTATAGTTGGCCTATTTGGGTCCCAATATTTGTTCAATTGGTGTTACATTTGTGACCTTATGTATCCACAAACTATGAAACAGCATTTCTTAGAATAAACTTGTATTTCCACACTGTCTACCTCCTTCTTCCTTAGTAAGTTCAGAATAACAGTTGGATGATTCTGCTTATTTAGAGCAGGGAATCCTTTGCAAATACTCCCACCAAGTCAGAATTTTCATTTTAGACTTAAATAATCTGATAGTCACAAAATTAAAAAATAATAATAAAATAAAAAAGCTTCTTCAAATCCTCAGGTCCCTGTTCCATGGAGCCAGGATGTTTACTGGTTAAATTGTATTGTACTTGTAACATACCGTCATGCACAATTACCACAAGGATAAGAATCATGGCATTTCCTCACTGAGGTAACTCCAGTGACTCAGCTTCACTTGCAGTGGTGAAGGAGGAATGAAAATCCCACTCAAGGCAGATATTCAAGATGATTTTATAGCCAGCTCATTACTTACATGCTGGAATGCTGAGGAGAAATTTTCATATTTTCCTCTTTAACTAAAGTCTATAGTGTGCAGAATATGCTTTGAAGATGGTTTTCTCTTTGGAGACTTTCATAGAAACCATGTCCAGCTCCATTGAGGACTGGTTCTGTGTTCTGTCTTCAACCATGAAAACATTCTGGGGATGCTGCTGATGGTCAAAAGTAATTTGCTTTCTTCATAGTTGATGGCCACCCTATGAATCAACCTAATGTACTTGTGGTATGAAGATCTGTAACCTCTGAATACTAAGTTTAAAGACTCTAGTAATTAATTATTTAAAGACATTTTAGCCCTTAACTATTTCTTTCTCTGTCTACAAACAAGTTGATTGGTTAATCATGCCTTTGTTTATTTTTATTGTTTTTGCTGTACACATTGCACATAAAACAGTTTCCAAAGAGGAAAGGCTATTTATAAGAGGTAATTACAATGGCAAATTTGTACTTTCTTTAGCTGTTCTCATTTTCTCGTATTTGATCACATCAAGACTTGCACTCTAGGAAATGCATTTCAGGAAAATGATAGAGGAGAAAAATAAACTTAGTTTTATAAAGTAATGTCAAATGCACCTTGACACAATTACGTATATCAACAGTACATTCAAATCTTATTCTTCCTCTCAAGCAAGACATTGGTTTCTGTTCATCCCTTGGTAATAAGTAAGAAACAGAAATAACTTTTGAGACCCTTGGATAGCCAAGCTTTTACCAGAACATGATGGGCCTAGTGGACTCAGGAGCTTAAATTATTTCTGGGATGGTTTATCTAGCCTTTCCAAGAGTCAGAACCCACACACAATGTTCTCTGATCAAATAAAAACCCAAAAGCTAAGTGGATCTTTAAAATCATCTCCAGGTCATTGTTGCAACAAACTTTTATTGATTTATCTATTATTATTTCAGGAAACCTTGTGATAGGTAAATGAATCATTTCTTTTTATTCACTTGCAGTTTCATTTATTTTTTATTTAATTTTTATTATTTTTCATTTAAGCAAGGGCAAATCTCCTGATGGATTGCTAAGAGTCCTGTGCATATTTGCATGTAGCCAAAGATTCTGTCCCTTGCAGGAAATCTGGTTGTCAACCAGTGATCTTGCCTTTGTCTTTTCTCATAGTTCTGCCTGTGGCGCCTGTCACTAGCAGTCAAATAAGGACAATTTTACCATTCTCTCCTGCTGCTCTAATTTTTTTTAGTGCCGGTACATGAATTTGTTATTCTTTATAATTCCCTTTGAAGTTGGAAATCCAAAGGGAATCTAAAACCGACCAGATGTTTCTGCTGCTGGAGAGGGAAAAGAGTAAGGATTAAGTTTAACAAAAACTTAGTCTCTAAGAAAAAAAACATCATTTCGGCTGGAAATCATTTTTAAATGCGTTCATTTGCTATTTATCTGCTTGTTAATTTACATTTGCTAGTCCTTTATAGGCAATATCACCTATCAATTTACTCTGGAGGAAATTCATAAATTTTGTGAACAAATAGGTTCCTGTTGTGGTGTGCTCAGAACTATTTCCCTTGGAGTTTTACTTCTATGACTCTGCATACTCTACTCACAAGCTTTGTAATGAGGTCTTTCTGATGTTTTTGCTAATGTTGTCACTTACGGATCACTATCACGTCATATTAAATTCTGCAAACTGTTTGAAGAGAGTGGGGTCAGTGTCATCTGTCATTAGGGCGGGGAGGAAAGAAGACCTGCTAAATAAAATGATTAGCCTTTCTGGAGAACTTTCTTCTTATTAAAGGTATGTAGATCAAAACAAGAATGAGAGTGATGAAGACTTCAGGGAAAAAGGAAAGTCTTGTGGTCTTTCAAGGATTCAGATGATGTTGCAGTGTGAATAAACAGATTTTGGAAATGAAAAATGATAGAGAAAGGGAATCTGTGAGACGTTTTGGGGACTCTCAAAAATGGATACCCATTCATACACAAGGAAAGAATGATTAAATCAAAAAACTGGAGACTGTTTCCCTGGTTGGTTTAATCCTTCACAAACGCCTTGGAGAGAGGAGATGGATGTTTTATTTGCTCATTTCCTGTACAGCGTCTCTCACACTATCCTCTCTATGATTCTGGATTCCCCAGACTTCTCTGGGTTTCCAGGAGGGCAAACATGTCTAAATAACTGCTTTGCACCCCTTACCTTGCTTAGTGGATTAAACATTTGGAAACATTTCCCACATCTCACAAGGGATGAATACTCACCACTCGGTGTTTCTATTACCCTGTCCTATCTTATTTTTAAATAGAAAGTCTGAGTCCTCAGTAATTATATTAAGCTTCTTAAGCCACACATATCAATTGCATGTACCATTTTAAGCATTTTTTCAGCCTTTCAAAAGAGTAGAGGAAAAGACAGAGAGAAATCACTTAGCAGCTGATTCACTTATTTTAAGCAGCTTTCCCCATTTTAAAATATAAAAAATTCAGGTCTTGGAACATTGGGTGATTTGAATGTTCTGTAAGGATTTGAAAAAAGATTTTTTTTTTTTTTTTAAAAATCATATGTTCTACATTCAGGGACCTGGATTTTTTATTTAGTCCTTAAAAATGGATTGAAATAAGGGAGTTTTCAACCTAAACAGTTTCTCTTCTTCTTTTTCATTTATTTATTTATTATTATTACTATTCATTTTTATCAAAGCAGATGGTATGAAAAGCGTTTATGTTGGTCTCACTGCTGACTGAGCTTAACCTAATAATCCAAGAGTTGGAACTTGGTGTTTCAATAAAAGAAACACTGTTTGAGGTATTTTCCATTCAAACCAGCATCAAAAGTTTTTAATTAACACCATCAAAAATTAATGGGCCGAATGCAAGACAGGGTTCCAACATACCCCACTACCGGGAACAAGACAGCAAGTGAAATCCATTGTGTATGTTTGTGTTTTATAATGTATTTTTATTTACTTATTGAAGCAGAGTCCCAGCTGCACATTGCGTGGCAGAGCCACTAGAGTGAAACCTGCGGAGGGCTGCTTCACTCCAGCAGTTTCATTTTGCTCACTGATTATTGTCCTGAGTTCTTTGTGATTGTAATTGGTTAGAAAGTTTGAAATTAGCAAGTCCTTGTCAGCCCATGAAAGCTTTGAAATCACAAGGCTTGATACAGCTATCACGCCTGCCGAAGACTAATGGCTTGCAGGGCTGAGAGCCTCCAGAGCAGTGAACTTCTCAGCCCAGGCTGTACCCTGTCACCATTCACCACCCTCCACAAGGCCTTGTCTTGGACGGGGCCTTTGTCTGGGCTTTTTCTTTTCCAGCACTGAAGCCTATTGCAGGGTGAACAGATTTTGGACTGACTAATGGGGATGGGAGCCATTGGGAAATAAGAGCAAATGGGAAAAAGAGTGAAGTAGATGATCAAGGGAATAGAGAGGATGGAGAAAGGGAAGAAAGGACCTAAAAGAAAAAGGAAGCAGGGTATAAGATGGAAAGAGCTTTGTAAATATTGACATTTGGTTTCTGTGAGTTTGATATCTCAGGATGGGAGATGGGACTCACTGATGAACTTAAATGGCCCCTGATGCTCTTTATTATTACTACTATTTTTTTTTAGGTCTTCTTCATTTCCTTTTTTTAAAGACTTGCCCACTCATTATCAGAGAAAAGCCACATATGTTCATATAAGGAGGTATAACCTACCCACCACTGTCTCGACCGCATTTTTAGGGATTAGGAATATAATCGTTTCCTTTATACATTATAGTAGAAGAATGGTTTATCAACTTTTCTTCTGTCACCATAAAAGTATCTATTGTTTAACCTGATGCTCTGAGCCCCTAAACCCTCATTCTCTAGAAAACTCCTCTTCTGCTTGGTGAATTAGAAAATAAACATGCCTTCCTGCAATAGCAGCACAGGAACTGCTCGAGCAGGGATTTCCAAAGTGGATATTGTCAGCAATGATGAAATGTTTAGAGAAGCTTAAAAGTCTTAATAACTTTCTACAAAATGGACTCCCTGTTGAAAGCTTTCAAGCTTAATACATTTAGGTACAACCCTTAAACCATTACAATTTTTCCTCTGCTTTATTAAAAACAAAACAAAAAATACAAGCTGAAAAGCTCATTGCCATGAATTCAGAATTTCAGGAAATTTTTCAATAGGCGAAATCATGGCAGAATGATGCAAAAATGTATCATCATTTTTGGAAAAGTTCCTTAAAGCCGTTCAAACATTTTTTCCTAGAAACATAGGAAGACTAATAGACATTGGGCTTCTCAAGAATAATAAACAAGCATCAGGATTTTCCTGAGAATTCTATTTCTTAGCTGAACAGTGTCAGAATTTACTCTCCCAAAGCCTGACTTCCTGCAGAACTTAGAAACACCTTTTATGGAATATAATTTAGTAAAGAAGATGGCAGTCTCGTTCCCCAGACCAGCCTGTGAGGGGTGCTATATCCAATTGCATAGTATATTATGCCCCTGCTAGGCATTTATAAGCTACTCTGGCATAAAGATCTGATGCTTCTGGCATAGTTCCTCAGTTCCCCTCTAATTTCAGTAGCCCCTGAAGCAATTCTCTGTTATCCCACATTCCCAATGGATGTATATTTCCATGCACTGCACCCTAGGTACATGGCATCTTTTCAATGCTAGGAGAGTTCATAAGTTAATAATGGGTAGTAAAGAAGGACCTGGAAAAGTGGAGCTTACTGTCCATTTATTTCAGAGGGATACCTCTAGAAGCATTTGTACAAAATTCAGAGATTTTAGAAGAATTAAGCCCCAGTTGCTACACTGGATGCTCAATGACACTTCCTTATTATAGCTTTTCCTCCTCTCTGATTCAGTCTCCCTACTCACTTACTCCTGTCTTCTGAATTCACCTTTTGAATTACTACCTGCATTCCACTTCTTGTCTGTGACTTCTTTGGAGGGAACCCCAAATGAGCCAAGTATTTGGATTTGTTTGTTTATTTATTTATATCATTTAATTCACAGCACCTTCTTCTTTACTGTTCACTAATCCCAGTGAATTACTGCCCGTTAGAAACCTAGTTCCCAAAGACAGATAGAAGCCCATGTGCTTACCTCAATAGTTACAACATTTGGAAAGAGAAACAGCATTTTATTCACTCATAGTGTCCTGACTCTAGCACTATCCTGACACATAGTAAGTGTTCGATTGTTTGGTAGATAAGTGAATAGATATATACATAGTCTCTACACCAATGACTTCTCTTTTTTTTTTTTCCAATAAGTAATATTATTGTGTGTGTTTTAATGAATTGTGAAATGAGTGACAAGAATTATTACTAGTAATCATTTCTGAAGTACATGCATATGAGTTACTCTTTTAAACTTAAAACAGCCAGTCATGGTGGCACATGCCTATAATCCCAGAGACTCAGTGGCTGAGGCAGGAGGATTATGAGTTCAAAGCCAGCCTCAGCAAATTAGCAAGGCCTTGAGCAACTTAGTGAGACCTTGTCTCCATACATAAAAAGCGCTAGGGATGTGGCTCAGTGGTTAAGCACCCCTGCGTTCAATCCCTGGTACAAAAAAAAAGTTAAAACAAACATAAGATTATTTATACAATAAAGCTACACTTATACATTTGCTTTTTCTAATATGCTTTATGAGAGAAAATGGGCAAAACTTTAGTTCATCCTCCAGAAATTACAAATGACCCTGGGTAAGCCCATGGGAACATGTTAAAATCTAAATATCTTTGCTGTACATCAAGACAAGAAAAAAGATGTTGGGAACTTAGTCATACTGTTGGAATGATGGTGATTTCCACCTTTAGAAGTATCTAATACAATTCAATGAATTCTGAGTGTTGGTATGATTGTATAAAGCTGACCTGGAATGAGACATGGTGAATTCTTATTTGTAACTGTTTTCTAACAGAAATACATTACTCATTCTGGCCATAAATAGCACCAAGAAAGAGTCCCTCTTCCATGAAACAGACTAATGAAGATCCAGAATACATATAACAGTGAGATATGGAAGGTTAGCTATGATTGTCTCTTCCTGTATGTCAGTGCCTAACACTTAGATATGTGAAGGTTATTTCCAGAGTATGGGGACCAAAATGATCAGCTTGATGCCAAAAGCATCCTCCTGCTTGCCTAATGTCCCTAATTTGGATTGAAGAAGGAGAAGGATTAGAAATTTTCTAAGAAAGCCTCTTTAACTTTTTGAGTAGTTTATTTTGGTCCAAGATTAGTATAAAAGGACATGCTATGTCTTAGCTGTATTCTTCTGTGAAAATATTTTTCTTCCTTTACTTTTGAAAAGTTTATCAGTCTTTAATCCAGGCACATAAACTATTGATAATTACAGAATTTGTGTCCCTCAAAAGTATCTAAATTCTGTTCATTCCATGTCTACTAATATTCTATTGGCCAAAGGAAGTCACTTAACCAAGCTTCAAGCCAGGAGATAGGTGTTACCCCCCCCCACACACACACGCATATACATGAATACACTTTGTACTGAGAGTTACAGGAAAGTCGTATGGTGGAGTGTATGGATGTAAAGTTCTATTATAGAGAGCATGTAAAGAATTACAGGAAACAATACAATCTACCACGTATAGTATCAGTTTTGACTCAGAAACAAATAGTCTGAATGAACAACTTAAGAAGACTAATGTGGGATAGGGACTTTTCAGTAGAGGCTGACAGCACATTTGCAGTCAGCATCTCTAACCTCCTCCATAGACTTTCTTCCTGGATTACATTTTAATTCCTCAATAACGATAACCAATGAATAGAAAATAGGTGTCAGAGAAAACACACAAATTAGAAACAAAGAGTCTTAGATTTATTCAATCTCCATCACTAAATAAGAGTGAAATCCCACACAATCCTACTGATGTTTTTCCCTTTGGTAGTATCATCCCTAAAACAGGTTACCTGTCCGAGTAACTCTTTTATTTTTTCTTATGGAAAACATTCATATGCATGGTAAAATATATAGGATAAACTACTTGAGGACAATTAAAATCACCCATAATCATCCAAAAATAATCTTCTTTCAAATTTTGGGAATATATCTTTCTAATTTTCTTCTCTCTCTGTGTGTATGTCCTTTGTGTTTTGGATAAAATACTGGGTAAACCTTTTTATCCTACCCTTGTCACTTACATCTGTATTATGAGCAACATTGTATGCCTTCAAGTAATCTTCAACATCATTTTAGTACTGGTCAATTATATTCCACATTGACTAACTTATTTTTGTTAAATTTAAATCAGATCTGAAATCTTTTAAAAGCAAATATACTTTAAAACTAATGATATTACTATTGTCATCATAATTACAGAACTTGAGAAATTGAAGGAAAAGAGAAAAAGTAACTAACATTTAATGAAGACCATCTTTGTGTCATGCCATGTGTTTGGAACTTTATTTCAGCTGTTTCATTTAATAACCTTTCAACCTAGTGAGGCAGAATAGCATAATGGTTAAACTCTGTGGGCTTCAGTCTGTGAAGTCCAACCTCACACCTGCTAACCAGCTTTGCGACTTTGTGGAAGTTTGTCTTCTCTTTGGCTCCATTTCTCTGCTAGAATGTGGAAATGATGATAATAACAACACTTGCCTTCAAAAGATTGTTGTAAGGATTACGTGAGTGAATATGTTTAGAATAGTAGTAAATATGTTTAGAATAGTAGTAAATACTCTGTTAGCTACGATGGTCTATCTTTCGGAGCCTGAAGTTCTTCTTCCCTGTTATCTCTTCCATTAAAATACATATCCATATTGTGTTCAACTTCTTCAGTGTAGAAGTGGGATCTAAGAAGAGGTGATGTACTATAAATGTGAAAGACCAATGGTTTTACATTTTTTAATCTCACCTTTCTAATAATGTGGCCCCTGAGAATTTAATCAATATTCTCACACTCAGCTATGGATTTCTTTAAAGGGAATAAACATGAGCCATATTAGTGTCTTAATGAGGGTTAGATAAGGTATGTTTGAAATCTACTACACTGCCTAGACACTCAGTGGCTCTGTAAATGTTAGGTGTTTATCCTTTGCATTACTATTCAATTGCATTTTGTTTTAACACCTAGTGTGTGCAGGTAAGCAGGCTCTTCGTATGTCTTGTCAGTACTGCAGGCATATACTAGTGTAAGACTGTCAATAAATACCTAAAGATTACATGGTGGCGTGGTGCTAAGTAGTAAGCTGGCACATTTCTCAGTTTTTTCAGTTTATGACCAGTTTTTCTGACTGTAGCACTATTTGTACTCTGTAGATATACCCATTGTTTGTTTGATTCAATAATAGCCATTGTCATACAACAGATTTTGCTTTCTTATCCCATTGATTTGTAAGACTTTTATTCAGATGAACAGAGAACACTTTTGTAAAGCAGCCTTTAGTTCCTTCTGTGAACATATAAAATTATTGAATGAATAAAAGTGAGGAGCGAATGACTGACTAACTGTCTCATTTATCTAACAGTTGCTGAGTGTTGGTTATGGCAGCGTAATGTTTGAACATCATTACCTGGCCAAGTCCATCAAAACACTATGCTGATTTCCTTATTTTTGTTGGGGAAATCTCAGAAGAAACATTCAAGGCCAAACATTCAAGGCCTCGGACTGTTAACCATGTAGATTCTAGAAGGAGAGAGACTTAGAAATACACAGCTTCAATATAACAGAAGATGCCATTATAGAATTATAGGAGAAAAGTCAAGTTGCTGAAATCAGAGATGGTTGATTCTAAGGCAAGTGAGAGGGAAAACTTTAAAATGGAAGTAACATTTCAAATAGATGTTGGTGAATAAATGAGGTTTTCAATTAGTGGAAAAAAAGGTGAGGCAGTCTGGGGGCTGAGTGAACACCAAGAGAATGGAGGCTTGAAACTCATCAGATCTGATGGACTTTAGGAATGGTGAGGACACTAATGTAGTAAAACATGGTGGAATTTAGTAGGAGATGAAGATCTTCAGTTCAGGAGCAAATCATGGTCATGTCAATATGAAATTCTATTGGTTAGTTAATGAGAATCACTAAAGATGCCTTTTAAAAATGAGAAAACAATGGCATGATCTAGTCTGGGTTTTCTAGAAGCCAGATATTACTATATGCCTGTAGGATTCCACCGGAGATGTACTTCAAATCAGTTGAAGAATTAAACAATTCAACCCCATCCTTGTAGGGTAGATATTTTAGCCAGTGGAAGAATGTGTTAGCTTTCTATGACTGTGACAAAATACCTGAGAAAATCAACTTAAAGTAGGGAATATTTATTTTGGCTCACAGTTTCAGAGGCTTCAGTCCATGGTCAGCTTTTAGGCCTGTGGAGAGGTAGAACATCATGGTGGGAGCTGAAGTGGAGCAAAGCTGCTCACCTCATGGTGGCCAGGAAACAGAGAGAGGAAATGAGGAAGGGGACTGAGACAAAATAAACTCTTCAAAGGCATGCATCCAGTGTCCTACTTTCTCCAAGTAGGCTGCACCTCCTTAAGTTTCCACTGCCTCTCATTAATACCACCAGCTATGGAAAAAGCATTCAACACATGAGCCTTTGGGGGCATTTATACATCCAAACTATAGCAAAGAGGGGTGATATCTAAAATGAATTCAACACTAGCATTACCTTTTTAAAAGAGAAAAAAATGTCCAAGGTTCAATCCCTAGCATCACCAAATAAACAAACAAAAAATTGATCATATCATATATCATCCTAAAAATACTTCCTTTATAAGAATATACAATAAGGTCTAGGCTTTGTTTAATTTCATTAGAAATAGACTTTTCTCATTTTTGAGACAAAAATTTACCTATCCTGCAGAGCTATTATGAAGTGGCTCATGTTAAACCCCTTGAACATTGTCTAGATGGATGATAGGCTCTCAACTCATGATTATTATCATTTTATTATCTTGTCTCTGTTCTCTCTCACCAGCCCTACCTACACCCTCATACTATTTTTCGGACCAAGTTTATAGTTCTCTGTATTTTGGACATCTATTTTAATGCCTAGTACATAGTAGGTATGCAATAAATGTGTCTTTAATGAATGGATAAATTGTTAACTTTCTAAAATCATTCTTATGCTAATGCATTCCAGATAAATACAAATAATCTTTGGCACTGCACTGTAAATTTCACATAATTGAGACTGCAATGGAATTTCAGAAGTTTTCTCTTATTTCAAGTCCTTCCTTTTGAAATTATTGACTCAATACAACTTATACAAGAAATAAGGATTCTGCAGAATATTCCTGAAAACTACAGACATAGTATAAAATTACCCACACCAAATGCTTAAATAGATGTTGTTTAAAATCACAGACAAAATTCCACTCATCCCATCAGTGAGGGGGTGAAGGGACCTTAACAGGATCTGATAGCTGACAGGAGAGGTGATTACATCAATGGCTAAGGTCTTCCTTGGCCCCCTAAACTTTTTCTCTGCTTAAACAGCAATCTTGACTTTGTGTAAGTTCTATGTGTCCATTTTTAAACTCTTTTTAAAAAATAATGGAAACAGTTTTCAGAGTAATGCTGATATTAGTTGATGATGCCAATGCACCAATGAAGACAGTATTTTTAAGTTGAATATGTTCTTATTTTCTTGTTTGTTAATTTTTAAAGCCAATCCAAACATGTGAAGAAAAAATCAAATTTTGCCAATTTGAAAAGAACAAAAACAGCTAAAACCCTCTTTTAAAATTTCTTAGCTATTATGAGAGTATTGCAGACAAAAGATTTGTATAGAAAGATTTTTTAAAAAAAATCAGGTTGCTTTGCCTTTCTTTAGTCACTTCAAAAGTCTTTGTCAGATATGAAAAAGAAATATACTCAAAATGAAGAGTAAATATAATTAAAACAGTTCCTTGCCTTGACATATAAGCTTCTTATGGGCAAAAATCTGTATAAATTTCATACTACAAAACTTGGGCTTAAAAGAAGAAATAAGAAAGAGTGGGCAGGGGAAGGAAGATGTTTGATTTTTATAAGAGTAGACATGAAAAATGATAGTAAGTGAAAAGACATTAAATCCTTAATTGCTTTTGAGGAAAAAGTTTTAGATTCATAGTATTTTTTTTTTTTAATTCCCAGGACTTGGCATGTGTCTGGCTTACAATAGTATCTTTTTAAAAGTTAACTAATAAATGGAAGATATTGGATAGGTCACCTTAATTTGTTGTAAGCACAGACTTTATGGTGAGAGAAATAATTAAGAATTTGATTGATTCATCATCAGAATAAATATTTATTGGATAGCTACCATTAATTCATTTTTAGCAGCTAGTATAGGGTTGTGTTTAAGGATTCACATTTTTGAACACTTATCACCTGAGTGATATCTATGAGCCTCTGTTTTCTCCAGTGTAAAGTGGTGATTAGTAGAGTCTACTAAATCCAAAACTTATAGGGAAAATTATAGAAGATAATGCCATAATGCACTTAACAGATTTCCTGGCATGTAGCACATGCTCACTAAATTTTAGATATCTGTGTAAATGTTATATTATTCATAATATTATAAATGAATATAAGTATTACCTGATCAAGTTGCGATAAAGATGAAAGTAATTAATACATTATTATGCTGATATGCAGGATATGTAAGAATTCAACAATATATTGAACATTTGGCAAGCCTTACACTAGACAATAAGGAGACATATTGATAATTTTTCAGAGAAGAAATATAGTCTAACTGGGGAAGCTATTATATACATTAAGATAAATATAAGTAATAATGAAATTAAAGTGTATTAATCCTTAATCTTACATTGAGCTCTAACATGCATTATCTCATTTAACACAGCAGTTACATGAATTTGGTGTTACTATTCCTATTTTACATAAGAGGAAACTAAGGCACAGAGGAGTTAAGCACTGATAATATCTGGAGCTTAGCTTTTATATATATATATCTGACTCCAGATCCTGAGTTTTTAACTACTATATTATTCAAAATAGGCTATATGCTAACAAGTGTCTGTAAGTGTTCAGAAGAAAATAATGAACACCACTAGTTGATCAGCTGGGAAGAACTTGAGGCATGTAAGGAAGCCAAGGCCTTCAGGGATCAAATATAGTAGTTACCTGCTTTATCTGTGCTCTTGCTTTCTGTAATTTCAGTTATCAGGAAATATTAAATGAAAAATTACAGGAATAAACATTCCATAAGTTTTTAGTTGTATCCTATTCTAGGTAATGTGATGAAATCTTATGCTGCTGCACTGTGTCCTTCCTATGAAGTGGATCATTGCTTTGCCCAATGCATCCATGCTGTGTATGCTACCCACTTGTTAGTCACTTACTAACTCTGTAGTTATCAGATCAACAGTAATGGTACTCAGTGCTCATATTCAAGTAAAACTTACTTTACTGAATAAGGGACCCAAAGAACAAACGTAGTGATGCTGGCAATTCAGATGTGCCAAAGAGAAACCATAAAGTGCTTCCTTTAAGTGAAAGGGTGAAAGTTTATCATAGATAGGTACATATAGGGAAAAAATGTAGTATATATAGGGTTTAGCACATTCAGTAGTTTCAGCTATCCTCTGGGGGTCGTGGAGCATACCCCCTGCAGATAAAGGGGACTACTGACTATATTCATCATGTAGCAGATGTTGGCTCCCTGTGCCTAATCCCTGTTCCTCCATGTTCTCATTGTGTGGTCTTGAGCAAATGTCTAATCCCTCTGTGCCTTTATTTCTTCATCAATAAAATGGGAATAATAATAGTATAAGATGATAGAGTGTTTAATGAATTAATGCATGCAATTACCATGGTACCTGGGATATTTAAGAGTTAAATGGTAACTGATATTAATATCATCATTTTGTTGCTGATTTTGTTGTAATTAGTTACTGAAATACTTTGAGATTTTTCCTTCTTGAGTTACATTTGAAATTTAAAGAGAATCTAATATATCAAGGTTTGAATCACTAGCACATTTAAAGCATGGTTTTTCTTCTTTCAACCTAAGAGCTATACTTCAGCCTCATGTGATGGAAAAGAAAGCACATTATGTCAGAGGACTGCATTATATATTTAGGTGAAAGAAATTCAGTAAGAGAATATGTTTGGTGGCTTCATGTGATTTTTCAATTTCCCTTTGTGACTGCTGTTGATATTTCTCAGGTAGCCTCCTTATGAAAACAGTAATGTCAAAAAAAAATTGTCATTTTTACTTCTTATGAACATATAAAGAATTATTTTTAAAAATTCCCACAGAGGCTTTAAAACAGAACATTGGGAGTGCTAAGCCATAGTTGTACTGTCACATTTAGTCCCTTTCATTTAAGGAACGGTAATGTGCTTAGTGGCTAAGTGTATAGAAATTCCCCCCCAAAAAGTACAGTAACCTTTTTCGTGAGAAGAATATGATAATATTCATTGACAGGGGAACTACAAGGAGCAATTATCCCAAGCTGTGTCTTTCAGACAATGCTGTCAGTTTCTCCACTTTGATGAGTACAGCTGGGCTTGTGATGCAAGGGCAAGAAATTCCAATGTGACTAGAAGACCAGGGCTTTGGCTTTGGTATTAGTGGTACAGAAGGAAAAATATCTGCCAAAGAAGATGGCTTTTCAAAATATTTTTTAATAAAAATTATGGAAGCACTTAAGTGGACATGCTCTCTGCTAGTGAACCCCCACAGAAGCAGTTTATCAGATGCCCATTTGCATCTTTCTCTCTCATAGATCCTTTAAAGCCAGAAAACTCTACCAGAACACCCATATTTTTGTATTTTTGATGTGTGTGTTTATGCATATATGTGTTTAAACACACATCATATTTGGAATACTTTGCAGTGTTAAGTATTATGTATCCCATGCCAGTTTTCTATAAATCAAAAGACACTTCTAATCTTTACTATTCCAAGCAAAGTAAATCAGTTACAGCTGTGGCTTTTTAATGTTTCCACTTCATTCTTTCATACATTCATTCATCACGCAACCTTATAGACAGGTTAAAGTTTAATTTCCAATTTTATAAGATAATTTAAGTTATACTGATTAACTTTATTTCCTAATACTTGTTCATGTTGGTTTACACCTGTTTTTACTCATTCAAGATTGGATTTTTTAAAAATTAATTCTTTGAAGCTATGAGTTAATAATTTAAAATAGAGCAAGGTAACGCATGCTTTTGTGGGTTTTGTTTTCTTTCCCCTTAAAAATACTTAACTGCAAACGTTACTTCATGGAAGTACAGTACCTCCTTACATACACATCAAGACTATTTTGTATGTGAGCTATGAAACAACTAGAATTAAAACTTGTCCAAGGCCCCAAAGCCTGTCCTTCACAAAAGAACCTTTCTTGCTGGATTGTTAGAAAGTGTTTTGAATGATGCATAACTAAGTAGAGTAACTAAACAATTGCTTTTGAGCATCTGGAGCTTTCCCATTAAGCTTTCTATAGCCTTTTCTTTGGCTTTTTGTGTTTTAAGAAGTGATTCATGTTCAGTATATGAAAGTTCTGGGTTCAGCCCCTTGAGCTTTTGGTGGAAAGATCTCCATGGAACTAATAAATAAATAAAACAAATAATGTAAGAACTGAGGACAGCTGAACACATGTGAGTTTATGTACTAACCTCTTTTATTCCTGGAGAGAAAAGGTATATCTCGTACTTTTTAGTTTAGTTTTCTAAATGCAGATCTAAAAATACACCCAGTTATTTTAGGGTGCATTTCTTAGGGTATGTACATGGGAAGCCAAATTGATTATAAACAACTAATTCAAACACTACCTGGAATTTCATAAAATAGTATCGACACTCTTCAGATATAAAAAGTATTATCTACTATATGGGCAAATTATGAACATATTTCAACTAAGCAAAAGCATTAGTCAAGTGTTTTAATAATGCTAAATTTTAGATGTTGCACTGATGAGATATTTTCCATACAAATAAAAGAGCAAAGTGTATAAAACCTCAGGACTTGTGGCTGAGTTAGAATTACAATGCAGCTGTCATTTTTGCATTTCCTGGCTTTCATAAAACATTACTGTGATCCTCTGTCATTTAAATCAGTTGAGAACATGGATTTATCTTAATTTTCACCCTTTGTTTCCCCTTTTTGTGATAACGGTTATGAGATATGATGATGTAAAGTGTTTCTACTTATAATGGTTTCAGCCTTGTCCCTTGGCAGCCTAAATCTTCTGGCTAATTCACTGATCAGTTAAATAGTCGAGGTTATTATTATTATAATTATTATTTTACATTTATATAGCACTTTCCTCCAAGGGGCTCAGGCATTTTACACACAGTAAATTACCAAATAGGAATTAATCCTTATATCACCCTGTGGGGGTAGGTACAGTTACGTAAATGAAATTCTACAGAAGTCTCGCCTGTGTTGCAACTCTCCTCTCTAGCCCTTAGCCCCCAGTGAACCTGTCTGGCCTACCTGAAGATAAAGCAGAATGCTATAGGCATGGCAGAGAATGGCTGGAAGCAAGATCTTTTGGAAAATGGTCCTGTGTCCTTGCTTTGGTGCTTTGAGCCACCTGCAGAGTAAAGCTAATGAGAACAGGTAGACATATGTGATGATGTGCAGTTCACAGGTCAGCTTCACTTCCTTCATTTAATTTAGTCATGATACAGTACAAGTGAGGATATGGTCCTAAAACTTTTGTGCATACAAAAATCACTTGGGAATATATTTAAAATGCAGTTTCCAAGACTTTCTAACCCACAGAGATTCTTATTTAATAGGTCAGGAAAGGACCCTGCATTTTCACCCCAGACCATTTTGAGGCAGGTGATACTCATGCTTTGAAAAATCTGAGCTAAGGAAGAATTGTTAGCACATTCTATACATCCAAAAACAATAGCTCAAGAAGGCAACAGGTCTCACCATTTGTTAGAACTAAAACAACAAGTTTGAAAAGCCAAGAACCTGCACTCTTGTTATACTACCATGCTTCCAGGAAAGGCAAGTAGGGAAACAAATGAAACAAGGTTTAAATGTGAAGAAATGAAGAGAATAATTCAATGTGAGTGCAAGGCACTGTCCTGTTATGAACTCTGACCCCCTCGCTTCTTTGAAGCCTGAAGTTGACTTGTGATGCCTGGACCTGGAACACCATCACCAGCAGAGTAGGGCAAATTATTTCTTGAGCTTGTTCCTGGGTTGCAGAGCCACCTTGCTCCCTCTAGCCAGCAAGCTCCTCAGGTAATTCTAACTCACAGGATTTGTAATGTTTAATTTTTCACTCTGTGCTCCAAGTGAGTCCTCTCCTTAAAAATTGGATTTTTCCAGGAAACCAAGAGAAGCTCTTTTAATAAACTTCCTGTTTATGGGGTGGATTCTTTATGAGATGGAATGGAGCTTACTTTTTTTTTTTTTTTTTTTTGAAGGATTCTTACTCCATTTCTAAGGAGAAAAATATTTAACAGGAAATGGTTATGAACAATTTACTATTTTTCAATTGAATATTCCATTTGGTGCAATTCAGTCATTTTTCATGAATTAATTTTTATTCCATTTTCTTAAAAATTGGGATAAGGCATTATAGGAAAAACTGCACTCAGACATAATGGATCCAAAGTTTTGGTTCTCTTCTGAACTTCTTACTCAAAAGTGTGAGAATTCCATGGTGGGATTTAGAGGTGCTTGTGGGATTTATTTGGGGTTTTCAGAAACCAGAAAAACAGATACGTGGTGTTACTAGTGGTAAAAATTCCCACATGCTGCGTAAACTTACCACACTCCTCAGTCAGTACTACTATAAATGGTGCTGAGAGAATTTCTGTGCTCTTCTTTTTTTCAGATGCATGTATCCCTTAGCTGTGGATACCAATTATTGCTATTCTAGTGAAACATTTTGTGAGTCTCTCTAGCATACCTTTTTATTGTTGGGAATTGTCTTCTGCCCCTGAGTTTTTCATCATTTTTTTTTAATACTGTGATTCTTCCCAGTCACTGAATGGACAGATTTTATTTAAAGAGTCTAACAATCTTATAACAGTGAGTCAAATGGCATTTATTCATTAGCAGAAGTGGGGACAATAACAATAGGGGGATGCCTTTTTGTAAAATGTTCTTGAAGTGATACCCTTATAAAGTAATTTTGTATCCTCAGAATTGGCCTTTCAGAACTGTCAGGTCTGATCCATTCCAGATTATTTTATACCCAGTGGGTCAAGATATTTCCAGCAGCTTAAACTATCTGATGGACCCCCTTTAAGAAAAAAAAAATGCAAAACTATGATTTCAAAGTTAAGTAGAGGGCATTGGAAGGAGCCCAGCAAGTGAAGGGCCCTGAAGTGAAGGGCCCTTTCACACTGCCTGAGCATTGCTGTTCCAATAAATTCACAGTAAACCCACCCTGCATATACTCATTCGGGGCTTTAGAGAAGCATTTTTAGTAAATGTTACTGTTTCATATAATAACAAGATTATCTAAGGATAATGTTCTACTTTAAATGTCTAATCTTCAGGTTAAAAAAATTAAAACACTGTAAAAATAATGGATGTCTACTTACCAATAGTCTAACCAATTCCTTGTAGTGTTCCTCTGCCTTTATTCAGGCTAACATAATGCAGGTCAACAAATACCATTAGAGCAGACATCTCTGCGTGGAGCCTGGTGTTTCAAGCTATACTTGAGACAGTAAACTGCAGGGCAGCAAAAAATGTCAACAGTTCCTTGAAGTTCTTTGTAATGGGATTGTAACTGTATTATGAAACTAATAGAGAAACTAGAGTAGGTTGTATTTGACCCATTGTCTCTTTGTTGGAAAAGATATGAAACATGGCTGCCCCACAGCATTTTGCCTCCACCACCCATCTTTACACTCAGTATTGTTTCTTATTGTTCTTTAGTTATGTTAAGTGCATTAATCTTTCACTCTAAAATAAGATTGTAAGTAAGCATCTTGAGAACAGAAATCAAAAAAATTTTTTTTTAATCTTTCTCAGTGCCAGAGCATTGCTGCTTCGTTTTCATTTTCTTTTCTCTTTTTCTAAACCTTTCCCCGTGCCTAGTCCCAGAAATCATTTTTAGTGGTGGTCTCCTGATAGGAGGTGCTTAACTGTTTTGAACTGAAATGCTCTGAAAACCTAAACCTAGCTCTACCCTGCCCATCCCCATTCCTCTGATTTTAGAACTCCCCCTTAAAGTAGCAAATGTTTTAGAGCTAAATATAGACATTTAAATGGAAAAATAGAGGGTAAAAGATATTGGCCTCTCAGAAATTTGTGAGTTTCCATCCTCTGTGTGGCCAAGTCAGGTGTTGCGCCTCTTTTTCCACTCAGTAAGACATGTCTCTATAGTGCCCACCTAGAAACAATTTTTAAAGGGTCTATGTACAAAGAAATAAAAGCCAATTTTTCTGAGGCCCTCAATAGAATTTAAATCCTGATACCACTAAGGAAGTAAAATTCAAAAGCAAGAGGGTAATTGCAGAGAGATGAGTAAATCTGCAACATCACACACTGGTGGTATCCAAATGCACTCCTGAATATCAGTTTCAGGCATCCTCTTTCATCAGGAAAATATGTGTTGCTTTTTGCAGGGAAACCTTTAAGAAAATAAAATGTCACATATTTGAATTTCAGCCATATTAATAATAATTTTCATAAATTGGATTTCTTGATTTTCAAATTTCATTTATATTAGCTCTTCCCTTGCATATATTACCAACATTCTTTGACAGTGGAGTGTGGCTGGTTTCAATGTTCACAGAATAGTTGTGGCTTATTGAAAACATATATTTCATACCTGCCTTAGAATTCATGCTTTACTCCCCTAGCTGAAAATGACTCTTGTACAGAAATAGTCTGAAACTCATAGCTTTAGCCTGATTCACCCTCAGAGAGGAGTGATATTAGAAGTGTTGTGTTATGTTCTGTACACATGAATGTTTATGATACATATGGAAAATACTATGTGTAGGAAAAAAATCGGTCCTAAAAAAAGGATTTGTAACTTTTCATAACTCATTTGGGCTAACTATTTTTAACGAGTTCATTGCTTTTTATAAACCATTTCAAAATATCTCCATAACAGGATAATTTTGCATAGTCCATGACTTCATATTTTAGACACACAGTCCCTGCAATTCAAAAGAATTTGGTTGGTGCAATAATGTAAAATCATCAGTTTATATATTATTTAGCATAACTAGCTACCAAACAACTGCTTACAAAATAATTTGTTTTACCAGTTTCTTTAACAGTGTATGCAGATTTTTCCAGATATATATTTGAAATAATGCTCCCTCTAGGGCATATTTTTCAACTCAGACCATCCCATACACTGAGTATCTTAAATGTTCATGTGTTTGATAGTTTAGGGCCGGTAACTCTGGGACATCTGGTTAGTACAGAGTTTCTCAACAGCAGCAGTATTGATATTTTGGATCTGCTAATTCTTTGTTGGCTAGGTGGTAAATGACTCCTGTGTTTTATCATTTACACAACCGCTACCCAACTGAATTAGTAGTATACATTGCTGGCATGAACATGAATTACAGTTTTGTTGTTGTTCGCTCGTTTGTTTGTTTGTTTGTTGTTCTTTTCAGAGGAGTGGAGAAAAATTTAATCTGACCTGAAGAAAGTCAATAGTTCCCAGCTGAGAACAAAGCTAAGGTCTTCCCAAGAACTATGATGAGTTCTGTTTTTAAATGTCAAATTACATAGGTGAGCTTCAGAGTTTTCCTTAATCACTTAAGGGTTAGAGAAAGGATCCTAAGATTCTGCATAGATGTATATTTCATACTTTTTATTTATTGATTGGTCTACTTATGATGATCTTTCTGAAAGGCAGATCATGCCAGCACACTGCTGTTGACTTAACAACTAAATTCCCCTTTCAACATTTACCTGCCCCAAATAGTTTAATAGTTGATATTTTACCATTTGTGGCACCTTACTGAAGAGAGACCTAGTGAAAACTAAAACCCACAGGTAAACCCATGTTGGCTTTGAGGCAGAAAGATGGCAACTACCCAAACAAGGCTTCACTCCACTGATATTAGAGGGTCAGAGCCCAGAAATGAAAATTAGAGATTTCTTGCCAAACAAAGAAACCAAAGCTCTACTTAACTTTTGATTTCAACTACTTCCAAAGACTAAAAAAAGCAATTTAAAATTGACCATGAAACTCATTAATCCAGGGCTAGAGGTGGTAGAGCCCTAGCCTAGCATGAGCAGGGCCCTGGATTCCCCAGCACTGGAAAGATAGGAAAAGGAACTCATTAATCCTCATATTAATCATAGGAGGTAGATACTATTATTATTCTATTCTCACAGATGAGGAAACTGGGGAACTAAGAACTTAAGTAGCTTGTTCAAAGCCACAGCCTATAAAAGGTGAAGGCCATACCATGTCATACTTTACAGTCCATCATTGCTTCAGGTCCTTTAAATTATGTTAGAATTTAGGAGGAAACTGATATTCTAGACTTTGCATCTATTAATAGATACTTATTCAAAAGCATAAGTGAAGGAAATAATCTACCTTTAGATTTAAGGAACGGGAATGGTCTGTGGAGTGGAGGGAGGCTGCATATTTAATAATCAGTTATGTTATAATTATAATATGTAACTTAAAAATATATAGTATGTGCAGAATAGCCACAGATATGCCAGGTATGTTCACAGTCTCAAAGTATGTTGTGATCCCCATTTTGATTTGAAGATTGAGAAATATTATTTTGCTGGTAAGCATGATTAGCCTGCCACAGATGATCCCTACTCTCCATTAGCTGTCAGATGATGCTACCTCTAATTAGTGGATTTTTCCAGAAAACACAAGAACTTTGATAATAAATAAATCAAATTTCATTATTTTCTTTCAAAAATATATTATTTCTCAGCACATTTTTACTATGCCCACTATAAATTCCTAGAACTGGAATATAGCAGTGAAAGGGCATCCTGACACTTAAATTTTTCTTAGCTGGTAAGTAAATGCCTTTAATTTTAATTTATACTCTGATAGTATCCACTAAAGCTTTCATGTCATTTTTTTGATTATTCAAAAATTTTAAACATAAGGACAAAATGATAGCTCACTCTGTATCCTAGCTTGTTGACTAGAGGTGAGATTCCATTAAATCTGTTGCTGAAGAGAAGTAAAGAGCTGAGCAGCTTAGAAAGGACAGGATAGACCCATTTCTTTCCAATTTTTTTTTTGTGGTGTACAATTAGATCATATTATGGTTCATATTATAATAAGTTGATTCAATCCACTGTTTGTTTTTAAGTCTAAGGATACTGTGTTTCTAAAAACAATAAAATTATGTATATTATTCATTGTTTTAAAAATTATTTCATTTAAAATTGTGCCATGCTTATCATGAATCTAGCAGAGTAAAATTCTTATACACATTTGAAGAGGTATTACAGTTTACTAGGGAAATTCAAGCACACCTTTTTAAAAGTAGAGAACTAATCATTTTATTTTTTTACAGATTTTATACATAATCTATAATATTATAGAGGCTAGTATTGCTTGCTGCAGATTTTTTAAAATTACCTTGCCTGGTCCAATACTTTCAGAATTTATATTTCATAGGAAAAGGTATTGGTAGTATTTCTGTCAGCAAAGCATTGTGCCATGGGATTTCCATAGGATATGAATATAACACAGAGGATGAGATACCATATTTTCTATAGTCTATTTCATTTCTTAAGAGAATGTCTTGGAAAGTTTTAAAAAAGAAAACCAATGGTTTTATGTATTCCGGTGCTCTAAAACCCCTTTTAATATACTGACTCTGCTTACAAATGAAGAGAACATTGCCTCCTCTTTTATTTAAGAAGTTTTCAACCATTTACCAATCCCTAACATTGGTAAAATCATAAGATTAAAGAATCACTGTTCCTAGATTCTGAACTTGGAGTTCTTGATAAACTGAACCATGGTTGCCAAATAAGAAAAAGGTTTTGAAACCTATCACCACTTATCCAAAGTTTTTATAAGCAAAGATCACCCTTCCTTCTGTCTGTATATAAAAAGAAATAGCTAATCTTCATTGCTGCCAGGTGAATGAAATACATTCAGAGGATATAGGCAACTTGTAGGAAGAAAGTCTAACAGGCATGTTAGAGTTCCTTCATGACACTATAGAAATATTGTGATTTATAACAGAAAAACCATTATTAAGTTGTAATATTTCTACTGAGGCAAGGGAAATCAAACCATTTCTTGTTTGTGGAAAGTACATTATACTCCTTCAACAAGACAATGTGTTTGGGGCTGATAGAGCTCCAGGGAGCGCTATAACCACTGCTAAAATGACACAGCCTCTTTGCTCCTCACAGGGAGATAGACCATAGGATGAAGTGAAATGAATCAAGACAAATAGGTGGGAAGGGAGATAGGATAAAGGGTGTGGATGTGTAGTCAGGATAGATAACCTCCAGTGAAGATCAAGGAATACAAGGGACAAAGGAAGAGTGGGGTCTCTGTAGGGTAGTCACAGTATCTAATGGATCCAGTCTGAGCTTATAAGACTAGTACAGCTGGAGGAGGCACTTAATGAAAGTTTTTTGAGTGGACAAATGAATGTAAATATCCAAACTTCTAAGATCAGTAGCCCACAGGAACAGATCATGGAAAAGATTAGACATATTAGCAAGCTGCCATAGCAGCCAGTTGCTGAGACATGGCAGCATCAGTCCCGCTAAATAACATGTATTTAGCACATTCACTCGTCTTTTCTCACTTTCAATGCATTGTTATTATCAGAAAATAATTTGTTCTTTTTTTTTTTTTTTGAGGTACCGGGCATTGAACTCAGGGGTACTCAACTACTGAGCCACATCCCTATTTTGTGTTTTTATGTAGAGACAGGGTCTCACTGAGTTGCTTAGCGCCTCGTCATTGCTGAGGCTGGCTTTGAATTTGCAATTTTCCTGTCTCAGCCTCCCAGAGTGCTGGGATTACAGGCATGCACCACCGCAGCCAGCTAATAATTTGTTCTTTATTAAATCTAGTTTGACTTCTTTAATGAGTGTCCCATTTAAGAGACGCTGGGCTATTATGTTTCTGGAACATAGTACTCTTGAGTACAGAAAGTTTCACTTAAGTGCAAAGGGTGACATAAAGAAGTACAAATTTTATTTTCATTGTTTCATTATTTAGAAGGCCTTTTTACCTTAAAAAACTGTGATCTTCAAATCCCTTTTCTGGTTAAGATTCTCAAGTATTCTTATCATGTATTTTAATATTTTGGTTATCCACATTTACATCACAGCATTTCTGCATCCCTGAACACTGTACCCTTTCAGTTTAATTTTTCCCTGCTCAGAAAAATTTAATTCAGCCCATACACTTGGGTAATTTATTGTATACGTCTTGTTCTAGGTTATTCTCCATTTTTTTTCAGCACAAATTTAATTGAGCTACTACTCTATGCCCGGCATAGTGTAAAAACCTATGGTAAACGAATCATTTATAAGATTATTAGGCAAGATTAGCACTATTACAGGTTCCTACATAATCCTGTCTTGTTCTGTATATTTACCATCGTCCATTCATCTTTTACTTGCTCTAAACCTTTTCTTTCTCTTTCTGTGTGTGTGACATTACACAAAAACTATAGCTGCCCTAGTTTTCTCACTTTTATCCCTGTACATTGAAGATAAAAGCAACTGTGCTGTGGCTCACAGATGCAATTTAACGTAGTAGATCTAGGTGTAGGCTTACATGTAAGTATGTGTAACAGCATGTAGAAGGAAAGGAAGACGCATAATAGACCTATGAGAACTATTCCCGACTGACCCAGTTTAAGCTCCGTTTCAGGAAAATGATACAAAACTGTACCTTCTCTGTTTGTGCTGAGGGTGTCCTTTGGTTATTTTTATTATAATGTTTGGCTGCACAGTAACAGATTGTTATTGTACTCCTGTTATCTCAAAACTACAGTATTGTCTAATCTAGTTTTCCTTCTTGAGATTGATGTGTTTACAGGCTCTTAGTTCTTTGGTTACCAGGAGTAATCCCAATGATCTCTCTAAAGTACAGTAAAGGTTTCCTTATACTCCAGTTCACCAAAATGTCTAAGGGGGAATCACCATAAATAATGATGTTGCTTTATTCTCACAGCACAACCACAAACTGAACAGTGGTTTAAACATCTCACGTTTTACAAGGGATCGTGAGAGATCACATGCAGCCTCAGGGAATGGCTGAAATGTTTAGGTTAATTGTCTAGATATGGAGTTCATGAGTCTCATGAACATTTACTTTAGAGTTAAAAAGAATTCTAAAATCACCAAATCACAGTTAAATGTCAGGGTGAACCACTTGGTTTTACTGGAGGAAAATGGCATCCATTTAAAAAGCAAAGTCCTGCACTTAAGATGAAGAGTGATAACATGCAAGGGAGCATCCATGAAATCCATGCAGCCATTCCACTGTGGCAAGAAGCCCATGGTAGGCAGAGAAGAATTCATGCAGCATCCATGAAGAAAAGCTTGCCTATAGCGTGACGGTAATTTTGGCCTCTCTAGAGTTTGTAACCTGTAGCTGTGCTTTCCTTTTCTACATTCACATTACAGGCAAGTTTTGTTTATTTTCACGAGTAGAATACTCATGAAATGGTCTCAAGCAGCAAATAGTTTTGGAAACCAGGCACAGTGAACTAATCTTTAATCTTTGGTTTATAAATGTGCTATGATGCTAAAGGAATGGCTGCTTTGACAATGAACCTTAACAAGGAATCAGAGAGGTTTGAGGATAAGAAGCTGAAATAGGTGAAAAAGTGTGCTAAGAGCAAATGACATACCTAAGAAGTAAACTTCTTCGCGTGAAGGGAAATTATGCAAAATACAGCTTGAAAATAATGAGGAGGGAGCCAACATGATATATGTTAAAGAGAGTAGGTTGACATCAGGCCTCCATTTGGCTTTGACAAGGCTATTACTAAGTTCAGAGAAGGTGAGATTCACATCCCCAAAATCACATCTTTCTATCTTTATTTATGTGGAGCAAAGATAGCAAGAAGGCACATTTTCCTCTCTCGTTGCTAGACATTTTTTTTTTCTTTTCTTACTTTTTTTTTTTGTCCCCAGACTATGAATCAGTTAAGTAGGCAGGGTCATTTTCATGAGTTTCCAATGCCAAGAGACACCAAATGTTGAAGTAGATCAAAGGGACAAAGAATTATAGAGGCATTCAGCCACTTTTCTTAGGACCCTGAGTACAATGTGAGCAGTCTACTTAGTTCCAGGCCCCAAACCAAGTATTTTGTAGCAGGCCCAGCCTGGATTTCTTGGGACGTTCTCCCTGTTGCTTTTCATACTTTAGATAATCCACATGAACAACCCTGATTAAATCAGTTGCCCCTAGGCAATGGGCAAAAGCATAAATGGCTCTCAGGAGAGAGAAGTGTATATTCTCTCCCCACCCCACATCCCTTTATATTTCCTTGTTTGTCTATTTATTCAAATTATTTTTTTTCCTCCAAAATTCTATCTAATGTGATTAGGTAAGTAGAGGTACTGCTGAAAAGATGCCATGCCCTATTCTTTTCACGATTCAGGTTTTGATTTTAAATCACATGACCTGTGTTGCTGTGATGGTTATGAACAGGTTTTGGAAGGCTGTTATTCAAGGGGAGTTTATCCACCAATATTGTGGAAGGTCACTAGGCATTTGTTTCTTACATCTGATTCTTTTTAAACCAGGCAATTACTCTATCATTTAATAAACCTTACCTCAAAGTTCACTTGAAAGAAAGCTCATAAGGTTTAAAGGGGGAAAAAATCCCTAAAAATAAAAGTTAGGCTAGGCTAGGCCAGGGTGGGAAATTCCATTGTGGCTAGAAGCCCATGGCAGGTAGAGTGGAATTTAATGAAGGAAACTGCTGTGTTTTTGTGTCTTTCTGTATGTTTTTCCTTTAAAACCAAGAGCTGGGCAGGCATCCCATTCGACCTGACGTGACCCAAGCAAATTGCTTCTTATATAAAAACAACTGCAGACTTTGAGAATGTGAAAATGCACTGTATCCTTCTCCAACTGAGGGAAACGAAAGCCTGAGAAACAGGACGGCCCTGTCAATACTCATTGAGCAGAACTATCACTCAAACCTGATAAAGGGAGATTAGAACCGGCTCCCTGATGCCAGAGGGATTCGTTATAAGTTAGGCTCCTTTATTTATTTTTTATTTTCTTAAACAAGCACAAGTGGTAGATGGAAAGTACATTTCTTAAAGGCAGGTTTTCCTGTATGAAACAGCAGTATGCACACATTTTTAAAGTCTTTTCACAGAACTAAAACTTAAAATATTTTTTAACTTACATTAAATAAAAAGACAACGAGAAGCATTTCCTTTTTCTACCACAGTCTTGGGCAAGCAAAGGAGAAGAAATTCAGGGTGTGTCCATTGATATTGCATTCAGATGTGTTGTCTTGGCTTGTGTACTGACAGATTTATTTAAAAAACAAAGTTTAAAAAATGCATTGTGTGCTAGTGAAGTCACTTCATAAATCTTTTCCTTTATGAATTATTTTGATCACAAGCCTCGTTGTTTAAATCACTGAAGGACTATTCTCCCTAAAAGAAAAATGCCTTCATTTTTAAACCGTCAGTTCAAAAGCCAGCGACTTCCCCTGAACAGCGTGGAGGGATCCAGAGGGTAAAGAAAAAGGGACCGCATGAATCCTGACTCTATATAAGGCATAATCCAGCTTAGATTCACCATGGTTCATAGAAAAGACATGTTTTAAAATTTTAGACCTAAAGCCCTTAGTTTCCTAATAGATGATGTACTTCGAAATGGTGATTCTGCTTCAGGAAAAAAACAAACAGGGGAACACAGCCTTTGATGCAGCTGGACTGTGGAGGGCGGAAGGTTAGAATTAGAATACTCTTCAAGCTGTTGCTGAATAATGAAGGGTAGGGCTTCCTCGTTGGGCAGTTACACAGCCCCCTGGGAGCTCAGAGGACAAATATTACCTAATGTGTACAAAGACTTTAAAAGTTAAGTTGATTACAAGCTGAGTGAGTAAGGTTGGGTAAGACTCAGTGAGGACTGAGTCTAAAAGGACCCAGTAGTCAAGAACACAGCCAGGAGTCACAGGGCTCCAGTCAGCCAGGAGTTCTCAAGGTTAAAGGGTTGGGTACCAATAGGAAGTCAGTTAGATTCTTGAAATGAATAATATGAAATCATTACAAAGAAGAAAGAAAAGCAAAACAACATGTCAGAATATATGCATGCATAAATTGGATGATTTTCAACTGTGAGATGGATAAAAATCTTCCTAACCAAAGTGTAATGTCCTTGTAACTAAAGTTTTTGTCTCACTCTTCATTTGTTTGCCACACCTAGAGTGTTGAGACAAAAAAGCAAATAATTAATATTTGGTCTGTTATACCAGTTTGCTAGGGTAACTGACCCAGTGGAATGATAGGTGGTTCCAACTTAAACACTAGAGGCTCTCTGGAATAGACAAATTTGAAAATAATTCTAAAGGACAAGAATGATGGTTAGAACTGGGCAGTCTGTTTCAGGTTCATTGATTCCAGAAGTATTTTTGATTATTCATTGCTTCCATCGTTGGTCTTCCATTGCTGGTCTCTAAGCAAGTTGATATGACAGAGAAAGCAAGTGCTAAAGTAAGAGATGGGGGAGAACATTAACAGAAGATGCATACTATTAAAATAAGTGATAAGCACTATGAATAAATCTGATCTCATTCAGAGTAGGGAGTTATAGTGAGTTGACTCTGGAGTCGAACTACCTAGATTTATCATTTTGGGATCTACAAGATTGTCATATTATCTATTTCTTAAAGTTGCCATGAAAATTATGTAAGTTACTTAGCAAACACCTAAAACATGTCAAATATTGAGTTATCCACTTTCCATCTTTACCTCATGTTCAGTGGCTCTGTCACAATTGAAAATATCACATACTACTAATCTCCCAAGCATATTCCATTTGTATCACTTCTTTTGAGAAATGTCTCTTTGGATCATTTGCCAATTTATTAACTGAGTTATTTTGGCAGGGAGTTAAGTTTTTTGAGTTCTTTATATATTCTGGATATTAATCCTATTTCAGAAGAGTAACTAGCAAAGATTTTCTCCTCATTCTGTAGATTCTCTTTTCATATTCTTATTTCCTTTGCTATGAAGAGGCTTTTTAATTTGATGCCATTCCATTCATTAATTCTTGGAATTATTTCCTGAGCTTTAGGGGACCTATTGAGAAAGTTGTTGCCTATGCCTATATGTTGAAGTGTTGACCCTGTGTTTTCTTCTAAGAATTTCAGTTTCTTGTCTAATTCTTAGTTCTTTGATCCATTTTGAATTGACTTTTGTGCAGGGTGAGAGATGAGGATCTAGTCTCATTCTTCCACATATGGATAACTGATTTTCAAAGCACCATTTGTTTAAAAGGCTATCTTTTCTTCAATGTATGTTTTGGGCACCTTTGTCAAGGATCAGATGTCTGTATCTGTGTACAGTTTTCAGTGTGTCTTCTATTCTGATCTGTTGCTGGAGTGTATGTTTTTACACCAGTACCATGTAGTTTTGTTTTGATAGCTCTGTAGTACAATTTGAAGTCAGGTGTTGTGATACCCTCAGCATTGCTTAGAATTGTTTTGTCTATATTTTTTCCCAAACAAATTCCTAAAGGTAGTTTTCTTTATTTATAACTATTTAAAATATAGAGTCTTCAGTTCAATTTAATTATATTTAGTCAGTGGAATAGATAGCACTTTCTACATATTATGAGTCAATTTTTTTGTAGTGGGAAAAAGGTTTCATAAGAAACATGCAGTTTATTTACAGAGGAAGATCTATGAACACTTTAATTCTAATGTAATTTTCAATATTGATTTCTAAGTACTACAAAGATCTAGAGAAATGAAACAAGTAAGAGGCTAAAAAACTGATAAAAAGGATAAAAAGTATTTGAGCTTTATTAAGTTAGACTGGTTTAATAACTGTTTCAAGGTTTTCCTTCAAACTTAGAAGGGTTATACCTTAGAATATAAGTGATCACCCAAGACTAAGAAATTAATTCTACAAATAAGGACAAAACTGAAACACTGAAACATACAACCAAGCTGCTATGATGTCAAGCAGTAATTTAATTATTTGCTAGAATAAAATTTCATTATACGAAGAGAAAGATAATAGAATCTGGAGTCTATACAATATATCATATCATACACATTGTTCAAATACAATTTAAAAGTTATTGGTCATGGATACAAGATAATATGACCTATAATGAAAGAAAACAAAACAAAAGGAAAGCAGTTAATAGAAGAAGATCCCTAGATGATGTAGAAGTTGAAATTAGCAGACAAGGATTACAAAGCAAATATACAAATATATTCAGAACTTTGACAAAATATGGTTATAATGTGGGAATGTATGAGCAAATAAACAGAGAAGTGAAAACTATTAAAAAGAACCAGAAAGTAGAGATATAATACCTGCAACTTAAAAAAGAATCATGAAAGAGACTTAAAGAAAAGATTGGCGACGACAGAAGAAAATGCCACTAAACTTGAATACAGATCAATAGAAAATCATGTGAAGAACAGAGAAAAAGGAGTAAATAAATGTACAGAGGAATTAAAAAGTCCTTATTAAGAGTCTTCTGCCATCTCAGGAGAAAATAAATGCAATTATTAAAAAGAAGCAAAGATTAAAGTGCAGTATGTGATATAAAAATAGTTGGAGAGACTTATCAGCAAATTATAGGTAGCAGAAGAAAAAAATGAGGTAGAAATTATATTCGATAAATCATAGCTGGAAAAAGTCCAAAATTTGGTGAAAAATAAATTAAGGAAAATCATTAGGCATTGTGTTCAAACTTTTGAAAACCAAACACAGAAAAGAATCTCAATGCTTTGAATAATAGGAAGAATATTACCTATAGGGAAACAATTAAATAAAAACCAACTGACGCCTCGTCATAAACGAAATGCCTCTATTAACTGATCAAAAAGAAAAACAACTGCTTAACAAGAACTGAATATACAGCAAAAATATCTTCCAATTATAAAGAAATAAATAATTCCAGTTGTCAGCAGAACTGCAAGAAATGTGAAAGGCAGTTCTTGAGCCTGAAGGGAAATGATACAGATGGAAATTGGTTTTATAGAAAGAATATAGAGGACTAGAATATTCAAATATCTAATTATACATGTAAAAAATATCTTTATATTCTTTTAATTTCCTTAAAAGAAAAACTAATACATGAATTGTAATAATTTTTCGTGGTTTCATAATACTTCAGATAAAAAGTATGTAAAATCACTACAAAGGATATGATGGCAATAAATAAAATTCTTACAAGATTCTCACATTTATATGAAGTGGTGAAATATTAACTTGACATAAACTGATAAGTTAAACAGGCATGTAGTAATCCCTGGAACAATTGCTAAAAACTAAGACAAAGATGAGGCCAATAGTAGATTGAAATTGAATAATAAATTATGAATTCGACCCATTAAAAAAGGGAAGAAATGCAAAGGAAAAATAAGCAAAATAAAACTTAGAAAGCAAATAGAAATGGTGAATCTAAACCCAACCATAGCAATAATTTTATTCAGTGTAAATGGTATAAATGCTTCAATTAGAAGACAGAGATCATCAGACAGAATCAAAAAGTAGGACTGCTGATATGCATTTTAAATATAATGACAATACCTTGAGAGAAAAAGGATGGGCATATACATACAATGCCAACAATAAGCATCAAAAAAATGGATTCACAATATTAGTATTATACAGAATAGATTATAAGACAAGAAGTCTTCCTAGAGATAAAGTGGAATTTTTTATAATTATATATATCAAGTCATTATAGACATATAAGCCCAAAATATGTAGGTACAAAATGCCAAGAAACTAGAGAAAGTGAAATTCACAGTTAAAAAAAGGGGGAATTTTAACATCCTTCTCCTAGTACTTCATAGAAAAGTAGACATAAAATCAGTAAGGATATTCAAGATATTAAAAGCACCTTTCACCACCCCAACCTACTTGACATTTATAGAACGCTATTCCTACATGCAGAATATTCATTCTTTACAACCTGACATGGAACAGTTTTTTTAAAAGTAGACCATATTCTGAACCATAAAATGAGTTTTCAAACATTTTCAAATGATTGAAATACTATAGAATATTTTCCTTGATTATAGTGTAATTAAATTAGAAATTTAAAAAATGATACAGCGTGCAGAAAAGAAAAAGTGAACATCAAATTTCTAAATAATCTATAGGTGAAAGGTTAAGAGAAAATTATAAAATGTGCTACATGAAGTTATGCAATATATTGAAGTTTATGGAATTGACTACACAAAAAAAGCAACATGTTGAAATTTATAAAATGGGCCAAAGTGAGTATTAGCAATAAACAACAAAGGCAAAACTTGATTATTTGAAAATACTAATATAATCAATAAACCTCTAAGAAAAAGATCAAGTAAAAAGATGCAAATCACTGATGAGTGATGAAAGAGAGTACATCATTGCAATTTAATTCATATCTGCGTTAAAGGATAACAAGAGAGGGTCTGGGGTTATGGTTCAGTGGTAGAGCACTTGCCTACCATGTGTGAGGCACTGGGTTCGGTTCTCAGCACCACCTATAAATCAATAAAGTAAAGGTCCATCAACAACTAAAACAAATTTTTTTAAAAAAGATAACAAGAGGATATTGAGAAATTTGCAACATTAATTTAAACAACTTTAGAGAAATACATAAATTTCTTTTAAAATGTGTTATTAAAAAAGAAAGAGCCAACACAGAAAATCTAAATAACAAAAACATTTCTGAAAAGAAAGCTCTAGGCCCAAATAGTTTCCCTGAAGAATTCTATAAAACATTTAAGGAGGGAAAATGTTAATCCTTTACCAACATTTTCAGAAAATATGGAGGTGAAAACATGTCCAGATCTGTTGTATGAAATCAGCATAATCTTATTAACATAATTTGACAGATATTATAAGAAAAGAAAATTAGGCCAGTGTCTCTCATGTTTCTAGGTACAATAATCTTTAATAAAATATTGGCAAAAAATATAGCAATATGTAAATTATATTTCCCCATGATCAAGTGGGATGCAAATGTAGTTTAACATTTGAAAAAAGTCAATGTAAACTGACCAAATGGCCAGAATAAAAGAAAAAAATATGATCTCAATAGATGCAGAAAAAGCATTTGAAAAAATTTAATAGGTGCTCATAATAAAAACTCTTAGAGAACTGGAATAGGGGGGAAAATTCCTCAATCTGATGAAGGGCTTCTATGAAAACCTATAATTAATATCATACTTAATGATGAAAGACTGAAGCTTTCCTCCTAATATATAGCACAAGGCAAGGATATCTATTCTTACTACTTCTGTTCAACACAGATCTGAAGATGCTAGATAGAACAAAATTCAGTGAGAAAAACAAATTAAAAGTATAAAGGAAGAAGTGAAAATGTCTTTATGCACATATGATTGTTTTTATTAGAAAATTTTAAGAGATACACAAAGTCATTACTGAAGCTAATAAATGCATTTAGAAAGATCACAGAATCAATATAAAATTTTGAATGTATCTTTTTTTTTTTTTTGGTGCCAGAATTGAACCCAGGGGCACTTTACCACTGAGCCACATCCCCAACCCTTTTTATTTTTTTATTTTGAGAAAAGGTCTTGCTGAGTTGCTTAGGGTCTCCCTAAGTTGCTGTGGCTGGCTTTGAACTTGTGATCCTCCTGCCTCAGCCACTTGAGCCCATGGGATTACAGGCATGTGCCGCCACACCTCACTATTGAATATATCTTATATAGTAGTAGCATATCGTTAAAAAATAAAACTTTAACCAATTTATAATTGCATAAAAATATAAAATACTTAATAAGTTTAGTAAAGAAATGTAAAGTCTCTACATGCAGAACTAAAAGGAAGAACAAAATGTTTTTAAGGTATTTCTCCCAAATCAATCTATAGATTCAACACAATTCTAGTCAAAATCCTACTTGGTTTTGTTTTTCTAATTTTTAGAGAAAGTTTCAAGTTGATTATAAAAATTCGTATAGAATTTCAAAGAACCTAGATAAAGAACAATGTCGAAGGACTCATACTACCTAATTTTCTTCCATAAATATGCAGTAATGAAGACAGTGTGACACAAATACCCACTTCTCTGTCCCCCCAAAACATAGGTCATTACAGTAGAGCAGAGAGTTCACATAGAAACTCCAAATATATAGCCAATTAATACAAACAGAAGTGCCAAAGCAATTTAATTAGGAAAAGAAAAATCTTTTCAACAAATGATACTATATCAACTAGATAAACATATAGAAAAACATTGAACTTTGACCTGTCTCTCTACTACATCCTAAAGTTAATTTGATATATTAAATACCTATATATAGGGGCTGGGGAGTGGCTTAGTGGTAGAGCACTTGCCAAGCATGCGTGAGGCACTGGGTTTGAGTCTCAGCACCACATATAAATAAATAAAATAAAGGTCCATTGACAACTAAAAAATATTGAAAAAATACATAAATAAATAAATAAATACCTATATACAATAAAAGAAGATGGTAATACTTCTAGGACACATATGAAAGAAATGTCATGCCCTTGAAGTAGGCAAGCATCTTTTAGAAACAAAAAAATCTAAACATAAGAGAAAAAAATTGACAAATCAGACTACTTCTAGATTAAAAATTTATATTCATCAAAAGACATTGTGAAGAAAGTGAAAAGGTAAGGAAATGACTAGGAAAAACTATTTTCAGTACATATATCAACAAATAATTCAAGTCCAGAATATGTAAGGAATGCCTGCTAATATCTAACAGATAGACAAAAAATTTAAAGTGAGCAAAAGATTTAATTAGGCACTTTACAATTGAAGGTCTAAGAATGTCCAAGAAACCCAAATAAAAAGGTACTTGGCATCATCATACATTAGGGAAATTCAATTTAAAACTATAGCATAATTATAGTTCATAATTACTAGGTTGACTCATAAAAATGACTGATACATTCAAGTGTTGGCAAGAATATAGGATACTTGGAGCTATCTTCTTTTGCTAGTGGGAATGTCAAATAGTACAACCACTTTGGAATACTGGGTCACTATCTTATAAACTTAAATATCATATACCTATGACATGGTAATCACATTCAAAGGTATTTACCAAGATGATATGAAAATTATGCCCTTAAAAAGACTTTTTTACAGGAATGTTTATAGTGAAAATAGATAAACAAATTGTGCAATATTATAGAATAGGATTCTAATAAGCAAACAACAAGAGAATATGTATGCACAATAATATAGATAAATTCAGAAATATGCAAAAGGAGCAGGGCACACAATAGTACACTCTAGTGATTCCATTTACATGAAGACAAAACTAAGTTATGCTGATAAAAAATTAGAATATTGTTGTCTATGGAAGGTAGGAATTAACTGGAAGTGGCAAAAAGGAACTTTTTATCTCTCTACTAAGATGTTGGTTATATTTATCAAAATTTTTATACTGTACATTTTTAAATATGTGAATTTCAGGAAACAAAACAAAGTAAACAAATGAAATTACATCCAACTAAAACATTTCTTCCCAGTAAAGGAAACAACCAACCGAGCAAAAGGCAACCTAAAGAATGTGAGAAGATGTTTGCAAACTCTACAGCTGACTAAAGGGTCCAGAATATATGAGGAATTTCAAAATCTCTATAGTAAAAACCAATCCAATTTAAAAATGGACAGTAGACTTAAATCAGTATTTCTCAAAAGAAGGCATAAAAATGACTAATAAGTATATGGAAAAAAAATACTCAACATAACTAATCGTCAGGGACATGTAATCAAAACCACAAGGAGACAGCACCTCACCCCAGAAAGAATAGCTATTATCAAAAGCCTGAAGATAATGAGTGTTGGCCAGGATGTGGAGAAAAGGGAACCTTTGTATACTGTTCGTAAGAATGTAAATTAGTACAATCAATATGGAAAACAGTATGGAGTTTTCTGAAAAATTCAAAAATAGAACTACCATATGATACAGCAATCTCCCTACTGGGTATATATCCAAAGGAAATGAAATCGGCATGTTGAAGAGACATCTGCACTCCCAGGTTTATTGAAGGACTATTCACAGTAGCCAAGAAATGTAAACAACCCAAGATCCATCAACTGATGAACAGATAAATAAAATGTGATATATACACAATGGAGTACTATTCAGTCATAAAAAGAATGAAATCCTGTCATTTGTGACAACATGGATAGAATTGGAGGACAATGTATTAAGTGAAATAAGGTAGGTACAGAAAGACAAATATTGCATTATCTCACTCCTATGGAATCTAAAAAAGTTGGTCTTAGAATTTCAGAGAAGAATAGTGGTTACTAAAGGCTGCAGAGAGAAGGGGGGAGGCAGGAATGGGGAAAGATTAGCCAATATGTCACTAAGTTACAGTTAAATAGGAAAAATAAGCTCTGGGATTTTTATTGCACAATATAGCATGGCTATAGATAATGGTAATGTAGTTTGTATTTCAAAAAACTAGAAGAAATGATTTTGAATGTTTTCAATATAAAGAAATGATAAATGTTTGAGGATAGATATGCTCGCCCTGATTTGAACATTGTAGAATATATATATACATATCGAAATATCATAAATATTCATGCTTTATGTGTAAATAAAAATCTATGAATTTTGCTGCATACAAATTTACCACACCTTTTTTTTTAAAGTTCATGTTTGAACCTAATCAACTCTCACCTGAAGCACTTCATCCATTTTGCTAACAGCTTCTCTGGACCCTGTCCTAATTAACCTTGAAAGCTGTGTTAAAACTTTTCTTTTTCTGTCTCTGGCTATGATTTTAAGAAATGTGATAGAACATAAATTGTCAGGATTTGGAAATTCTGGGGATGTTCAATGTTAAGGATAAGTACTATCTAATAACAAGCCTAGAGATGGCCTTGGATAGGGGTTGCTACTTCAGGCAAGTTTTCACTGATCATGTTCAGTTTTCTCTTTAGTTAATCATAGTGTTTTCTAAATATACTTCATTTGTTGAGCAAGGAGGAAAAGGAGTCCTTCACATTTACTTTTTGTCTGATTACTCTTCACAAAATTAATAGCCAATTTTGGCTTAAAAATTTCAAGAAATGTCAGGACTTTTAAACTTTTTTCCTTCTTATTATTTCCACTAAGCAACCAGTGGTTTTGTTTATTCCCTGGTTTTCTCTATACTTTTAAATAGTCATAGCCAAAGAGAATAATAGGATATTTAAAGCTGAAAATAGGGAAGATTTCCGTTTCTTCCTAAACATGAGCTTGCCACCTCTCTGTGTTTAATTGTAAAACTGGTGTTCTGGCAGGATTATCCTCAGACTGAGAATTCTGCTTCACCTAAAACACTTTTTTTGTTTTTAGCTTATTTAGGTGCCATCAGGTCTTATTTTACTCCTCCCAACTCACTCCCAACAAATAAATGCCCAAATCTAAGTGTAATGGAGCCTTTCATTCGTAGTGAATATTTATTAAAGCACTTAATACCTGAATTATGAAATGGAGACAAAAGCACGTTAACCTGGCTGAGTTATTTCCTTTCTTGTTCTTTTTTTTAAACACGTTTTAGCCCAGTCTATCAACGCCAGATGGCAACTACATTTTGATACACTGAATATTTACCAAGTCATGTGGTATGCTTTTGAAGTATTTTTTATACCCTTTCCATCAAACGAGCTGACTCATCCCTCATTCATTTATTCCTGCTTTTAACAAGTTGCATTTTTAGAAACTTGACCTCAGCTTTATCAAAGTGATAAATGATATTTTTAAATGGTGCATCAGAAGTTCTGAAGGCCTGACTACATCTTATATCCTATGAATATCATGTATATTGCTCAATTTTAATAATAATATACTAATTTCCCTTCATATCTTTTCATGAAATTTGTCCCCAATGACATAATCATGCTGGCAAAGAGGAAAATGTTTGTATGTAGATGACTTTAAGATATTCAGGAAATTAAAAGTATTTATGGTTAAAATAATTAAAAAGTAAGCATGAAAATAACTGAGCAACTGCTAATTTTGTCCCAGGCCTACATAAAGAACCTACTGGAAATAGGCAGAGACCTGATAATAATAATAGTTATAATAATTGTAAAGACTAGACAACCAGAAGGAGATGAATTGAAGCCACTCGGCAAGGCTTTATTGGAATATACGCTCTCGGGCGAATCCTCCCGTCCATCAGAGTGCCTCCAGGAGAATGGCGCTGGGGCTTGCATGCACAGAGAATTCAAAAGGGCCTGGTCAGGAAGGGGATGGCTTGGGAGCAGGAAGAGAAGACCAGAGTCCTTCCTGGATAGGTCAGAAAAAACCCGCTGATTGACAGGAGGCGTGTCTACTGGTGACGTCAGCATCTGGCTTGCAGCTCCACTTTGCAGCTGCTGACTGGTACCCCTAATTGGACATTTTGGACCCTGACCCGACCTAACATCAACAATGATTGTAATAATGATAGGAAGAAGGCAACGACTAAAAGGCCAGAATATTGACTCTTATTCATGTTTTCTTGTTATCTTAATGGAAATATACATTTGCATGAACAACTCTCAGAATATTTTCTGTAAGTAGATACTGATTATTAGTCTAGGAATATGAAAAATGACAGAAGAAAATGTTGACAGATAAATGTAGATGGCATTAAAAAATGTGAGTATAGGCCAATGCGTATGCTAAGAACTTTTCCTGGTCTATTGATCTCTGACAACTATTTTCAGGTATAATTTAAGTTTGTAGGCTACTAGTCAATGATGTTTTAGAAACAGTATAGTATATTGTCCATCTTAATAAATTAAAAATTAGTGCTTTATAAAAAGAGTGGCAATATTCTTTGTGAATATTTTTTTCTAAGCTGTAGTTTGGTTTTTTTTCCTTTTTAAAAGCAGATGTTGGGGATGTTTGGAAAGATTCAAACAGAGAAACATGAAAAGGTCTATTCAGCTTTAGCAAATACCACACAAGATACTTGAATCCATTTTATTTTCTAGCTCTGTTGTATAATTAAAATTGTTTTGTATGTGCACACAACAGAGTTTGTATAGTGTCTAGTCTGGAATAGGCTCTCAAGAGTACTGATTGATTGCTTTATTAATCTATCAGTGTGTCTGAACGCCAAGCATGGTGCCTGATCCATTTTATGTATTCTGTTATCAGTGTATTATTACTATTGCTGTTATTACTACTGTTTTGAAAAGAAAATCTCCCATCAGCTATTAGAACTTATGTCCTTTAGTCTATACTTATGTAAAAGATTTGGGAAATATATAATTCATGGAATGTAAACTTAAAGTAATTCAAATCAGTGAAAAAACACATTCTAGAGGCCAACTACCACCAATATGGAATTTATTAAGGTTTGGATTAGAATTAGCTTTTTATATGTATGAAGAACTCTTTTTATATGTATCAAGTAACTTTTATCCTTATGACCTATGTGGAATTTTTCTTTCTGAATATTCTGTGGACTTGTTCACATATACGACCCTCTAAGAGAGGAAGCACATCCCGATAAATACACCTGTGAGTCACAAAGCAGAGACTTGAGCCCCCTATGCACCCTTTTAGATTTTGTAGATCTACATTGTTAGTGGTTTCTTTAGAAAAGAATTGCTTGGAATTCCACATTCTTCTATTAAATGAGCCCAGAAGATTTTCTACTGACCCTTTCACTTTTAATGGCCTTTTGTGTGTAATCAGATCCTCAAGAACTGGAATTTCTGGAGCCTATTTATCTTCTTTATTTTATGAGTTTCACTTGAACATTTCTAACTTGGTGGAGACTCATCTGATTGAATGGTTTAGTAACGAGTAGAGAGTTTGTGGTAAAAGCATGTGGCAAACACAAAAATAAGAGTTCTCATATAGTTTATAGCATATTTTTCTTTTTTTCTCTCTGAAATAAAGTTAACAATGAAAGACTCATGTATCTTCTTTGCATTCTCTGCAAGAATAAGGACATAATTAAATTAATGCATTATTTGGAGAGGTAGGAAATGGATGGACATGGGTTAAATTTTTTAACTTAAAATGTACCATTTAGTGATATTGTTTATTGCTTAAAGTTGTATTATTTTTAAGTCTTTCAGCTAATTTCTAAGCCTGCTGATTAGTCAGAAAACAGGAGCTGAAACTAATCATATTTGCTTTCTACTTGTTTCAGATGGCAGTGCTTTCTGTATCTGCATGTTTCAAGTTTGCTGCCTTTGGGATTGTTAATCTCCTAACCATGTCAATGATCTTGAATTTTGAACTACATTGTTCTAAATTCCACTCAGGCTAATGTGTTTTGTTTTTCTAAATTTTCTCTGTATTTTAGAACAAATTTCATTCCTCTATTAGGCTGCTATTCCTCTGGATTATTGTTTATAATTTATCAAATGTTATCTTTTAGGGGACAGCCTTTCTATCTTGTGTAATGTAACATTATTATTTTATATAGCACAGATTAGTAGTTAACAGTACACTTTTGTAAACAACACTTTCTAAACATAAGATATTATTGTTCTGTTCTATCAGTGTTTTAGAAGACTGGATATGGAGAATTTTCCTTTAATAAGAAAAGAACATCATGTCTTCTCATTTATCTAATAAGATTTAGCTCATTAAGTCTTTGAAAATATTAATTATTAAAACACATAAAATGCTAAGCAAAATGTGTTACGCAGTAAGTGCCTGAGTACTTACACTGTACATGTAACAGATTCCACAGGTAATCACCATTTTAGAGATGATTAAACTGAGGTTGCAAGAGGTGAGCTGACTTGTTCAAGGTCAGACCAATAATAAATAAATAGTGGGGTCAGATTTTACAAGCCTATGGTTGGTATACCCTAAACCCTTACCTTTGCTAGCACATCACATTGCTGCTTTCACTAGATCTAAGTAAATTGCCAAGAGTGTTTTCCAGTTTAACCAACTTTGGACTTTTGAGACCTCCAAGCAGCCACCTAGGCCTTCCTATTCTTAGGTGGTTGTCTTTAAGGAAAAGCTATAAAAGTAGAGCAAGGAAGGACTAGGAGAATAAGAGATGAACGAGGAACATTGCACTTTCCTCTCTATAATGCTTATCTTTATTCCTAAGAAGAAGAATGTAAAAGCCCTCCCTTTTTGGGAAGTATAAAAACCACCTTGACCAAATACCTGTAAATCAGTGATTAACTAGCAACTCTAGCCCAGAATTCAGAATCCTTTCTTTTTGTTTCAAATGGTAATCTGTAAACCTTCCCTTCTACTTCATCTGCATATTGTACTGAGGTTATTTATCTTCTAATGTTTTGCAAGTTCCCTTAGGAATATCCTTAGCAACTGCCTTTCCATACAAACTGCTTGGGAAAGTTTAAGGGGATCCAATCCCTTATAACTAAAGAAAATAGAGCTTTTGAATGGAAATTTAAGAGCACATTAGATTGGCATCATTACAGGAGGTTGAATGAAACTTTTGTTTTCTTTTAGGTTTACAGTAGAAAAGTCAACTAGCTCTCCATTATACAGTGTGCTCAAAGAAAGATTTTTTTGGCTTATTCTACAATGAATCTTGTTTTCACCGCATTCTCTCAGTTCAACCCCCAAAACAAACCTATGTCTGAACTCTGCCTCCCGTAGCCATCACCAGCATCACCTTATGCCTGGGTTATTCCAAGTTTTTCAAATGGAGCTTTAACCAGGAAGGAGGAGTTTTCTTTAGAAGGAAGTAATCTGTTCCTTCTTCAAATACAAGTTCTAGTGAAAGACAGAAAAATATATGTCTTTCATTCTCTTTTCATCCTATATTTTTGTCTCAGTATAAAAGTTTTCCTAGCTTTGACCCATCAAAACTCTACTGAGAGAGGGTGTCAGGGAAAGGTTTGCAGTGGTGGCCTCCTTTGTCACTCAGATGTCTACCTGCCTTTCATTTTGTTGCTTTTCCTATAGTCTTTCTTTCTCATGGAGACATTTTTGAAATCTGAAACATTTGAGAAAGAATTTATTTCTTAAATATTTATGTCCTATTTATTATAAAGAGACTCAGCCAATGCCTAAGGAGCAAAAGGTGACACTCCTCCATCAATACTTCCCATCACCTTTGCTAATTCTACTAAATTTCTGCATTTGTTTAAACTTCTCCATGCTTTGGGCTTTATGCTATAATGGAGGGCTATGTTTCATCAATCCTGCTTTTTCCTTCATTCCTCAAGCCAAACAATTTGTTTATGAAAAAACTAAAAAACTAAGAATAAAATAACTTCCTTTTTTTCCCTCTCAACCTTTTGGTAATTGTGTCAAGTCAAAGAAAACAGTTGAGTCTAAGGAAATTGCCTGGTAAAGACAAAAAGTAAATAAATCCTCACTTAATGAATAAATAATTTGATTTCTCCATACATAATAATACTGAAGCATAAACAGAAATATATATATATATCAGAAATATAATAAAAATATCAAAATAAAATAGTTTGTGCCTTCAATGATTAACTATCCATTTTGAAAGAGTCTACTAGAATTAGAAGTCTAATTTAAGGAGACACATTGCATTTACATGACTCAGTTATCTCTCCTTCAATCAAAATATTTAAAATGACTTTGATCTTCAACAGTGCTACCCATTATAAACTGATACCAGCCAGAAAGATACCAAGAGAGAAATAGCTAAAACTATAGTTGAGACTGTAGTTATACTGGAATTAACAAATGAGGCCGATTTCTGGATGGTGCTATCCTCACCATTTGCCTGTATAATTAGCTAGAATTGTCAGTAATGCTTTATATTATCATTACAGTTTTGAGGTAGATAGTAAGTAATCACTTATAGGAATGCTTTGTTTATACACACACACACACACACACACACACACACACACACACATATATGTTAGAGAATGGTGGATAGTGAAGAAAATTTCTATAAGCAAATATTAATTACATAAAAATATTTGAATTCCTAAAACAATGGATAATTTTGGTATTCACTCACCAATATAGTCTACCACAATTTATTTTTCCAAATAATATCATTTTATTTTTAAAATAAAATGCAGCTCTTACTGTATTTTCACAGGTATTTGAGCTTTGTAATATTCATTTCAGCAAACTTCTTAGGAGTGTATGGTGTCTCTGTGCATAATACCCTGTATTATAATAATAATAATAAATATATATGGTTTATTGTATGCTATTGAATATCCATTATCCTTAGGGAAAGAAAAAAATTTAAATTTCTAAATTAGTTTTCTGTATATTCTTTCATTTCCAGAGCTAGATAATTCTTTTAAATTATATCCTAAGTATGATTTATCCTGCCTACCCACAACTACATAATTCTGTGATGTAAGGGCTTGTTAGTCCCATCTTTATGTCTTACTGACCACATGGAAAACATCAATAATTAGTCGGAAAATGAATGAACTACAATGATAGGCAACTATACAGATGAACCATAAAGTAAAAATAATTTTAAAATATTACATACAGCATAACATTTTATAAAGTTACAAGCAACCAAAATATATATATGTATACAATATTATATACACAATATAAGCATACACACAAAAATAAATTTAAGGACATCTATAGAAGTGATAAAACTACATGAAATGGAAAAAAAGAAATAATAAAAATGAGAATCAGGATGATACTTATTTTAGATGAGGGGAGGCAAGAATATAAGATAGAACAAACTGTATAGTTAGATTATTGTAGACCTCCTATCTCTCATGTCAGAAACTTGGTTTTCTGGGGTTTATTATTTTATCTTTAATAAAAATAACTGCATGAATAAAAGTGGGCCAAACATGAACCCAGAATGAGTATGCAACAAGTACCAAAGATATGGGTAATCAAATTTTATGCATCCACAGTATCAGCAAAAAAAATAATAAAATAGCCACACTCAATATGTTAGTTACCTATAACAGAAAAAATAAATACATTACCTCAAAACTTAGTGATTTAAAACAATAAGCATGTGTTATCGCTCAGAAATCTCACATAGTCAGGAACTCAAGAGTAGCTTGGTAGGGTGGTTTAGGATCTGCCATGATGTTACTGTCAAGATGTGATCTGGGGTCCCAGTTTTCTGAAGGATCAATGGGGCCTAGAGTAGTCTTAACAAGATGTATCACTCACATGGCTAAAAAGCAGAAGCAGTAATGTCTTCAGTAGTTTGGCATCAGGAGTAACACGTTATCACTTTTGCTATATTCTGTTCCACATTTGCTGTATTCTTTTCGTCAACATAGACTGACCCCGACACAATGTAGGCAGGACTAAAAAATAGTGCAAATGCAGGAGACAATCTGGGACATCTTGGAAGCTACTCACCACAGAACCCACCTTACCTTGAACATCTGGTCTTTTTATTAACTCTTAAATTCCAAATAGCCCTCCCTATTCTACTCTTAGTGGCACTGACAAATTTGTTCTCTCTAGAGTTGGAATGGAAAGGAATGACTTTCTGCTTTTGATATAATAAAACACTAGCATTCTAATTTCAGGCTTTCCATTTAATTTTTTATAAGTAATGTATTAGCTTCTTCCTGCATGTGCGTTCAATTGTGTTGAGCTGTTTTGGTTTTTGTTTTGTTCTCTGATTCTAGAATTTTTCATTTTCAGTCTTCTAGGCTTCATTTTTCCTAAATATCCTTAGAATTATTAGTCATTTTGTTACTGTCATAGATTTTTCCCAAAATATTTATTAATTTGCATAATTTAAAGTAAATTTATCAATTTGCATAATTAAAAGTTTTTATATTGTTCACTTAATAATATTTGTCCAGATGGTCAATCTTGTGCTCCACAAATATTTATAGAGAACCAATCATGTGCCTGAACAGTAGAGTCTCACTTTCAAGGAGCAGAAGTGGAAAAGAATAGTAGTAAAAATGTGCAGAGAAAGGAATGTTATAAGGGCAGGTAAGGGAAAACATAACATAGGATGCCAAATTAAAGAATTGGAAGGATTCTCGTCTATTAAAAAATGCCCTTCAATTTGAAAGAACTGCACTTCAACCATGCTAATTTAATACTTGAACACTATACTCAGAGATCAGCTGAGACTCATATGCCCAGTCTTTAAGAGACTTTATGAAATTTCAGCACCTCTGGGAAAGCTTTTCACTCCTCACGAATGCTATACCTTAAAATTGTGACTCACTGATTTAATGTGTGACCTAAACTGTGATCTTAAAGTATGTAGATTTATGTTTAATAATAAGGAAAACTTACTTAGTACTTTGTGGGTAACTGAAAATTAGCCACACAAATAATCCCTTTCCCACTGTTGCATTATTACTTGTCAAAATGCATTCAGGTGAATAAACCCCAAAGAATCAACTGATTGAAGAATGTGCAACATAACGTTTGCTGGCCCCCTGGGTCCTATGTCAGTTGCCAGCCCACACCTTCAAGAAAGAAGTTTCCGCAGAGGGTTTTTTTCTTTCTTTCTTTCTTTCTTTCCTTATTAGAACTAATTTCACTAACAATGGAAAAGGAAGAAAATTATTTAGAACAAGAAGCCATCAGCACAACAACATAGCACATGAAACAACTAAGGAAAATTTTGCAGCCTCAAAGGAAGAACATGCTTAAAACAATAAGCATGTTCCAACCATATGTTTTCATATAATAGTTTACAAATGTATCCAACCACATAAAAACTAAAATTAGCCATTTGGCGGCAAAGATGACCCTTTTTCTTAACAGTGAAGAGTTTAGCATATTTGTTTCTCATATGAAAGGAGAGGTGATTAATAAAGTTATAAGATGTCATAAAATATTTTTCCTTAAATTTCTGCCTAGCTAAGATGTGTAACGTAAGTCAACTGAAGTCTAATTCAAAATTCGCAACCTTCTCAAATTTCATTTTTGATTGATACATAATAATTATACATATTTATGGGTATATGTGATGTTTCCATACCTGTATACATTGTCTAATGGTTGAGTCAGCAACTTTTTTGATGTCAAGTCATGTGATACTGACACATGGAGAAATTGTGTGTTCTTCTGAAACTGTTTGCAGTATGTTCTAGGATTAAATTGCAAAATCTCTGAAGTAAATGACTAGTGAGACAATGCAAATGGACTGACCACATGTGTATTTTCTCTTGGAATTAATTTATCAGCTGAGCTTCAAACCTGGGAGGTTGAACCAGGTAAGTGTTAGAATCCAAGGTCACCAAGTTGTACTGGAAAGTAGCTAGAAAGATTTCCAGAAAAGAGTAAGCTCAATTAACGTGTTATGGCTAAATATTTAAAAACCTGACATTTGTGGACTTCCAGACTTGTTCTGATCTCAGTAAGACATTGGCAATTAGAAGAAGTGCTCATTTTGTGGTACCCTTGCTACGGCCACTCTCTTAGACAAAACTTCAAGAATACCAGTATGCCCTTGTTTCCCACAAATGAAGTCCTACATTACTACCTCCAGCCACATTTCTCCAAAATTTCCCTTTTTCCACCCTGAGCTATTTGTTCATTCCTAGATTGCCAATATCAGTTAAGTGTTGATCATATTCTAGAACATCAAAGTAATTAACAATAAGGTGTGAATGAGGTTTACAGGTTCACAAGGGAAATTTGCATTTTAAAGAGGGGCTTGTTAAGCACAAATGAACTTCTAATAGATGGAATGTGTGAGAGAGGATTTGTTTTGTTTTGTTTCCTACAAGGGATGGGGGAAGATTTCTAGTGCTCTTTTTCAGCCCTGAGATTTCAAGTACAGTGTGGTTGGCTTTTTTTTCCACCCCTGCAGTCTTTTGCTGACCAACCTACCCTGCTTTGCCCTACCTTCTTGGCCAGTGGAGTATATTTCAAAACCAGGTTCATCAGATAAAGAGTTAGGTGATAGAACTTTGTACGTATGTGAAAACCTATGTCCCAGAACCAGTCATTTTAGTCATAGTAGTCACTTTAAAAAGACAAAAATGCCATACATAGCAGGATTAGCTTTTTTACCTGCTTAATTATTTGGATGAAGGATAGTTTATGTGAATTTTCCCATAATTACCAGAAGTATTATAGAAATGTGATAGATTTTTTAAAAAATAAAATTATTTGGTTATATTCATATAGATGAAAAATTAAAATTATGTTCCATATTACTTTTGATGTCAGGTAGACTAGGAGAATTAAGTCTGACTACCCAGATTTGATTCCAGCCAAAGAATTTATGATTTCTGAGGGAAAAGAAAAAAAAAAGAAAGGAAAATATCAGCAAGAAAAGGGGAGCATGCTGCTGTCTATAGGGATCTATGAATCTGGTTTTTGCTCGTTTTGTTTTTTAGAAAACAGTTATATCTTTATTTTCACTAACATCTATCTAAAATTCAACATTTCTTTTTTTAAATTAATTTTTCTTTTTACATTAATTAACTTTTTATTGGTTCCTTTTAATTATACATAATAGTGGGATTCATTATAGCATATCCATACATGCATATAACATGATTTGGTAAATTTCACTCTCCAGTACCTCCCCTTTCCCTCTCCTCCGTGCTCACCAAGGTCCCTTCTTCTAATCTACCAATCTCCCTTCTATGGAATCTATTTTTAAAATGTGGCTAGTGAATAGAAAACCTTACCATCCTAAAAGCTAGTCTGTCTTCTCTGCCCACCCCTTCCTTCTGGAAAAAAAAAAAATTATCTATGTCAGGAACCCATGACATCATTCACAAAACTTTTGACAAAAATTTTCTTTACAGATGAAAATTATCTTTACAGAAATATGTTGATTATTTTTAATTTTTGACAAAGTTTTGTACTTTAAATTTCGATATTTTATCCCTTGATCTCAATGCACAAAATTCATAATTTTTTTTCTAGAATTTGTAGGCCACCAATATCCACACACTGGTGTCACCAGAAATGTGATGTATCTGTGTGAAAAAGAGGCTGTGTAAAAAGAGGCTATAGTGAAAGACCCCTACTCCCCCATGATTGAATGAGTCTTTCTACAGTTCATACAAGTGTCCTTAGAAGTTGAAAAGGGAAAAGCTATCTTTATTTATAAAAAGAAATAATAGTAACTGTTAGTAACGTTCAGTTTTCCACAATATGTAGCTCTTTCATTTCTAGTTTTTAAAATGTCCTTAAAGTCATTTTAGGTGTTAACCATAATGATATTCACAGAGATCATTTAAATTTGCCAACAAAGTAAATAATGGAATTAGGATCCACAACTGAGAAAGAATTGCATGTCAAATCTTGTGCTTTTTTTTTTTCATTAGAACGAATCCTAAGGGAGGATATACCTACTTGTATGAAATTGGGCTAAAAAAAAATACTAACTAAAATTAGAAATCGTAGATACAGATAGTTCATAGAATATGATTCTCCACAATTATTCTCATCTTAAACTAAACTTTTAAATGATGATATCCTCCTAGTTAAAATATTGGGATTGAAGTAATAAGGCTTAGCTTATGCCTATTTATAAAGGTTGACCAATCTTGGCGTTTTGATTTTTCCCTAAAGAGAAGGTTATCATTGTAAAGGGTATTTTAAATAACCTTTGTTGAGCTTATAGACATGGTAACCCCATAATTTATCATCTAAGCCAGCATACCCTGCAAGTGAAATTGGCCACTATTAATACATGTGCCTGGGCAATTATAGCGACTGGACCTATCTGGGTAAACTGAGAGAGATGAACATCCAACATAAGAGACATAATTCTTGAGTCTGAGAATGAGGTTGTTTTGAGTGCAATAAGTTCAATAGAATGAAAATCCGTATGTTATATATAACTTGTCTAAATTCCACAGACACTTTGAATGTGGTTACAAAGCACTGTGAGACACTCTTGAATACTTCATTTCCATGCTCTGCCCAAGAGATAGCAAAATGCTGGGGCATCTATTCAAGATCAAATCAGAAGAAAGAGTACCACCTGCTGAGAATCAAACCCCCAGATTTTTGTACAACTTGGTAGCTGAGGATTCCAATTTGAACTGACAATGCACAACTCACATTCTCAGACCAAAAGACACATTCTAAACATCCCCCAGGGAACCTCAGTCACCTTCACAGGGATGTACATTATAACCATTGAATCAATATTTGAAATGTTAGAAGGGAAAATATGTTTAGCAGTTAGATAGTTAAACTATCTTTACAGTTGACCAAAATAATATTTTATAATGGGAGATTCTTAAATTAGTAATTGATAAAAAGAATTAAAGTGCTTTTAAAAATGGGTTCTTATACCTCAAAGTTAAATTTGACTGTGCCCAACTGGCTAAATCTTAGAATATCCTCATAACAAACATTTTTTTTCTTTGAAAACAGATACTATTTGTGAGAACATATTTCTGTGTGCCACTCATGTAATAAGCTGTCTTCCAGCTCTGCCTATAAAGGGCTGTATTAAAAGATGACCCCAAAGTGTTACACTTAACAGAGTAACACTCAGAAAAAATGATAATTTACCGATTATTGCTAACTATTGCTGAATTATTTGGCAGTCTTTCAAATAAGATTACTTTTCCTTGTCCACTTAAGAAGTATTTTCTCAGTTGATGAAAAGTTCAAGTTAATTCGATTTGTTCCTGAAAAAATAATGTCAGTTTTCTTGAAATTTTAACTTTTATTTGAGGTAGAAAGTTTCCCTGCTGGATAGCAAGTTGCAGCCTGGAAGTGGTAAAATGTCTAGGCGGGGAGGGAGGGAACTAATGAAACTTTGTTGTGGAATAGTTCACAAAGGAATACAAGATGTGTTACATAATGCAGCCCTTTGTTTGTGGAGCCTCTGACAGAATCCTGCAGTTTTAGCTCAAGCTAAATTCTGCCACCAAAGTCCTGCTAACTCCAGGCAGCTCTGAGTCTTTTTCCCTACCTCCTGCCATGATTACTCTGGCTTCTGATTAAATCACACCTTGTGTTTAAGGTCACTGACCTAAAATGACCCAAAGCTACTTATTTCTCTCCTCAACAGTTCCCTAGTACTTGTAATATTTGGAAGGCTTGAAAATAGCTTCTGTCTCAATTTATGTAGTCTTTTCTCCAAAAGCAAATGCTATAATAGTTTCCTCACTCATGGGTTCAAGCCCCAGGTGAGAGATTTTGGAAGCTAATTAGCATGCTAAGGAGTCTGTAGCATTTGGGTGAGTCACAGTCACACAACCCTTTAAGCAACAGAGAAAAAAAGTCTTGTTGCTAGGAAGATTGGAGAGAATGCATGTTCTGTAGACAATACTGTCTACTCCAGCTGTAATAATTTTTTTTTAAAAAATGGAAATTATTGTGTGCTACAAAAACTAAAATAGAATTTATGAGGAAGGTAGAGCATAACTGGATTACGATGTAACTAAAACACTTAGATTGATAAAAGAATAATGATAGGACACTCTGGGGAAGAATAAAAGCCTAAAAGCAAAAACACCTTTGTTATATATAGTAAGTAGCCAGTACTTTTTGAATTCCTTCATGTTTTGGAGATTGGAAGTAAAGCTTATTCCAATTTTCCCCTACTGTCTCACATAGTAGATACTTATTAATCATAGTAAGTGTGTGAATGAGATTCCAAACCAGAAGTTCAGCTATGATTTAACAAATCGTAGAGATGGTAGGACAGCATACTTAAAATTAGGGCATGTTTGGAAATAGCATGATAAAGAGAAACTAATGCAGTCTAACTCAGAATACTTACTGGGAAATATTGGATCCTGGGAAGCCTAAGCGAGATGGTGCGAGGAATAAAGGTTGGGATACCAAGTTAATAATTTGAACTTGATGTTTAAAAGCCTAATTATATTCCTGGAATCAAGTTTTTGTTAATACACAAATAATACTCTCCAGCAAGCTGAACAGTCACTAGAAGCATCAAGCCTGTAACTGTCACTTGCTCCTCTTTTTCCTTATTCTGTTCTCTGCAATCTCTAAGGATTTCTGTTGTTAAAAGGAGCTTTGGAAAAATGAAAAACAGTCTGTTGCAGATGACTACTTTACAATAATTGAAATTTACATTTACTCAGTTTCTGTTTTAGTCCAGAGAATTCTAACCAAGAGGGTGCTAGGCAGGCAGATTGTTCTATCATCTTAACGAATTGATCCCTTTACCATTTTATGATGATCTTTCTCGCCTGTGACATTTGACTTATTAAGTCTATTTTGGTTGCCATTTTCATGGAATACACTTTCCAACCTTTCACTGTTGATCCATGTGTATCCTTAAAGCTAACATGATTTTTTTTCCAGGCAAGATATTGTTGGATCTTGTATTTTTATCCATTCTATCACTATTTTTTGTTTGGAAAATTTAAATTCCCCTTAATTATTAATAGCTAAGAATTTATTATTGTCATTTTGTTAACTGCTATCTGACTATTTTGTTCTTCCTTTTTTTGTTCTGTTCTTCCTCTCTTGTTGTTTTCCATTGTGATGGGGGTTTTGTTGCTATTGCTATTGTTTTGTAGTGGTCTGCTTTCATTCTTTTCTGTTTGTATTTTGCGTATCTATTATAAGCTTTTATTTGTATGTATCATGAGGCTCACATAAAACAACTCATAATTATGCCACTCTTCTTCTAAAGCTGATAACTAATTCTGTCACATACAAAAATTCTATTCTTTAATGTCTCCGTCCTCCACACTTTGTTATCAGTGTTGCAATTAACATTTTCCTACTATGTATCCATTATTAAATTATTGTAGTTACAGTTATTTTATACTTCTATGTTTTAGTGTTTATCCTATAGATGAAAGTGATTTACATACTACCCTTGTAGTAGTTGCTGTCTTCGATATTTGACCTACACTACTTACCTTTCACAGTGAGTTTTATACTTTCATGTTTTCATGCTAATTGTCATCCTTTCATCTCAACTTAAAGAATTCTCTTTAGCATTTCTCATAAAGCAGGCCTAGTAGTGATGAACTCCCTCAACTTGTGTTTGTCTGGGAAAGCCATATCTCTTCTTCATTCTAGAAGGACAGCTTTGCTGGGTATGGTATTCTTGTTAGTAGCTTTTCTTTCCAACACTTTGAATATATCATCCCATTCTCTCCTGGACTGGAAGATTTGTGCTGAGCCAGTCCTCTGAACTTCTCACAGGGGCTCCTCTTTCCTCTTTCCTTCTCTCTCTCTCTCTCTCTCTCTCTCTCTCTTTCTCTCTCTCTCTCACTCACTCATCTCTGCCTCCTTCCCTCTCTTCCAGTACTCCCATAATGTATTCATGGCTCACTTGATGGAGTTCTATAAGTCCCTTGGGCTTTTTTCTACCCTTGTTTTTTTGCTTTTTTGCACCTCTGACTACATAATTTCAAATGTATTCATGTTCACAGATTCTCCTTTTGTTTGCTCAAGTCTGCTTTTGAAACACCTTAATGACACTTTCTAATTTTTGTATTCTTCAGCTCTACTATACTGTTGAGATCTTGTTTTAAAATTAGTGTTATCTCTTTATTTAATTTCTCATTTTGTTCATATATCTTTTTCCTGATTTTATTTAGCTATCTGTCTTCATTCTCTTATAACTCACTGAGCTCCTTTAAGATAATTATGATGAATTATTTGTCAGTCAATTCACAGATCTCCATTTCTTTCAGGTTGGTTATTGGAGATTTGTTTTCTTCCTTTGCTATGCCATGTTTTCTTGATTGCTGATATTCTTTGTAGGTTTGCTTTGTGACCTTAGCATCTAAAGAAATAGTTTTCTCTCCCAGTCCTTTTTTATTTATTTGTTTTAGAATTCATTTTGATTTATTGTACACAAATGAAACACAACTTTTCATTTCTCTGGTTGTAGATAATAAAGAATTACACCACATGTGCAGTTCTTTCCCAGTCTTCATGGACCAATTTTGACTGGGAGATACCTTTACCAGTCGGCAGTGCTTCATATAAAGCAAGATAGAGACCAGCCCCTTGGGGAACACACTCTAAAGCTGGAACAAGGGCCCTTTAATATCTTCCCTGCCTTTCTGGAAGAAATTCTTGCTTCCATGTTTTTCTCCCATCAGTCAGAGCAGTGCCATCTCTAAAGGGATACCTGTCCCTTTTCTTTGTTGCTAACTATTTCAGGGGAATGAATATAGTTGATGGTTCAGGGCTAACTATGGGATGAAAAGGAAATGGACTTCACAGAGGGTTCTCTGGAAAGCTGGAAATAAGGTCCACATCATTTCCTTCTCTCTTTCATGAGTGAAAAGCTTTACTTCTGCACATATTCCAACTCTTACAGAGCAGCACCAGCTGTAAGGAGTCACTTTCCCCTTTCCTTTGTCCCTAACTGACCCAGGGGACCAGTATCTGTCGGTCAGCTCTGTATAAGACAAGACCAACCAAAATCAGCTCCAAAGAGGTCCCCTGGCTGGCCAGGAGAGAGATCAGTTGGCCACACACTCAAATCTCACTTTTGCCCCATAGGAGAAATCATGGGCTGAAGCTGTCTTTTCAACATTGAGCTAAGCTGGTTTAGAGGAGGTAATGACATAACATAGTGACATTGCTCTTCTTACCCATGTAAATACATCTGCTCTTGGTTTGTCTCTAGAGTACTTCTACTTCTTAGCTAGAATCTGAATTTATTTCAGGATATTTTGGTTTCAGTATCATTATTGTATATGTATTTCTGTGACAGAATGAGAAGTAGAGAAGTAGAGTTTTGTACTGCTCTCTCTTGCTAATGTCTTCCCTATTGTTTGTAAGGTCTTAATTTTACCTGAAAAATATGCCAATAGCTAGCCAATAGGCACAATATTAAGATGTGCAACCTCCATTGATTGACATTTCTCGCATACCCATAGTCTATAGCCATTTTGTGAAATTCGCTTGTTACTTTAGGCTTCAGCTTTGTGGGTTAGATTAGAATATATCAGATTATTTGAGCTGAGTAGTGCTTCTTATTTAGACAAAAGAAAATCTATCTTGTTTTAACTGATTGATATATTTTCAGTGGCAGATCTTTACAACCACTCTTCCAAAGACTTATTAAATATTGAACTTTGATAAGTTACTTAATTTATTGGAGCCTCAGTTTTGTCATCTGCAAAATGAGGTAACTGATCATGATCTCTAGTTACCTAAAATTATATGATCTCATTTTTCAGTTCACTTCAACAGATATTAATGAATGAAATACTTACTAAATGCAAACCAATGAGGTAGTACCTGAATGGATATAGAGTTGCAATGGATATATCATGCAAATAGCTGATAATTTGATGCATTCAAGATTGAGATAGGTATTCCCCCAAACATCCTAGCTCCCTGTTTGATATGTCATTTAGGAATGAGAGCATGTGATTTATTCCCAAAGGGGAGGAATTTCATACCTTTGTTAGTGTTTCTCATTTCTAGGTTTGGAGAACAAAAAATGGTGCGTGAACTATCATTTTTATAATATTGTTCATATGTATTTTATCTTCATTGCCAATAATTTAAATTATCCTAGAACTATTAATCTCACTCATCCCTAAAGTAACCCAGTACAGTTAGGAAAGGATAACTTTCTTCATGTAATTATTCCCATTTTGGTCCTTAGATATCTTGATCCTGAATTTCTTAGAGTTACACGATGTTCCAGAGAGTAACAACAGGTGAAAATCTAGGAACTGTCCCTCTAAGATCCCATAGCTAGCTTTCTTTGTATATTGGTTTCTTTTAGCAAATTCTATAGATCTGATTGCTAAAGCATCTTTCACACCTGATCTTTCCTTATTTCCTATCCAAACAGCAGCATAACCATTGATGATTTCAACAGGAAAAAAAGAGAGTAGAAGAATGTAATGTTCATAACAACAGATGTGCTTATGCAAGCTGTGATATAATGATATCATGTTTCAGTTTTTGGGTTATATTAAAGTTAGAAGTGAAGAAAATGTATGTACTCCTCTATCAATCTAATCTATAAATATTTGATTATAGACCTAGCAACTGTAACGAACCTGCCCTTTTGCTAGGTAAGAACATCATTTTAAATATGCCAACAGGAAAACTGCATCAATTCTCAGTATCACTAGAATTTTCTTAGCCTGCTTTTGAGAAGCATCAGGAAGAGAACAAATGTACTTCTTTTTACAAATTTTGAAAGAAGATCCCTAGAAATCAGATATTGTATTTTCTTCTTTATCTAAAACTTCCTGGGTAGTAAAGAAGTCATGTCTGTATTTGGTCATGTGGTTTCCTTAGTCAAAAAATTCGCATCTAAAGCCTAGGAAGATGTTTGGCCTGCACAGTTGAACGTTTAAACAGGTGTGTGCTACATTGGTCTGGCTCAGGAAAGGTAGTCTTCTCCTTTGAAAACTTTGACATTAAGAGAATGCTTCTTGTGCCAACTTTCAGGAGCGCTTACGAAAGAAATGTCAGGTGATTCTTAAAGTCTTTTTACCTGGTTACCAAACTACTTGCCTCCCTCCCTTCTATGTTCTCATGAAGAAATTGATTTAATAGGTTCAAGATATTATTAAATACATTCTGCATTAATATTATATGTCCTCTTTGAATCCAAGTGGCAATACAATAGAATTTCATTTTATAAATAACACCTTTCAAGCTCACACCACAGGGCACAGTACAAAAGAATCAAAATAGAACACAAATGCTGTAATCAAATGCAGACCCCAGGAAGGCTGATTAAAAAGGCATGTTGCTAGTAAGAGCAGCCGACAGGGTAAGTATAGTGGGTCATAGCAGAAAAGCCAGCTGAACAGAAGGGCAAACTAAAACAAAATGGACTTGTTTGTCTGATTCACATGGATTTATGACTCTCCTTTGTCATCTTCTCCTTTAGAACTCAGCAATTGAAGGGAAAAGGGATGTGTATGTGTTGGAGGGAGGGATCAAAGCAGGGTCATTAAATTTGTCCTCAGTACTCAAATGCAGCACAAACAAAAGAAAATCCGAAGGACAACCACCTGCAACTGGCAGAGGTGCCTACAACATGATCTTGAGATGAGCCAGTAAGACTTGCTTTGCCAGGGAATACCACTGGTTTTCAGAAACACAATTGTGTGGAACAAGAAGATCCATTCTAAATGGTGAGGCCAGACCTAGGTGCAAATGGATAGATGGCTAAGACAGGTGTTTTCTGGTATAAACCTCACCACGGTGTACTTTCCACAGGACCCTCTTCTTCACCAACTAGTTTTTGTGCTCTCAGCCTCTCACAGCCACCATCCTTGTCTAATTTCAGAGCTTTGTGTTTTTATTTTATTTTTTAAATAGCAATTTTTTAATTTTTCTTTTTAGTTACATATGACAGTAGAATGTATTTTGACATATCATACATACATGGAGTATAATTTCCCATTCTTATGGTTGTATATGATGTGGAGTTACACTGGTTGCATATTCTATATGAACATAGGAAAGTTATGTCTGATTCATTCTACAGTCTTTCCTATTCGAATCCTCCCTTCCTTCCCCTCATTCCCCCCTATTCAATCCGGTGAACCTACACTCCACCCCACCTTTTGTGAGTCAGCATGATTGCCTCCAGTTCCTTGCATTTACTGGCAAATGCCATAATTTCATTCTTCTTTGTGGCTGAGTAATATTCCATTGTATGTATATTTTATATACATATACATATATATATATATATATATGTATATATATATCACATTTTCTTTATCCATGTATTTATTGAAGGGCACCTAGATTGGTTCCATAGCTTAGCTATTGTGAATTAAGCTGCTATGAACATTGATGTGGCTGTGTCACTTTAAGTCCTCTGGGTATTTGCCTAGAAGTAGGATAACTGGGTAGAATGGTGGCTCCATTCCAAGTTTTCTGATGAATCTCCATACTGCTTTCCAGAGTGGTTGCCAGCAATGTATAAGTGTACCTTTTCCCCCACATCCTTGCCAACAGTTATTGTTACTTGTACTCTCGATAATTGCCATTCTGACTGTAGTGAGATGAAATCTCAGTGTAGTTTTAATTTGCATTTCTCTAATTGCCAGTGATGTCGAACATTTTTTCATATATTTGTTGATGATTCATATTTCTTCTATGAAGTGTCTGTTCCATTCCTTTGCACATTTATTTATTGGGTTACTTGGGTTTTTTGGTGTCAAGTTTTTTGAGTTCTTTCTTTACCCTAGAGATTAATGTTCTATGAGCTACATGTGGCAAAGATTTTCCCCCATTCTGTAGGCTCTCTCTTCATGTTCTTGATTGTTTCCATTGCTATGAAGAAGCTTTTTAGTTTGATACAATCCCATTTATTGATTCTTGATTTTACTTCTTGTGCTTTCAGAGTCTTATTGAGGAATTTGGTTCCTAAGCTGACATGATGGATATTTGAGCCTGTTTTTTCTTTTAGTAAGAGATTTGTGTTTTTAAATCTACCTCTAATTACACAATAAAAGTTCCTGTCTTTTTATTAAAAGAATTAATAAATTAGGCAGAAAAAGGGAGGTATCTTGAAGTATATCTCCCCACCTATATATAAAACTAGTTCTGGAAATGATCACTCTGTACCTTGAGTTAGTTGTAAGCCAAATTAATCACAACAGGGATGATTATTTATTTAATATTGAGAGTAAAACAATATAGGGGGGGCATTCAAGGAAAAATTCACTACTAAATATATGATACATTTATTCAAAAAATAGTAAGATATAGGTAACAGCCTCCTAAACCCTCTGGAAAAGAAAAAGTCAAAATAAGCAAATAGGGGTTCTAGAGTCAATTTAAAAAGAAACAGAAAGAGAAATGATAACTGAGGCAATTTTTACCTTTCTCAAAGCTTTGGGGTGTTTGTAATGACTCTGCTGATTATCCGCTTGGAATTCTGGACTAGGATCACTGTTGCATTAATTCAGGTCAATAATATTTCTCTACATCTTTTTCTTAAGTACATTATAAACATTTAAATATAACATACATAAGCAGCACTTGGGGGAAGGGTTATTATGCAAATATTAGTACTGTGACTTTTTAAAATGTCTTATATAGGTTTTTGGTTAATAGCCTCTTATCCTTATTCTGACTATGCAAAGAGAGTTCATTTATTAGTAAAGGTGAACAACAGTGCAATAACTTGAAAAAACTGGATTGTAATTTCCAAAGTAAGTTATTTCATAAAGTATGTGAGCAAATTATAATACCTGTGCCAGTTAGTTATCCATGTCTTGTCCCTCAGGTCTAAATTTACCAGTCTTTTCTTGCTCTATGAAATGTATCTGAGTCTTTTAAGTATTTTCCTTTGTGAGCTGGCATGAGGGTGCTTGTCAGTACAGGGCATAGAATGAGAATGTAGATGGAAAAGGTCTTCCTTCCCAGTTCCCATGTATTCTTTTGGTAGACTCCTGCAATGTGTATGGTTCCTCCAGAGCCTGGCTTCTGTACCTTGGGCAGCTTCTATGGCATGCAGCTCCTCAGCACACAGCTACCCTGGTGCCTAGCAGCTGAAGCTGAGGAAGTATCACCAGTACCTAGCACTCAGCAGCTTTCCCTAGCTTTCACCTCACATGCCTCACATGCAGGCACACACTCACACCAGGGTATATACATGTGTGAGATATCTCCTTTTGGATAGTTTTTCCTGCACCCTAAAGTAAAGATTTCCAGAAGATTCTATTGATGAAGCTCCCCAGTAACATTTCTGGTGTTCAATGAGTTATAACCATGCCTTTTCCAACAAGGTCTAGATTCCAGTCTAGATGTAGTAGGGGCTCTTCTTTTTGTCCTTCGAAGTCTGGATCCCAGTCCAGGGCTAGAAGTATAAGTAGTGGTTGCTCTGTTATTTGCTTTTCTTATATTATTTAGAGTTCTCTTTACTTCTTTTTTTTAAAATATTTTTTAGTTGTTAATGGATCTTTTATTTATTTACTTATATGCAGTGCTGAGGATCGAACCCAGGGTCTCACACATGCCAGGCAAGTTCTCTACCACTGAGCCACAACCCCAGCCCCAAGGTCTCTCTACTTCTTACTAATTACTCCTCCATTACTTTAATCCCCTATTATTGTTAATAATTTTTAAACTGAACTGTTCTGTTCACATTGCTGTGTGTTTTCTCCCTCCTGCTGGATCCTGGCTGATATATACCAAAATAGTATTAAAAGAATCTATATTCTTCAGGACTAAAAGAAAGTAAATATGACAAGTCACATCTTCATAGTAATAGTATGATGTGCTTTATCTAGGGCATGCTATTAGATGAACAAAATGCTTTGAGAATTTGGTGCTAGATTTAATGATGGTAAGATAATATGATGCTATATATTAACTGTACATGTAACTTTAAAGATATATTTTTTAAAATATTTTACTTAATTTCACTGAGTTTGTTAAACATAAGCTGTTTATAAACAGCAAAAGTCTGAACTCCAAATCATTTGTTGATCTTGAAAATATGTTGTGTAATAATAATTATATAAAATGTATTTGTAGATAATTAATGCTAGAGTAAGAATGATAGCCATCATATATTGAGAACCCAGAAAATTCTCAGCACTTTAATTTATTGGATCCTCATAGCAATACAAATAGACACTGTTATTATTCCTGTTTTATAAATAGGAAAAAAGACATTTGGGAAGGTTAAGGAACTAATCGAAGGTAATACACATAGCAATATTTAGAGCCAAATTTTGAGCATAGATCTGCCTGTGAACCTTTGACCTTAAATACTGTGTTTCTAGAAAATGAAGCAAATGACAAGATACAGGATAAAATAAAATAAAATAAAAACAGGATATTTGGATTTTGTTTTCATTAAAGATTTAGATCAAAACAAAATGAAGTACCCCTGAAATGTATAGCATACCCTGAGATATTTCTGATTTAGCCAACCTATTACTTTTACTTAACCAAATGTGGACAAACTGAGTGAACACTGGCAATCAAATCCCCAGAACCAAAGTGTTAACAGTGAATCAGAAACGCAGCAGCCTTTATTCAGAGCTGAATTGAAGGCAGATGAAATATTAACAGCAGTTCTAGCAGCACAAAATGAAATATGAGATCCTGTATCAGAAATTATTAGTAACCTGTTAAAAGAAATGCTGAAAAATGGCAGTTACCAAATTAAAACTGGGAAACAGAGCCCAAATGGGAAATTTCAAAAAGTTTGGAGGAAAATAAATGACAGATTGTCCTCTTGGCTCTTATTACTATGCCATCCTAAATCCTACTTGGCAATGGATGGTGGAGGTGAAATAAGAACTGCATCACTGCCAGTGCTGGTCCTCAAATTTGTAGTCCTAAGTATCTGTGATGGTGTCTGGGATTGATTGGAAAAGTAGTTAGAAGTTGATAGCTTTTGAGCTTTATCTAAATTGAAGAGTCTGGAGACTCTTATTATGAAAGGCTTCCTCTCATTTGTGAATTGGCCCCTTTGCTCCACTTTTGGATGGCTGACTTCCTCCATGCAGAGCTACACTGAATATTCTATGTGGGAAAGCTATTCTCCTTAAATGCCTTCAAATTTAAAGCACTATCTGGATATGTTAGTGTTTATGATTCAAAATACTAGCATCAAAAGAGAGAGAGAGGATTCGAATACAAAATACCAAGCAGTAAATGAAGGAGATATTTTTCCATCAGTCACTAAGAGCAGAAAAATTGCTATAAGCTGAGTTGTTGAGCATTTGATGCCAGAGGAGGGGGGAGGAAATGAGCTATAGAACCATCGGATCTTAGTGTTGGCAGAGACCATGGAGTTCATGCAGTCCTACCCTATCATTTTTCAATGAAGAGACTGAGACATGGGGAGTTAAGGGACTTGACTTGCCCAAGACACACAGTTGTTTACTGACAGTCATGCCAAAAACATTTCCCAACTCCCAGTCCGGAACTCTGATGTTCAGCATGCTACTACCATCCTCTACTGAAAATTAACACTAACCCAGCCTGGAACATAGAAGAATCCAGCATCTATGGGGAGCAAGAGAAAGAAATGCATTTAAAAGTAGAAATCAGTTGTGACTAGTTGGCCAAACTTGTGCAAGCCATTTTGTGTCAGTTTCTTTTCCAGGCCTTCCCATAACATGAATTTGTTTATAATCCCCTAAGGTTTAGAAGTATGTGTTCAGGGTTGATTTGTTTGGAGAATTCTTCTGCATACAAGTTATCTCCAGGTATAGACTGGCTTGTGAGTAGCATTGCTATTGATCCCTGTTATTTACTTGAGACTTGAGACTTTTTTTCTCTAGCTGTGAAATTGCTTCAGAGTTGTAGTGGGGTGTGTGTGTGTGTGTGTGTGTTTGTTGGGGGGGGTGTTCTTTTCATGAGACACTCCTGTGAATCAAAGTAGCTTTAAGATGTAAGAATTATCCTCTCTTAACCCTTGTATTCTGCTAGCCTCCTGGTGAACTTGGAACATTTTGGGGACTTTTTCTCAGGCTCATGAGCTTGGTGAAATAATTTTTTCTTTATTTTGGAAGCACAGAGTAGTTTGAAGTAAACCAGTACCAAAGAAGTTACAATAAAAATGTCTCAATAGGATTCCTTGTGAAATAGCAGTACAGGTCTTTCAAACCAGTCAAATATTTTTCAGAATAGGGCAACCAGAAATGAGAGCATCAGAGAATATGATGAAAACTACAGATGGAACACTTTGCATGAAAAGTGATTATATACAAGAGAAGGCTCAGGAGTGGATAGGAATGGAGTGGGAAAGAAGGGGTAACTGAAACAAGAGAAGATAATGCTTGACCAGGTCTAGTGAAATATTCCCCGCCACAACCACTGTTCCATGAAGAAATTGAGCCAAGAGGCCTGAATAAACTAACCTTAAGTTCAGAGTTGCCATTATTGTGGGAGGCATTAGGGAGAACACATCCGGACTCGTGTTTCACAGTAATCACTGCTGGGTGTCAGCATTCATCAGCCAGATGGTCAGACCCACAATTAATCAATTAGGCCGGGATGATCAACTGAACTAAGTTTTCCCCTTTGGTAAAAAACCCTCATCATGTGGTCAAGGCCAATAGTACTTTTATCCTGTTGCTTTTGGAGAAGCTTCTAAACATTCCTCTTCTTTTTTAGGCCTCTAGTTACTGGACACTGTTAGGCTCCAAGTTGCTTTGACAACATAGATACCCAAATCAAGGTTTTCACATAGTAGATTATCACCATCCTCTATGTTCAATTATGATGTTTAACATACTACACAAAAATAGGCTTTTTAAAGCAGTGTTGTAAGCAGTGTTATTTGATGTTACTAGCCTTTGAAGTGGTTCCACTCAATCCAATGGAACAACAATGAAAAGGATTCTTTTGCTGGGAACTTATAAAGATGATATAATAATCAAACAATAACAATAATAGCAACTCATGACGTATTCACCATGCGACAGATACTGCTATGACAGAGATGAATAAACATTGAGTCAGTCTTTATAATGCTTCAGCGATGATGATACCATTACTTCCATTTCAAAGAGAAATGGAAAGTTCATTAAACATTTAATAAAGACGCGTTCAGATGATTCAATACTCTGGGATGAAAACTAAATAGAATATAGATTTTCTTAAACATATATATTTATGCATCCCAAAGATAACAATTAGAAATCTATCATAATTTTTATTTTCCCTCTTCAAAGAACATGGAAGGATTCTTCAGTTCCAAATCTGTTGATCCCATTCTGCTTTCCAAACCACTCTACTCCATACCATTTGGCTTGGTATTGCTTTCTTCCCTGTTTCAGGGTCATCACCACTATTTGCAATAATTCTCAGTCTTCACCCTAGCATCCATGGTACCTTTACCAAGACTTTTGTAATGACTTACAGGACAATTGGCTCCTCTGAAATGAAAAGTTTGGCACTGATTTATTTTTTTTATGTTGAACCTCATTTTTTCCCTTAGAGTTTCATTTCCACTCTTTTCTTGCTATATTGCAGTACACATTACAGGGAGAGATTAGTAAAAATCCTATTGGTGGGAAATGTCACTTCCTGAAGGAGGCCTGTACTGACCCCACTAAGTAGAAATATGAACACGAGTTCTAAATTACTGTTTCATCATTCAACTTGTGTGTCTCTCTTTTCTCCCAGCTCTTCTCTACTCTTGAGTTTTACTTAGGGAGGGTGCCTTTTTTACCATTTTATGCAGATAAGTCAAGGATACTATTGACCCAAATGTACCCTTTTGAGGCATCAGGCTCTTACTCATAATTATATTATTCATGAAGGATGAGACTTCTCTTGCTTTCTAACTATAGTTCTTTGCTTTTTATTTGTTTTGCTACTTACCAAATTGGCAAAGCAATACCAAAATGCCAGAAGAGTATATAGGTAACCACCATTTCTTACCTCATGTTTGGGAGCACATGGGAGAAAAAGTAATCCAGAAATCCTAAGGAGCATCTTTTCTCCTACAAGGCTCCAGCAGTATCCTCTTTTTCTGATTGTGGTACTGTGTTTTGCAAGCATGTTTCCTCCTTTCTACTCCCTTTTCTGGTCCTACAATCTTCCCCCCAGAGCTGATGAAGCTCTTTCATTTTGACCTGCAGTATCCCTGTGGACTGCAGAGTTGAGCCCTGCCATCTAGACTGCCTTTCTGCTTCGTTTTGCTCCTGACCTAAACCCCCCTGCTATTCCAGGCCTGGCCTCTCATGACCAGAGACTGCTGACTCATCCTGGCCTGTGCCAAGCTGTGCAGTCGCTTAGTGATGTGGACAGGAGTCGAAGGACTAGAATGAGATCACTGAACTCATTTCACTTGTTGCTTACGGTACAGTCCAGCATGAGCTGGAAATGTAGGAACCTCAGCCTCCCGAGCAGAAAGAGTAAGTAGATTAAACACACCGCATCACCAAGTCCTCAACAAGCAGTGGACGGGTGGCGGGCGGGGGCTTGCTTTATCATGGCAGTGGCTAGGGCATTCCGGTTCATCAGGAGTTTTCCTTTGTCCTCTCTTCTTCCTCTCCTTCACAGTTGCACCCTTCCCCCCTTCCCTGCACTTCCCTTCTGAAAATGTCCGGATGGTACAGCAATGATCTGGGCAGAAATGAAATTTTGCTAATAAGCAGCCTCCGCACGAAACCCTGGAACAGTAACACTGCTGAAACTGCTTAGTTTAGTTAGTCTACTGGGAACTCACATGAACTTCCCAACAGAATTCAAGAGGATGAGAGGATGAGAAAAGCCTTTTTTTTTTCCTTTTTCTTCTCCTTTCCTTCTTGATCCTCTTTTTCTTTCTGTTTTAAGGGAGGTAGTTTCAGGGGACATGGCCACATTCTGGTGTGGTGTAAAGTTTTCCGTCAGGAGACAATAATGTACATTCCTCTGGCAGGACGGGGTGGGTTTTTTTTTTGTTTCTCTTGCTGTTGTTTATTTATAAGACATTTCCTCTCAGTTAGTGGAAGTTAGATCGTAAGAGGCTCCAGTGATTTTCCTTCCACCTCCCCTCCCTAATTTCTGTGCTTCAGCACTCTGGAACACTGTGAACTCGACACACTAATCAGAGCAGGGAGCTAACAGCCAGGCCTGGACGCTCTCAAGAGACTGTGCTGATTCTCAGTCGTCACTCCTTGGATCAGGAACCACAGTCCTGGTGAGTGGTGAGGTTCCAGAATTTGATGTGTCAAGGATTCTATTCTTGGTGTCTCTGAGGCACGCAGGGAATAAAGGGTGTTTTAAAAAAACAACAACAAAAAATGCATTTTTTTAAAAAGCTACCAAACAATCAGAGTGATGAAGATTTTTAGTGTGCACAGCTGAGAGCACTCTATGGACAATGGTAGAGCCTTGAGTCTGTGCAGCCTGCAGGCATAAGTTTCGTGCTGCCACAGATGGCTTTCGGCCTTGACATACCTAGCAAACATGCTTATGGAGGAGGAAGGTTGGTGAGTGAGTGGGGGCAGGGAAGTAGTGTCCAGGGTGGTAGGTGGAGAAAATGAAAGTGGGATTAATTGTTCACTTGAAATTTCCCTCTACCAACTTTTCATGCATCTTTGTTCTGAGTATTTATGTTATACTCACAGTTACTTGCATACCCAGCTAAGCAGAAAAGAAATTCTACAGTGGATGTTTAGCAAAAGAATGTTGCTAATACTGTTCTTCTAAAGACCACTGTGCTAAGAACTGCTGCTTTTAAATGTTAGGGAACCTCTCCCCACTCTTATTTGTCATACCCTTTTCTTTATTCTGCTGCATTCATGGTATGGAGCAAAAGAACGCAATGACAGTCCTTATTTGGTTCCAGGGAAATTCATCATCCTGACATAGGAAAACTAGATGACTGTCCTCCTGATATTGAACCCAAATATAGTATTGTCCTCAATATAAAAGACTCTGATTGAGTAGGCTCTGGGAAGTTGTCGAAGGAATGGAATGGGGGGGGGGGAGGTTGCATCCTGTCTGGTAATGAGACTATCAGATCAGCAACTAGCCCAGCTTTCAGAGCCAATGAGAGCCTTTCGTGTTCTTCTTATTAACTCACACTCTCCTTGGAAGTGAAATTTCAGGTGGAATGTATTTGCATCCTTTGCCATCTGATCCCTACCTAGTTGCTCTTCTACAGGTGTTTGATCTCACTGTGCTTTCTCATCTTCTTTCTAATTTCAAGAATCTGGCATGTTCCGAAATATTGAGTGGAAAAAAACAAACAAACAAAAAAATAAAAAGAAAGAAAGAAAAACATGGTGGCCATAAAAGCATTTGACTGTGTGGCAGCATCTGAAGCGAATTGCTCTTTGGAGAAGGAAAGAGTCTTTGATGTCCCCAATATGGTTCTCATAGGCTAAAACTTCCCAGAACCACAACCCAGCCTAAGGGGTAGTTACTCGATGTTCTTAAATATTTGGAAAGAGATGCTATTTTATTGTTTTAGTTGTCTTTGCTATTAACACATTGCCAGTAGATTCCTCCTAGAGTTAAAAATGCTTTAGCAATAGTTGATTTTACATCTAACCAGATGTGTATTGAATGGGCTCATTGTGTGTACTCTTGTCCAAGCTGGCACAATGATCCAACATATAACATTGATACTTAGCTTTCGAATTTTGTTTGCTACTCTGGGCAATTTAGATTCTTAACCATATACTTCACACATGCTTACATATCCCAAATTTCCTCCAGAGACTAACCACTGCTACAACCTCATCAAGGTTTGTCAGGGATCCCTAGAAAAAAGAGTAACCTTCTTATCACAATTCCTGTAGTTTCTGAGATTCATCAAATTCCTCATCCATCATTGTGATAGGAAACATCTCAGAATTTTATTAGGGCCAACATCCTTAAAGCTTATTAACTTTATATAATAGTAAAGTTTGCCAATTTCAGTAAGCCCATGTTAGTTATGACTATATTTTTTATATATATAATATTTCTTGAGTATTTCCCATGAGTTCTCTCTCTCTCTCTCTCTCTCTCTCTCTCTCTCTCTCTCTCTCTCTCTCTCTCTCTCTCTCTCTCTCTCTCTCGTACCAGGCACTGAACCCACGGATGCTTACCCACCAAGCCATATTCCCAGCCCTTTTCATGTTTTTATTTTGAGGCAGGGTCTCACTAAGTTGCTGAGGGGGGCCTTAAACTTGAGATCCCCCTGAGTCACTGGGGTTACAGGCTTGTGCCACCATGTCCAGCAGTTCTCTTGTTTTGTTTAAGAAAGAAATTAAAGGGAAAAACGGTAATAAAATTTTTAAACATGGTATAAAAATGTAACTAGCTCTTAGGCCATTACCACCAAGAGCTACGCAGGAGGGTGTTCCTTAGTTGGTTAACACTCAGACTACACAAACTCCCAAGAGAAATATCTCTTACAGTTAGGTAAAAAACTTACAGGCAATTTGGACTATGTGGAAGGGAATCTGGATCTCTTAACACTTTGAAAACACTTTATTCTGAAACTAAAATTGTATGTAAAATTTTATATGTGACTTTAGGTAAACACAAATATCTAAGAGTATGTCCCAAGAGATGACATTTTAAAAATCTAATCTGCAGAGATTTTCCTTATAGTTGCTAAGATCTGGAATTTCACACAGGGAAGAATTCTGTGACTAAGTTAAAAAATATGAGAAGTTGGAGTTTGATTAATACACTTCTGATAGAAGTCCAAAACAATGTATTTCTTTGAATTTAATTGATTGTATTAGTATTACCCAATTTTGTTTAATACCTGTATTACAATCCTTCATAGTATCCTTTTAAAAATTCAGTTTTCCCGTACTCATCTGGAAGTTTTAACTTTAGTAAATTAAAGAATGTGCATATTTTAAAATATATATATTTTTTGCATACAAGTTTTAGATGTAAACACTTCCTATATGTTATATTCATTTAATTAGGCAGTCAGCAGTCAGAATTATATAAAAATGAAATTACTAAATAACAGAGTTGTGATTGCCACATTAGAAGTTGTTTTATTTTTAAATTTTTATCATTTATATGGAGATACATTTTGGTATTTTTGTGATTCACTAAGCAAGACATATTTTAAAAACTTTAAAAGGAGTTGATTCCTTCTTTGGGTATGTATGTTGGTTTATATATGCATATATAGATGTATATACTTGTAAATCATATAACTATTCAAATATTAAAAATATGAACAAATACTAGCTGGAATTACTTTTCATTCATTAAAATGTTTTATTAACTGACTTTAAGCAAAGTGGATATTTTATCCACTGAGAACACAGAAAGTTTGCACAAATATTTATGAATGGTATCTTCCAAAGGAAAGATTTGGTTAACTGATAACTGGTTATTGTCCTTCATTAAATATACATGTCAGTTTATAAAACCAAATTCTGTTTTGCACAACTTTAAAATATGAATTGCTATATGTATAAAGTAGTTTAAAATTAAATAGAAGGCAATCAATTCCTAATAATTATCTTAAAATTGAGAATATACTTAATGACTTTACATTTTGTAAGAATTAATACATATGCAAATGATCCAGTTTATTCTGGTTTCTCAGCTACTTAGTTGTGTATTAAATAGTTTGATACTGCATTTACATATGAGCATCAGGAACTATAATTTTCCAGATGCCTTTTCAAGATATCCAGTCAAAGCATATCTTATGAAGTCATACTTTTTTCTCTGAAGCTTTCCATGATTACCCGAACTAAGAGTGATTTGACCTTGACAGCATTTTTAAAATCAGTATGTTACTTATCATACACTGCCTTGAATTGAAACTTTTTGTATGTATGAAACTGAAAGTGGTTAGAGGGCAGGTATTATATTTTATGTTTGTTTATTTCTCTCTCTTGCAACAAATTGCCTCATCTTAGTGAAAGATCAATGAATAGATGATGAATGAATGAATGAATGAATGAATGAATGAATATCTACATGTCAGTACATTGACAACGAACATATGGAAGAAACATGTCCAGAAAACAAATCAATAAATTCTTCAATATCTGAGCCTTTAACCCCCTATGTTAGATCTTCCAGCTAGCTGAACAGCATCTCCAGCCTTTTGCTGAGGTGCTTTCTCTAATCCCCACAAAGAATGGGTAATTTCTGATGGGACACTGGAGTCTCGAATTTGCAGTTGTTTCATTCATTTTCCAGGACTTGTGAAGGTGACCCAACACCTACTGTGGTTAGCTCATGCAATCTGAAAATACCAGTCTGACCTAAATGCATCATATTAATTGAGGCTCTCCAGCTCAAGTCTGTTTGCTTACAGTAAGTCAGTGGCTCTTCCCTTTCCTTAAACTGAACATTTGAGGAGCTCAGGCTGATGTCTGATGCAGAAATGCATGAAGACTGGCTATGAATGTCTCATGAAGTAGACAGGGGAGAGGAGGAGCAGACAGACAGCACAACAAAGAACAGGGGCAAGAGGACAGGCAGCCAAATAATTTGCTCTGTCTTAATGAGCACTAATTAAATGCCCTGGTTGAGGTAAATAATAGCTGAAAATAGCCAAGTTCAATTGTTTCTGATCAATGACTAGAGCAATTGGTGGAATCACTTGGTGTTGCTTCAATCATTAAGCTGCAACAAACTAAGACATCTTCAGAGGAGAGGGACATCAAGTTGAGCCAGCCCCTAAAGTGCCATTTGCTAAGTGCCCATTCCAGCACTCTAAATGATACCCTGCAGATATAAATCACATCCAGAAAATAACTGCATAGACTACAAACTGACCCTAATAAACAATAATGAAAAGAAACCAAAGTATTGTGTAAACTGGGCTTTTAATTTCATCTATATCATGGTCAATCAACTTGCTGATCTCCAAACTACATCTGATTCTGTCTCCTAAACCAAATTATTTTCTGGAGCTTCTAATATATATAAATGAGATGTTCGTTTTTGTCTCTTTTTATTTTTCCTACTCACTCTCTAGTAAACTGAATTCCTAGATGTAAGTAGCTAAAGGGACAAAGAAGTGGTTCACATAATGATAATTAACCCTTCAACAATGGAAAGTTAACTCTCTGCAGACATGCCAAAAAGTGGAATGTTTTGTTGTTGAATTTGTTCTCCTCTGAGTGTTAACACATAGAGGACATTTTCATTAGCACAAACTTGGCACCAAACAATCTGTTCATCCTCAAGCTATAAAAGCTACACTCACCTTCCAGTTCATTCTGGCAGGATTTGTAGTATGATGTCCTCTTGGGTAGTCATGTACAAATCACTCTGAGGGGCAAAATTGTATGAGTGCCTAATCCACTTTTGAAAATGAAAGAAAAGGATCTCTTTTATGAAAAACACCAAATATGGAAAGACATAAATTGTAATAAAAAGTACTAGCACCTTGCACCTCATGCTAATTGCCTTCCTAGTCAAGAGGAACCAATATAGTTTAATAAACGTTAGAGCTACATCATGATCAGAATGCAAAGAATTGTCTGTATCTTGCAATAGTAAATTAAAAAAAAAAAAAGGTGCAAACTTTAAACTACTCATGTAGACATTATTTAGGCTCCTAAATTAAGGAGCATACTTCATTAGTCTAAGAAGGATAATAGTACCATTTGGCTGACTTTCCAGTTTATTATTAGGATCAGAGCACAAAGACTATTTCTTCATTACATTCTTTAGACATGGATTTAACATTCAGTTACCCATTCATTTATGAAACATTTTTGAACCCTTACTCTGTGTCAGTTATTATCCTAGAAGCTAATCATTGATTTACTTAGTAACAAATATTTATTGAGAACTTCAAATTATGTACCAGGTACTGTTCCATGGGCTGGGGATTCTATAGTAAATTACATAAATTAAAAACTCTGTTTTCATAGTACTTACTTTGTAGGAGAAACAAAGCATGTTAGATAGCGATAAGTTCTGGGGAAAGAACTAAAGGAGGAAAGAGAGAATGAGTGCCAGGGCAAGAGACATAAGTTTACAAATTTAAATGTGTGGAAAGGGAGAGCTTCATTTAATGAGGCTGAAGAAGCAAGTTTTGTGGATATCTAGGCAAAAACATTTTGTCTGTAGAACCATATAGAGCAGAAGCCTTAGATAAGGTTGTGTCTGATTCCATAGAAGTTGATCGTAGAATGGTGGTTACCAGAGACCAGGAAGAATAGAGGGGTGGGAAAGATAGGGAAAGGTTGGTCTGATATGCTATTATAAAGTAATGTGATTATAGATGATTTTAAAAAGTTAGAAGGGATTTTGAATCTTTTCATCATAAAGAAATGATAAATATTTGAGGAGATAGATATGTTTAATCTGATTGAAACATAACACACTTTATACATTTATCAAAACATCACATGGCACCCCATTAATGTGTACACTTATCTTTTTGTGTATCAGTTAAACTTAATTTAAATTTTAAAATAAAATGTAAGACTCACATAAGTACATATAAAAATAAAATGGTATACAACACACAAAAAATAATGCATCTGACAAGTCTGCATAGCAGCATCAGGGTAGGCAACCAGGAGAACTGCAGGAGATGAGGTAATGGAGGCAGTGTGGCCTGTTCACATGGGCCCTTATGTGCTATAGTGAAGATGCTGGTTTTGTCCTGGACACCACAAAGATTAAATAAGACATGGTCTTAAGTGCCTCACTACAGAAAGGACAGATAGACAAACCAGTTAGGATAACACCATAGGCTAAATAACATAACTAAAGGATGTTCCAGGAGCCTTAGAGGCACACAAGAGTGAACATTCAGCTGAATGTACCTTGGAGTGAAGAGTCAGGGGAAACTTCACAGAAGAGACAATAAATCCATGCTTGGCCTTGAAGAATTTTCCCCAGTGGTCAGAGAGAGGAAGAGAATTCAGTAAGAGAACTGGCAGGGGCAAAGACACTTAAATAGGAAATAGCATGGCAGAGTAGAGGAACAGTATCCCTGATGTTTAGTAGGGGAGTGGGGAAAATGAGGCTGTATATGTAGGCAGGGAACAATCATGTTGGGCCTTGATTGCCATGCAAAGATGTTTAACTTCATCTTGTAGCATTTGGGGAGCCATTGAAAGGTTTTAAGTAGAGAAGGTTAATGATCACATTGTGTTATAGAAGATCACCCTGGCGGCAGAGTGGAGGATAGATTATAGGAATGGGAGAATAGAGGTAGGAAAATGAGTTAGGAGGCCACTTAAATTGTTCAGACAGGAAACAATGAAGCCCTGAACTAGGACAATAACTATGGGAATAGAAAGAGAAGAGGAGACATGTTCAAGAGATAAGAGGCAGAATGGACCCAATTTAATAACCTTTGGACTGGGCATGAGGAGAAGGAATTTTGGATTACTCCCAGGCTTCTGCCTTATACAAGTGAGCTAGAAAAGCTATGAGAGAACTAGGTCTTACAGGTTGGAAGAAGGCAATAAATTTGCTTTTTAATGTGTTTAATTTTGGTATTCCTGACTAAATCTAATTACCTAAGGGAACATCCAGACTGATGACTAGTAGCAGTTAGACTTAGTCAGATATACTGAAGATATGTCAGTGAAGAGATATATAAATTTGGCTTCTGAAGCATGGTAGTAGTTAGAATTAGGGAGTAAACATTTCTCAAGAAAAATATATTGAAAGAAGGCAAATGGGAGCAGATCCTTGGAGTACACCACATTTATGGAACAGAGAGAAAGAAGGGACTTCAGAGAAGATCATTATGCACAACTATTTATTATGTGCGAGTCACTGTGGTGGATGGTGGGGGGAACCAAAATGACTGGTCCCAGATGAGTTTGTACAAATATAAGAGGCTTTTATTACTATCACCACCGACCATAGGGCAATGCTAACAGAGGAAATGCCCAAGTGTAACAGAGAAAGTAGTGCAGAATATTTAATTAGCATCAAGGGAGATTATTATAAAGGCAGAATCTTGGAAAGTTTTGCTGCATGCATTTTCTGCTATACAGTTCATTTCTGCTTTCTCTAATGCTTGTATGTGTATGTTCCAGTGTTAGCATGGGTTCAAGCTATTGGCAAAACAAGCCAGGTGTAAATTATGGTAGAATTGAAATCGATAGCACTTTGAAGCACTGGAGTGCCCAGTTCACATCAGGGCGTGCGTCTGTGTTCACTGAAACATGGCTATCAAGTGCACCCCGAGTCATTAGATGTGTTATCCAGTGAATAACAGCATAATGATATTTTAGCAGAGCAGCCTTATGATAAATTCTGCTTTAGTGAAACCCCATATACAGAGCAATTTCTCCTGGCCGTGTACATTGCATGGCAAAGAAAGGATATCCTGCTGCGTATCAGAAGGCTGTAATTTCATTTAGGGGTTCTATTGACATCGTAAACTGCAAGAGCAGAGCTCAAGTGGCTATTTAAGTCATAGGAACTTCAAGCTAAAATTACTGCCTGGTCCTAATCGCCACCTCCAGGGGACTCCTGCCTATACATATATGCTTTATGTTTCTATCTTTGTGTCTATAAATACTCTATCACTCCAGGGGCTGAGGTGATAAGCTGTCCTAAAATATGACAGGTATCTGTCACCTTTTACAGGCTTAAGGGCTAAAAGCAGTTATATTATTCATTGAAGGTCAAATGATAAAAGGAGCCAAACTACCCTCCCCCTCCTCAACAAAGTTCCCAAGAACAGATGTTCTTGTTTTTCTCCTTTCACACAATTTCAGGTCAGGATCTTCCAGCATTCTGAAGCTAGAAAAAGAAGGACTTTTATATTTATCTGTACAGCAGGGTTACAGCCTATAAGTACTTGCCCCATTCCTTCTGCTCTTTGCCTTGACACATGCTCACTTGTGAAAATAACAGAAACTGTAGTCTTGGTGTTCAGTAAAATACAGGTAATGTAGTGCCCCATTAAAGTGATTTCCTAAATATCTAACAGGAGCATTCTATCTTGAGATACACTCAAACTGAAAACAGGAACCCATGTAATTTAGTTGTATGTTTATACTCTAAGGAAAATACATTTATATAGAATTTCATATTGTCAAATAGTATTTACTAGATTATGCTTTGGACTTGACTCCAGGAGACCAATAAGGAAAGAGTCAAAGTTAAACATGATTCTCTTTGGATTTTAATGAAAATTTTATGTTCATCCCTCCATATGAACAATCAACTTTGTCTCAAGCAGGTACTACAAAATTGGATACTTAGTTCAACCTTAGGCATTATACCACTGATGCTTTAACTTGCTGATTTTTTTCCCCTGGGCTTTGGATTCTTTTTTATGTACTGTTTTAATAAGAAGTCCCAGCAGAATTATCATGATTCAGAAAATCAAAATAATAATGAAATATATGATTCTTCATAAGGTAAATGTATTTTACAGTCATTTTATTGATCCTTACAGTTTCCTGTAGAGAAGTGAAGACAGAGAGACAGTCACACTTAGTGAACTGAGGCTAAAGTTTTAGTTTTAGTTTTAGTCTATTCTAGTGCTTCATCATGATACTTTTTATTCTTTAAATAGTACAGTTAAAAATTAAAATTTTTAAGAGCCAAATCTCTCATCTGTTGCCCTGAAACTTTCATTATGTGTCTAAACAACATAATATGCCATTTTCATGTTTCTAAGAAGGGCTACTTTTCTGGTATGAATATCCCTGAATCATTTCTACCCATGGGTAGGTAAACCATATATAGTATGTGGATATTGATAAGCTCCAAGATGAGGGAGTATAATTCTTGTGTTGCTCTCCAGAGTTTAAGCACAGCAGTTTTATTAGGACTTCAGACTGCCTTGGTTCTAAAAAATACAAGCTATTTAACTTTGGGAAAATGAATTCACAGTGCCTCTGTTTCTTTGTCTGTAAAGGAGGAAGAGGAGAAGGAACAGGATACTGATCAGGAATTTATTGTCATCATAAAATTACTGTTAGGAGTGAATGATCTAATAAATGTAAAATATTTAAACTAATACCTGGCATATAGTAAGTACTCCATCAACATTAGCTGCCTTTATCATCATCACCATTATCCTCCTCCTCATCATCATTTCTATTCCTATGCTAGAGAATCATGGTTTGTACCTGTTAGAAAAAAAAGCTCACCTGCACAAACAAACATGCAGGCACACACCCTACCCACCTAGGTATGCTTGCCTGGCCCAGTACAGATCTTGAGCTGTAGGTACATGTTATTCTCAATATTACCCTAACCAGAGAACTTAAAAGAAATCCATGCTTTTGATGAGGTAGGCTTGGTACCAAGTTCAGTCTCAACATGGGTTTTAAGTGTTTGTTACAAGATTATTCCATTGCTGGGCCTCATTCCTATTAGCTACTCACTTTGTCTGCTCTCAACCCAATGCTTAAGTCTGTCATTCCTATTTTACCTCTAAGCTGAAAATTCTGTTACATCATGGTCCAGTTTAGGTCTATTTATAAGTTCACCATTCTGCTTCCAGTTCAATAGATAAATGTACAGTGAATGAGGGAATGAATGAACATCTTTTATTTCTAGCCTCTCAACTGAAGTCTTAGTCCTAACTGGCTGGTGTGCTAAAGGCTAACCTCATTGCCATCTAAGCCACTGCATTCACTATTCTTAGTTATCATTGTTGGTTTTCCAGTCCAAACTCTCTTCATTATTTTTGCCTTCTTGCTTGATATGAACCCTAAATACCAATATCCAGTCAATATAGTAGGCCTACCCTCTGCTTCATCTGTTCCTTCAGGAAACCAGGAACCCCACTCTAGAACCTGTTTTCTTCCCATTTGGAATTAGAATTTTAGTCTTATAGGTGATTCATTATCCATTTGCATTCTATAAAATGCTCTTAGCTCTAGGGCTGAGATTGTGGCTCAGTGGTAGAGTGCTTGCCTCACATGTGGGAGGCACTGGGTTTGATCCTCAGCACCACATGTAAATAAATGAATAAATAAAGGTCAATCAACAACTTGAAAAAATTTTTTAAAAAATGCTCTTAGCTCTAATCTTGATTCAGATCTTCATACCATGTTACTTGATACCTCTTTCTTCATTTATTATATTTTGAGAAAATATATTAATAATAAGTGAGTAAAAACTGATAATCAAGTCCTATCTGTAAGAAATAGTGTTGAACTACTGTGGCAGACTATATGTGGTACCATTTGTTTTGCCTCCTACAATAATCTTATGTTAGCTCCTTGATGAATATCAGAGATCTTGTATCCTGAACTTGGTCTGGGGTGCCTTATACCTGCTTGAATGATAATAACATCTACAGATAAATTAATGTCAATTTTAACTGGACAAAGTTGACATCAGGGTGGTAGTATGTCTAATGGCAAATATCACATGTAAAAGAGGAGCTAACAGCAAAATGCACCATTGTTGTAGGTAGTAAAAGACTACTGACAATTACATGTTGATATGTATTATGTTCCCTTTATTGTCATTCTTGTTTTTTCCTTTTTATTTTTTGGAAGTTTTTGTTTTGTTTTGTTTTTTTGGACTCATGGAATAACTGTGAAAAGATTTTAAAAAGAGGTGCAACTTAAATTTATTAAAAAAGTATGGCACTGAACCTAATTAGTAATTGTCACAATAGTTAACAATGCTACTGGTTATCATAGACATAATACTTGCTTACGAGGATCCTACAGTTTGTATAATCTTGGTACTGAGATGAATAACTAGATCCTGAAACTAATAGATGGAAATTATTAGTCTATTATTCTGCACCAAAAGAGAAATAAAAAATGGCACTTGAAGAATCCATGTCATGGTGGCCTGAAATGGTATATAGAAGGCTTGATAGTAGAAAGAGAACTTTAGCTATAGATCTAAAAGCTAGGGTATTGAAGTTTAAAAGAAAAAAGTTCTTTGGAGAGAAACAAACATGGCATCCAGTGGAGAGATTTGGGGAAACAAGTAGTAAGATGGAGAGAAATTTCAACCAGTGGGAATGAAGTTGGTATATAGATGAATTAGTGAAATTAGAAATGAGTTCCTCTTTGTAGAATATTAAGATATGAACTTATAAAGTCAGGTGGAGTTTGGAATTTATTCTTTTTGGGTGATGAGAACAATGGCTTTCATACAGTTGGAATGCAACAGGGTTCACTGAATAAATGAAATACTTTAGAGAAGCAAGCAAAAATAATGAAAGGAGTGTTTTAGGAGTTAACCTGACTATCGTGTGCAGGGTAGATTGAGAAGGTTAAGACTGGTCAGAGATACTGACTGAGAAGCAGTTGCAATCATTCAGAGGTAAAGTGAAAAAAACTCAAATTCAGTCATGACCGAGGAGATAAAAGGAGACATTTCAATGAATATTAATAACACTTTCCGTGTTTTTTCCCCACCAACCCTAACTGTAACTTTAACTGGAAAATACCTCCTAAATGGCTGACCCCATTTGCTTCTTGATGTGATTTTAGTGAAGTCCATTACTCCTATGGGGCAGGGTGAGCTTGGGATAAGGGTTTCAGGCTTACTCAAGCCTCCACTGAATGAGGGTTTTATTACATGTTCCTGAACAACTCTCAATGTTTGACAGCTTAAAGCACAAATTCAGGGGACACGCAGACTCCTTTGGATTTCCATTTATGAGCTCTTGATATGCAAGACTCTATGGGAGATCTCACATATCAGAGTACTGATCTGCACAGGGGGATTCTGGAGGAGCATTCATTCAAGGTTCTTAATGTGACTATCAGTATCTGAAAAAGCAACAGAATCTTCCCCTACATTTTCTTCTGTTGTTCTTTAATTCAACCAGGTCAGTAACAAAAAGAAAACTTGGGAAAGGTTATATTCCATCTGAGAAACCGTTCCAAGCTCTGTCCATCCCTGTGAAATAGTGCCAGACAGACATCCCAAGGGTATTCTGGGCCTTGATTGTAAGAAGTAGTGCTTATATTAACTTGCTCTTACTTTATGATTAGTTCATCCATCATTATGTACATGCATTCAGTTGACTCTTCTTTGGACAGTTCTGACATTTTTTAAAGGAAAACAATTTGGCCAATATATCACCTTATATTCAACCTCCTGTTGGCCAAGAATTGCATATATACTTTGCTTCATTCCTCTTAAGGCAAGTAACCCACTTTATTATATAGTTATCTGAGTGAATGCCTTTTACTACGTGCCTACTCAAAGCTCCTTTTGGATAGGATCATGCCTTACTCTTCTCTTTATCTTCTGGGCTCTGCAAAATGTTTGCCCACATAGATGACAGTATACAGTTGTGAACTCTCATGATTTCATGGATTTTGAACATGAACAATTTTTTATGATTTTTTTCCATTCTAAGGTATGAGTTTCTAACATGGAAAATGCCTCCTAAATTTAAGAAAGTCTCTTGCCTCCCCAGTGAGTCAATCCTGGGTATACACTAGGCCTAATTTTGCCCATGGGATAGGGAATGAGAAATTGACAGCTTTGTCTGTCAAAATTGTTTGCACAGTGCAGAGTAGTACCATTTATAGGAAGAGTATTTGGAAAATGAAGAAAGGACTGTGTGAGTAGGAGACCTATAGGCCTACAATGGAATGACAGGTTCCCACCCACAAGTGGGGGTTAAGACCTGCATATTGATGATTCTTTTCACCCATTTGTGAGTAATGGGTCTCACCCCATTAGGAGGTGCATGTGTTATACTACTGGAAGCTGTTTGTGCATTCTCTGTGGGTCTGCATGAGGGTGCTGTAGATATACATAAACATGTACTTGTTGACAGATCTCTGTATTTATTTGCCTGTCAGTGGGAGCAGACAAGACACAGCTTTTCAATGGGCAGGAACTATAGGTTAAAACCATGCTCTTAGCCGGGCATGGTGGCTCAAGCCTATAATCCCAGCACTTAGGGAAGCTGAGACAGGAGAATCGCGAGTTCAAAGCCAGCCTCAGCAATGGCGAGGTGCTAAGCAACTCAGTGAGACTTTGTCTCTACATAAAACACAAAATAGGGCTGGGGATGTGGCTCAGTGGTTGAGTAGCCCTGAGTTCAATCCCCAGTACCCAAAAAAAAAAAACCAAACAAACCATGCTCTTGCTGTTGCTGCTGCTGCTGCTGCTTCCACTACTGTGGTTGCTGGGACTTTGCCATTTGGGTCCTGATGGAGGCTGAGAGAAGCTTGTTAGTTGTTGTTCCCATCTAACCTGGGAGAACAGCTCTGTTTATTATTATTAAAGAGACCTATCAAGTGTTGAGTGCCAATGTTCTTGTGGCCAATGGAGATGGACTCTCAAAAGTATGCTCACTTAACCATAATCTATAATCTTTCAATTGTGCCTCAAAAGTCCACATAGCTTTGCTCTTTCCAAATGTCTGTTATGCTGTGCTGATGCTTTCCAACTCTCATGGATGCTGCCCTGCAGAGTGTATTTCCTGCTGCAGGCTACACCACTCGCTGTCACTTAGACTCTGCCCCACTCAAGAGACACATTCTCTCCCAGTAGGAAAAATTATTGTGCTTCAAGCTTCTAAGAAAAATAGTCTACTAAACTAGGTACTTATTTTAGCAGCAGTCATTCTCCTATAACTATATACATCATTGACTTTCATTGTCTCACTGTACAATATTCCTTATGAAGAAAAAGATTATTTTTGCCCCAAAGTGAAAACACACTGGTGATGGTAAACTGAATTTAAGATTACTTTGTGTATAACAGAACAAAGCGAGCAGAGCAGACTTGTATATTTAATCTAGGCCTGTTTACCAGTTTAATTTGATAGTGGAAATTAATTGGGCAATTCTTACTGTAACTACAGTACAACCACAACGGACAGATATTCTTTGTAGCCATTGTCCCTCCCTCTTATGCTTATATGAGGGCATGGGAAATTCTTTCCAACAAAATTCAATTTTCTTCTGGATTATGGAATTATTGTAAAAGAAATAACAGGAATATTTTTGTTTCTTAGCTAGATTGTTTGATATCCATTTAATAGAAGTCTAACTGACACCCAGAAGTCAGTTCATCATAGTGTCTTTCTGTAAAGGAAAATTGAAGAGCAGAATAGTTTTATCTCAGACTGAATTTGTAAGAAAAGATTTGATATGAACGGGCTTATTTCTACCTTTTAGAAGGATATAAGACAGATGTTTCACTAAGAAAGAGAAGGACTAGGCTCAGATATGGAGGTATCTTTTCCTGATTACTTTTGTTTGGTTTGCAAACAATAATAATTATTATTATTATCATCAACATCATCATCATCCTTGGGATGTTAGAAAAACAGATTATTTCTCTGAAGATTACCTTCAACAGGGTGGAAATTAGTAATCTGATCAACCAAACAGAAAGACAATGAAATAAAATGAAAAATAAAACTTTCCATGCAGTTAAGTTATATTGACTGAGCATATATTTTTTTAAAAATAGAGATGGATACTTGGGAATTACAGGTTAATGCTTCCATGGGAATGAGCTACTTAATGTCCCTTTTGACTTTTTACTATTGCTAAATCCTTAAAATTCAGTAAATGTCTATAGTTATTTTAAAGGAATATATGAGTTTATAGTTACTGTGAGAGTCTGCACCTGCTTAAGAGAAACAATAGAAACATTGAAACTGGAGGATTCCTTGGAATGAACCAGTGTGGCCAAGGTTCTCTAGGACAGTGTTTACTGAAAGTCCTTGATCCTAAGAATTATCAGGGTCACCTGTGAAATATGCACATTCCTGAGTCTACCCCAGACCTAGAGAACATCAGAGACTTCCATGGAAGGGCCTTGGCATTTGGATCTGAAACAAGAAATCTCATGGATCATTATGATTAAGGAGATCTGTCATTTTGATTAGGGAAATTTGAGAAATACTGTCCAAATAAAATTTTTTAGATTACATAAAGAGGAGATATTATTTAATACTTCATTCCATATGCAAGTAGTCCTAGTAGAACATTTCTGCCTGTTCTCTTTCCAGGAATTCAGAGGCTTTTCTAATAAAACAAGAGCCTTTTCTAGATGTGTATCATTGTTCTTGTTGTTAAAAGTATCTCATCTCTCTCTTTGTCCATCCATAGCAGTGGCCTTTAGACTTTGTATTCTTGAGTCCTAGGTCTGGCCAGAACTCAGTGTGACCGTATACTAATATGTACCTCTCATTACCTCAGTTTTCATTTGTACAATATGAAGTTGTACAAAATGTTATTTTAAAGCATACCACCTGTATACTGCCACAGATATCAAATATCTTACACAATTTTGTTTGTAGATTATCACCATAAATGATAATTTTTGTGCATGATGGAATATATGTTCAGGTTGAGATATGTCCATAAGTGTTATTTATAGACTGTTTCCTATTTCTAAAATAAATGTGACTCACAATTTAAAGTAACTCTCCAGAAATTTTATTTTCTGCATCTTACTTTGTACATTCCATGACTGAACTCAGAAGTGTCTTTCAGGAGAACTATTAGCAAGAGTTTCTCATATTGACAGCCATATAGTGGATACTGGTTTCCTAAACCAGTAATAAAATGAATGAATGAATGAATGAGTGATGGATCCTGTGCCTGTTCTAGGTACTAATACTTTCAAGTCCATGGGGAAAAGGATAATTGTACTTTTCAGTTAAATAGTGAGGGACTGGTAGTTAAATAATTTTTTTATACACAAAATAGCCATGACTCAGGGTTGCTATAAATCTATGTGGTAACCAACTTGCTAGGTACAGTAGAAAAAATACAAGAAAGCCCTGCTCCCAGAGCTCAAAGGTGAAGATAGAGAAGTACAGTCGGGGGAGTTCACATTTCCTAAACTCCTTTGTCAGCTCAGCATGTCTTCAGTGTAAATACACATGTGGCAGTGGCCTGTGCACTCATTCACACTTCAGGGAAGCCTGTGGTTTCCTTTTCTCCCTCCATTTTAGCAGTGGGCAGCCTGCAACCTTTTGATCAAGCTGACTTTGTACGTTCCATGACTGAACTCAGCTATGCCAAACATCCTTGAGGAAGTTGACATTTGTGTACTTTGAAAGAAAAAAAAAGAAAAGTGAATCCCAACTGCTTCCTCCTGCCCTTTTGATTAAGAGAACGGTAAGTCAGCAGGAGAGGTGCTGCTTTTAACAAGCAGGGGTGTGCAGCAGCTGATTGGTATCTTTCTTTGAAAAAAAGTAGAAAAGATTGATGTTAAACAACACTAATCAGAGTTGATTACAGGGACTGAATGAATTCATTGATGGGAAAGAGCCATGGTTCCAGAGACAACAAAAGAGATTAGATAATAGGGGAATACTATTTGAAATAGTTCTGCTCTTCTCTGACAACCAGGAATAGGTGCCCCCAGCTTCTTAACCATTCCTTGAAATAGGCATATATGTACAAGAAATGCAGTTCTCTCCTGGGAATATTCTTCTCCCTGAGCTCTGCCTGGCTGACTCTTTCTCTTAGACTTACTTGATGACCTTATCTACACTGGAATGGGGTGCCTCCATCTCAACCTGGGTAGGACAAAACAACATCTCCTGTCATTCTCAAATAGCACCCTGAGCTCCATCTGGAACTACCTGCCATTTCCTGAAATGGACCTCTCTGTACAATTGCTTTTTTTTTTTTTTAACCTATTACCTCTACCTGGTATCCCTTTCCATCTTCTCTAATCTTTGTTTGATCTACTTCTTTAATTCTTCAAATTTCAGCTATGGCATCATCTTCTTTAAACTTGTTATGGAACTCTTCATTAATAGTCAGGGTCCCATACTTCTGTTCTCCCACAGCTATTTATGCTTAACTCAATTACAACAGCCTATCACCCTGTTATAATTAGTTGGATATTTACTATCCTTTCTCCCCACTAGACCAAAATAGAAATATTTGAAGATACTGTGTCTTTTATCTCTTTATCTCTAATGGTGGCAAAATACACAAAATATATTGTTTAGCTAATATTAATGAATGAATGAATAAATGAATGAATACTCTCAACCTACTTACTTTCTTGTTTTAAAACCATTGCCTAAAGTAAATAATGATTCCAGAGGAAGAAATTCTTGCATAGAGTTGGAAACTCACTGGTTCACTGTTTAGTAAAAAAACAGTGGTACAAAGGAAATGGGAAATCAAATTTAGGAGCTTTTGCCTCTGCTCTTTTGTGTGACTTGTAGGTCATTACAGACAGTATTCTAACTATAACATACAAAAACCTTTGCAGAAACAACTTATTGGGCCAATAGTCCGATTGGACTTAAAACACTATAGTTTCTGATCAGTGAATGAATGTGTGGCTTATTTTACAAAACTTAGGATGCTGCTACATTATTATTAATTATGATGTGCTATTTATATGGATTTCTCCTTTAGGAACTCCTAAATACTCAATATACATCATCAGCCTAATTTTCTATTTTGCCTCATGTTAATAATCTTATGCATATGGGATCTATCACCTGAACACTTTAGAATCTTGATAAATATCTAATTAAGGAAGATATTATAATTATTATTTTTAATAACCGCATACATTTAAACTCCTCAAATACATTTTCTTCTTAGCAATGAATGGACAGCTAGGTCTTCTCCATGCAACATATGGAAGGAGCACATATGGGAATCACCTTTAGCTTTTTAAGAGGATTCGTCCCAACTAGTTTACAGCTGCAATATTTTAATACCTTTTACTGGTAGCTCCATTGGACTTAGAAAAGAATAGCTTTTTAATAACTTCATAAGAAAGCTACAAAGCTAGAGAAGGAAGAACACTGAAGCATTCTGTGCTCTAAAGATGTATGCTGTTTTACCACAACTGCCCAAATGTTGACTACACCAGTGGCTAAAAGTTGAAAGAAATTTATGGGGCTCAGGGACCATCTCGTTGTTGCTTTGTCACTTTCATATGAGATTGTTTGTGAAGTAGTTTTTAAATATATTTTTTAGTTGAATAGGCAATAGATTTCCTGGGTTCAAAAAAAGTCAAATCTATATAAAAACGTTTTCTCTCTTTGTCTTCATTCACCTCTCTCCCCCCCTTGGTATGCACTTGTATTAATTAATTGTTTTAGGAAACTTCTGTGGTCTTTTTTATGCAGAAAAACAAATATTGTATTTTCCCCTCACCTTCTCACACAGAAGTTCATCCACCTTATACACTGTCCTCAATCTGTTATTGTTCAATACATTTTCAATGCATCTCTCAATCTTGCATTCTTCTGTATATCTTGGGGATCTTTCCATATTAGTCCATTCATCTTTTTTTCCATTATACACTATCCCATTATGTAAATATATCATAGTTTATTCTACTACTCCCTATTAATAAACAATTTCTTGTCACTTCAAACAGTACTCTAGTGAAGAACCTTGTCCATAAATCATTTAATAGATTTGCAGGTTTATCTTCAGGATAAATTCACAGAAGTAAAACTATTGATTAAAGAGATACATGCTTCTTAAAGTTTGAAAAATGGATTTCAACAGTGATTGTATCATTTAACAGTCTCATTAGTAAGATATGAAAGTACCATTTTACTCTCAGCCTAAGTGAAATAGTATTTTTGCCAATTCTATCAGTAAAAGATGGTGTCTCAGTATAGTTTTAAGTTGAATTTTTCTTATTATAAGTGATGCTAAGTATATTTTGATAGGTACTAGTGTTTATTTTTCTGTATCTGTTCATCTCTTCTGCCTTTTCTTTCTATGGGATTATGGGGTCTTTTGTTATTGATTTCCTGCTATTTATATATTAAAGTGGCAGTTACTTTATCTACATCAGCTGCAAAATGTTTCCCATTTTGTCTTTTTTTATTACATTGCCTATGAATTTTTTGCCATATAGAAGCTTTTTTAATAATTAGATTTACCAGTCTTTTCTATATGACTTCTACATACATATTCAGTCAGAAATAGTCCTTTCTGATGCCAAGTTTATAATTCACCAATGTTTTCTTTTAGTATTTTCATAGTTTCAATTTTTGATCCAAAACATATTTCCAGGTTAAAAGAGGATCTGAAGAGACAGAAGCCATAACATTCCCAAGTTTGATGAGCTGTGGCTGACTTATCACTTTCAGAGCACAGTAAATCTCATTCCTTTCTGGAAGTAAGATGCAACACAATAACAAGGAAGAAGAATATTCTGGGTTTAAAAAATAAAATTAAGAACAAACATGTTCAGCCCTTTGAGATGTTCACCTTTCTTCTGTGTTGTTCTTCTTTCTATGTTTCTATATTTCTTGTTTTGTTTGTTTAATTATTTGCCTATTTATTTGTTTCTGTGAGAAGGTCATATTATGCTAGCAGGAAGGGCATTAAATTAATGACATTATTTATTGGTTCAAATTCTAATACCCTGCACAATTCAGCACTAAAAGCTCACTGATTATGAGATACAAACTGGTATGAAATAGTGTATAGATGGCCTTGGTGTCAGAAGACCTGGAATCATCTGCTATGCTCTAATACACCTCTCTGCTCTTATTTCCATCTATAGAAAATGAAGAGAATAGGATTGTTGTTTCAGTAACAAAAAAAAATACATTTTTAAAAGTGCTTCAAAGTCTATAGAAAATTAGTTTATGAAGTAATTAGTGATGGTATTTGCAAATTATAAATGAGTTTTTGGAGAGCTTTTATGTACAAAGGTTTTTCTCCCATATTCGCCTTCTCTATGTTTTATCTTCATTTTCTTTTTTTTTTTTTAATATTTTTTTAGTTGTAGATGGACACAGTGTCTTTATTTTATTGCTTTGTGTGTGGTGCTGAGGATCGAACCCAGGGCCTCACGCATGCAAGGCAAGCGCTCTGCCACTGAGCTACAATCCCAGCCCCTATCTTCATTTTCAAAATCAGTCTTTCAACAAGTTTCTGTCTTAGGTGCTAGGGATACAAAAGCGTACAAAATAAACACATACAAATGATTCTTGTTTTCAAAGAGCTACCATTTGGAGAGGAGGAGCAGAAAATAAACAAATGCACACGTGAAACAAAAACCATATCAGAAGTTGATAGATGTAATAGAGAACAATAAAGAGGGAGCAGGAGAGGAAGTGCTAGGAAAGGAGTGGTTCTTTGATCACTAGAATCAAAGGATCCCAGTCATGGAGGAGAGAACCTTAAAGGATATGCAAGAAGATATCAGAGTTCCACATACACTGAAATGACCTTCTGGATCATAGGGAGAACCGAACTGACCATTAGTGAACGTGTTGCTTCTAGTCAAAATCAAATGACAGCTTTTGTCAAACGTTTTACAGCCCTCTTACATGTGCTCAGGGTACTTCTTTCATATTAGCAAGCCTCACTATCAGCCTGTAGGCAACTCTAGAATTTATTATTGAGAATGAAGGACCAATGCTGATGTGATTAGGAGCTGGTGAAATTCTTGTCTAAATCATATGTCATGATTAATTTCAATAGATGAGTCATGATAATCTCAGCTGGAATAGGAATCTTTATTAGATATGAGGACTTATTCTCCACCACTAATGCAGCATGTTCCCTGTGGAGCCTAAAAAATCAGAGATTGTGATAAATTATGCTACTCTTTAACAAAATTATGAAAGTCAGGGAGTAGTTGATTATACCTTCTTCAGACCTAGATTATTGACAGATTTCTATCCTTTGGTTGATACTCACATCCTCCTATGATCTATCAAGCCCAAATTTCCTTTGTCAATTTTTTATTCTCACTGGTCCCTTTCACAAACCAAATAATTTTGCTTTTCCCAATGTATGATAACCTTTCTGTTCATGCTGTTTATTCTGCTTGAAATGACTTCTCCTTACTCTCTGTACTTTGAAATCTCAATTATTTTTAAGTAATTAGTTTAAAGGATCCTCCATCTGGAATCTCCTTCATTTGGCCATTCTGTGAGGCCATGACTCTAATTTGTTTTACATAGCTATTTATCTATTGTCTGTTTTTAGTTATCAATCATTTATCATCTATCCATCCTTCTCTAAATTATTTATTTAGATATAAATAATTATAAGTATTTATTAATAATTATTTATTAATTAATAATTATTATTATTTATTTAGATATTTATTATATGAGTAAATGAATGAATTAATTTTCTTATCTTTAGAAATGAAAAAAATATAATAAGGTGGGGGAATAGAGGAAAAAAATAGGAATAGACATAACAGTAAAATTAAGATTTTTTGAGTAGATCCTATAGTCTGCTTATGACCAAATAATAAATGATATAAATGTATCTTGCTTGAAGATGAGAGGCTTCCTGATTGCTTCCTAGGCTTTAAGCATGTGCAACATAATCTGGAACAAGTTCTCCTTTTCAAATTTATGAAGAGTATTTCTGAGATGATGTGCCCAAACTAGCTCATAAGGGTGTAGACTAAACTGACCTTTCTTACTTGATGCCTGTTGGCATGCTGCGGTTGGATCTGGTTTCCTACCTGAGCTGTAAAGATAAGAAAATGAATACTTTTAATAAAGCTTTTGTGCCCCTGATTAGTTGAATCTGGTATTTTCAAACAATGCTGCTTTTCCCAAGGTCTGGGTAGCAGATGGTTTATTTTAAAAATTCCATTCATTCTGAGTATTTTCCACAAATAAAAGGATGTCCTAAGAGAAAAAAAAATACAGCACTAATTTAAGTAAAAGTTCTGGTATCACAAGAAACGGCAAACTCCAAGATGAAGCAGGTTGTTGGCCTGACGTGCATGTTGGGAGCACGTAGCTTGGACTCAGTAACATGACACGCTTGTAGCTGATGAGACCAGAGGGAGAAAATAGCTCTAAAGTCCCAGGGTCAGGTTTAGTTTAGTTATGAGCTGAAGGTGAAGTCAGTACTATTTAAGTATTTCTTATTTATAGGCTTCACTAGTAAGTGTAGGGTTTCCAAGAAAGTAGAAGACATATTTCCTGGCCCAGAAGCCTTTCCATGTAATAAGTATGTTGCAGCTAATGCAAGTACTATTATAAATACATATAACTTACACTTGTAACCAGACAAGAAGAGTAAACAGAGCACTGATTAATTTACCTAATTGGGAATCCCACATCAAAGGGATTTTCTAATGATTATATATGATGTGCAGGCTTTCAGGTGAAGTACTGCTGTTGCATAAACATTCCTTTACACCTCAAAACCAGACAAAAGGGAAAAAAGAAGAGAATTGTCTGTGGAAACTGCTGGAGTGGATTCAGGAGTTGCCGGAACAAGGAGTCTGAGGAGAGGGAGATAAGAAGATCTAAAAATGCTGCCAACCCACAGACTGCTCTAGTAAAGCCCCCATAGACTCAGCCTCCACCCCAACCCCTGCCTTCCATCAAGTTCATCTCTATCTGTTAGGAATCTTTTTCTGTTATTTTATAATGTAATTGCTCTGTGATTTGATAATAGAAGTTAAGCCTATACATTTTCATAATCACCTTCTGCAGAACACATCCATTATGCAAAGGAGGGAAACTTGTATAGCAATAATGATAATGTTTTATTTTAGGTATACTAAGTGCTTTCATTACATTATCTCATTTGGTCCTCACAGTAAACTTCTGAGGTAGGTGCTATCCATTTTAGAGGTGAGGAAAATGGAGTCCTAGAGATATTTTATTTGAAATTGTATGTTTTGTTCCCCCCCCACACACACACACACACACTCAAATGGTAGTGAAAGATAAGAAAGCTCTGGGACCTCAAAGTAGGGAGCCCTGCAAACCTAATCTGGAAAATGGAAAAGAAAGTTTTGGAATCAGCCTGATTTATATTTGCATTTTCATCTGCTTCTTATTAGATCTGTAACATGCAACAAGTTTTTCAATATTTTAAGCCTAAGTTTTCTCATCTATAATATGGTAATACTAACAACAACTATAATAATAATAATAGAGGTATTTGGAAATTAAATAATAATAATGTAAGTAAAATCCAGAGCACTGGATCAATAGGATCCTTTTTATCTTCTTTTCAATAATAGCAACAACAATGATGAGGAAATTCTTAAATTTAAAAGAGAATGAAATACTTAAAAGATGAATAGTTGGGCCCAGCTGTGAGGATTTTTACCCTTTTTCAGAAAATGATGTTCAACAAATATTAAAAGTATTCAAAGGTGTTACAATCAAATCAGTTCGCTATGACACAACACCAACTATATCACCTGTCTGTATTCTTCCTTCAAGTTCCTTAGTCTTTGAAGAAGTTCTAAGGCAGCTTGCCTTACAGGAAAGCATCTCTATTACACTCAGAAGAGAACATCTCTGAGTGTCCAGAAACTCTTTCAGTGTAAATACTATAATCACTGTGGGATATCATGAAGCCACTTGGGCCTTCAACTCCATGAGCTTCCATCACGAGGTGCTATGTTCTATTATGATGTAGCAAAGAGATTGTGTTTTATAGGGACAATACCAGAATGTGTACAATTTTGAGAAATGTCCCACGTAGAAAGTGCTGCTTCAATGATTCCTGGCAGAAAAAATATATTCACATATATGCTGGTATATATATATATATATCTCCTAATTGTATTAATACAAGAGGGATTTTATCATATATAATGTCTATATATAATGTACCATATATAATGTAATCTAGCACATGTAAATCTGCCTTATTCTTTTTTAGCAACTTCACAGTATTTTTTGTAGGGATGTGTCACAGTTTGTTTTAACCAATCATGGAATATTTAGTGAACACTTTTACTTATATAATCAAAAACTATAACAGCCTTTTATAAGTGTTTGCTAAACCTTAATCTAAAATAACCCAAAACCTTTCTGTTTACTATATGTTCACAGGAGAAAAATCACTGTCTGTGTGTATATGGATGTATACATATGCCTGTGTAACATATTAGAGAAGATTGCCTTGAACATTAATTTTACAGTTAAAAAATTTTACAGTATAAAATGGCAGAATGGCCACAGGCAAAGTGGATAATGTCTCTTTGTGATCCTGGCTGAATTGTGGCCTCACATGGAAGTTGGCATACTTCTTGAGAGTTTTAATGTAGTCACTGATTACAGTGTCTGAGATTTTACTGCAATTTCCATTTGAGTTAAAACTGATTTTGTCTTCAAAATAAAAGCCTTTAAGAAAAGGGAAAATAATTATTTTTTCCCATGGCAGGAAATCTAAATCCTTTCATTTTATCTCCTAACATAAAAAGGAAAGGATCCACTGAAAAGTTGATGCAAAAACAAAACCTCTATTGAATGTGTGAGCTATGGAACTTTACTCTTGAAGTACCTGCTAATGTCCTAAGTACAAAAGACAGAGAGAGCTAGATGCAGAAAAATAATTTATACCAAGGCTTACTGTAATTCTAGTAAAAAGTCAATTCGGGCTTTGTGAAACCATTTTGCTGCAGTTTTTTTTTTTTTTTAATTTACCCATATACATTAAAACCTGAGGAATAATTTTGTTTGTGGGCATTGACATTATTGCTATGTGTAAAATGTTGAGATTATATAACTCTTAATAAAGAAAAGTCAATGCACATATAAGCCATATTCCAACCTTGAAAGTGTGACTGCTTTTAATGATGCAGTGTATCAAGGTCAAGACAAGGTACTCTCAGCAGATGGAAGACTTTCAAAGTAAAAAAAGCTTCATTTACATTTAAAATATGTTGAGTTACACAGGATTTCTAAGGACTATTTGGTTGTTCTACTTATAACCATGGTTCATATCTAATATAATCATGTGTCAAGTAACTGATTTACCTCTTACATATTTGCCTGGCACGTGTTTTATGTGGAAATGTTGGCAAAAAGGTGAAGGAGGAAGGCATTCCTCAGCATCTTGTGATAAACCCATTAGATGTCACTACTTTCAGTGGGACTGGAAAGAAAGTGTCAGAGGACACATCTGTGCCTTGGCAAGAAATAGATGTCATGTGTCCTTGGCTTTTAACCTTTAATATACATGGAGAACTGCTTAGGAGACTTTCTGTATGTTTATTTGGGTCTGTGGTTCCCTTACTTTGTTTTATTTTGAATTTGTTTTCAGACTGAGTAAGGTAATATTTATATTTGAACCACATTTTGTTCAGAAAGTTCATTGAAGCTATTCTATGTTATGTATTTCCCTTACTACACAGTGAACTGACTAGTGATATCTGAGTACACAGGTAACAAGGACTTGTAAAGGCTGACTCTCACCTCCTTAGTAAGGAGCTCTGCCTGAGCTTTAGGTGCGAGGTGCCAGGCAATACCCAGTCAGGGTTGTGGAAGTAATTGTCTTTTTTCTTTTCCTATGTCTCATTCTGTGTTCTCTTTCCCTTCTTATTCTTCCATTTCCCCTCTCCCTCTCCCTCTCCCTCTTCTCTCTCTCTCTCACTCTCTCTCTCTCTCTCTCTCTGTCTGTTTCATGAAAATTCATTTATCTGTGACATTTAAAGACTGTCTGAGAGGTGTCTGGAGCTGTGGCCGACAGTGTACATCAATAGTTTCAGAGAATCTGGCACTCTGTCAATATTTGGGGGCCTTGATAACTGCACTTAAATGCAGGGCTTGCCAGCCATCATGCTCTCTGTGCCTCAGTAGCAGGTCCGAATGAGTGGATATTAGCATGTCAGATCCTTTCACAAGTGGCAACATCTGGTAGACAGTTTATAGCATCTTACGTGTGCCCCCACCTTTCTGACTGCCTCGTTTATATGTCATTTTTCAAACTATATACAAAAATAAGAGTTTTTAAAAAGTACTCTTATAAAAAACAAAGTAAATGACATACAATCAGCATTTGGTGGGTTGTATAGTACATAGGTGATGGGTTATTGGCAGCACGTGAAATTATATTCTAGGTGGGGGTTTTTTTTGTTGCTTGTTTTGTTTTATTTTTCCCTAGGTTCTGATATTTGGGCCAAAATTGTTATTTATATTTTATGGTAGAAATATATATGTTTCTTAAACCACTGTGAAGTATCCTTAAACCACTGAAGTATCCTTAGCTCAAATTTTAGGTTAGTGTAATAATGATTTATATTCATGAAGAAGAAATACTAGTTGGTTAGAAAGACAAGGTTGTTCTCTGAAACAAAACTCTTTACATTTTCAGACATTTCTCAGTTGTCCTTCCTAATACGTAATTGAAATGGCACATTTATAAATTGAATCCTTAATGTATTATTTTATCAACTTTCCCATGAACTGTGCTACATAATAGTGTATTGGCCTTTCAAGCTCTATAGAGAGATGTTAGGGCAACATGAGAATATATCAGATATATAAACTTTAAAAAAAGGAAAAAGAAAGTTTTCTTTCCTTGATATGTCTTTGTCTGGTTTTGGTATCAGGGTGATACTAGTCTCAGATGAGTTTGGAAGGTTTCCCTCCTTTTCTATTTCATGGAATAATTTTAGTATTGATGTTAATTATTCTTGGAAGGTCTTGTAGAACTCAGCTGAGAATCCATCCATCTGGTCCCAGGCTTTTCTTGGTTGGTAGGCTTTTGATGGCATCTTCTATTTCATTGTTTGAAATTGATCTGTTTAAATTGTGTATGTCCTCCTGATTCAGTTTGGGTAGGTCACATGTCTCTAGAAATTTGTCAATGTCTTTAAGATTTTCTATTTTATTGGAATATAAATTTTCAAAATAGTTTCTAATTATCTCCTGTATTTCAGTAGTGTCCATTGTGATACTTCCTTTTCATTATGAATTTTAGCAATTGAGTTTTCTCTCTCTCTTCATTAGTGTGGCTAAGGGTTTATCAATTTTGAGATACCAATTTTATCTCAGACATCAGGTCATGTTCATACCAAATGACCAAAAGGTTTCCAAATACTTAAGAGAATATCCTGGAACTCTTAATGCTCATTCACTGGAATCATGAAATGGCCTCTTTCTTGGACCCATCAAACCAACAGTAACTCCTAAGATCTACTTTTTTAAGAAGTTCATGGACCCAGTAACCAGAAAAATGATTGTTGATTTGGATACATGAATCTCTTGGAATTTTAAACTGGGAACAAAATAGATTGGGAGGATAAGAACCAGTAAACCTGATAGAAAATGTATACTATAGATTTTTATAGAAACTCTATATTAAATACACTACACTAGACAAAAATAGAGGAAAAATTGGGCAAAAGAGTAGATTGGAATAAATAATATCTTTAGTGGAAAGTGCTCTATAAATTAATAAATAAGCTGCTTATTAATAGCACTATTAGTTTCACATTCAATGCAGTTTAAAAATAAGCTCGTATAGAATTCAAAACTCATGCCTAAATGGTGCAGTATGGCTGATTACCTGGGAAGGGTTTTTATTATGCTCAAGTTCAGATCACTAGTTTGTGGTTCACATTTACCTTGAATTTCTCTTCTCTGTCAAAAGGAACTTCACTATTTGAGAAAGTATACCCAAATACAACCATTTTAACATCTCTCTTGCAAGTTGAAGACATGGAAATCTCATTCTCATTCTATGAAGTATCTTAGGATAGCCCTGGTAAAACTGACTTGCTAGTCCTTTGACAATACCAGGGCACAATGCCCTGCTAATAACGTTTCTTCTCTCTTGGCCCAATGAGAGCTCTACTGAACTGAGGTAAAGCTAGCGTTGTGATTTATCTCCATACCACTAGCAGAGTTTTAATTGCATTTTCCCTCAATTGAAAAAATATTTTAAAAAATTCTACTTAGTAGTTATTTTATGCAAAACACTTCAGAATTCTCAATAAGTGACTATCAGGGGATCAGAATCAATATGGAGCAATACAGAAGTAGTATACCAGTGGAGTCAATCCTGGATTCTGACATCTGCTACCTTGATGATCTAGATACATGTTTTTCAACATTGGCAAAACCAATGTATTCTAAATTATTGGTGCAGCATTTCAAATTTACAAAGCAAAATCAATTTTAATTTAAAATTATATTTAGGGGCTGAGGGTATAGTTCAATTGATAGAGTGCTTGCCTCGCATGCACAAGACCCTGAGTTTAACCTCAGCACCACACACACACACAAAAAAATTGTATTTAGAGAAGAGTGATACAAAATAACACTAACAACAGGATACCAGAATGCCTAAATGGCTGTAAATCACTACTTTAAATGTTGAAGATAGGGAATGTATGTTTCCAAAGTGCAGTGCTTATATGTACCATGTTCAAATAATAACAATGAGAGAGAGGTATCACTGACCACTTCAGAGGGAGGACAGTCATTTGAAATGAACACTCAGTAAGAGAGAGAAAAATGAGAGAGAGAAGATGTACAGAATGTTGTTAAATAAAAGTTATTGTGAGTTTTCTTTAGAGGGGAAAGGAAACCTCAAAAGTGTCAACTCATCTACTTCACTACCATTTATATGTAAAATTTCATATAGCTATATTGCTTTATATGTGCTAATAGCTGCTAAACTAACACTACACATGCTTACCTACTTTGCTTCTTTTATGTGAGATTCTTTTTCCACAAATTTAAAACTCTCCAAGAATAGGTATGTAATTTCATGTCCTTTGAATCTTCTTGCAAGTCTTGTACTTTCCATTGTCCATGATGGCTTGGTTGATGTCATTGATGAATTGAAAATAAAGTCTGACTAGCTCTGTGGGCAAATAGTATCTAAAAGTAGGGCACAAAAAGTTAATCAAGGTATGATATGTAAAACTGAAATTTAACAACAGCTACAATAGAATTATAAGAAACATACAGAGTATAGGCATCTCTCTTATTTCATTTGAGCATATAGACACAATCATGCTGTTCTGAATACTGAATTCAGCTAATATCAGACATGAGCATCTTGGAGAGAAAGGGGTATGAAGCCCCTCCCAATAAAATTAAATTTAACATTCTGAGAAAAAATTTCTTTAAAGAAGAGTCAAAGACATTGATTTTTTTTTTAATCTTAGAGAAAAGAGGCTTAAGTTAGTAAGCTAATATCAACTTTCAAGCAAATTATGGAAAGAATGGACTTTCTTTCTTCTTCACAGAGACTCCATAGTAATAAAATATGTTTATACTGCAACAGAAAAACTTTAAATTTGATAGTGAGGTGGCTTCTTGAGCTTCTAAACACCAAAAGAAGAGTAGTAGGATTGTCTTCTATGAAGTTCTTTAGGTTAAAGAAGACAGACTTACATCTTTCTGGAATGGTCTAAAATGTGGTAGGGATAAGGGGAAAAAATGACTTCTCTGGGTAATTTACATTTTCACTAGTGTTCTTCCCCCCACCCCATCCCCTTCTTCTTTAAAGCCACTTTATTAAAAAGCAAAAAAATGCCCAAAGTCACCAGGACTTTTAAGTGTACCTGCCCAGAGTGAAGGCAATGGAAATGCCACCAACATTTCAGCAGAGAATAACTTCATTACCATCATTTCCTACAACAATTGATTTCTACAAACAAGAAATTATAGTTGCAGTTGCTGAAAAAATTATGAAGAAAAGATTAGAGCATCTTGTTTAGTGTTTCTTTTTTTTAATATGCAGTAGACTTTTAGTGGAAAATTCATTACATTTCATTGTTTTTTTGCTGTCAATATTCAAAGTCAAACCCATTACCATTATATTCAAACCATTCCCTTCCTATGGCATTAAGTAAAGTATTTTTTATTCATCTCCAAAAATATGAAGCCAAATTGTGTTGGTGGTATTTGCTATAAATTAAGGAGAGAGGTCCACAGATTGTAAATAGGGAAAAAGCCTAAATTCAAATATTTATTCATATTAAACCATTCCTACTTGCCAAGTACTTTTCCAGGAACTGAAAGTACACAGGTATATACATTTCTGTTGCTAGAATGCTCACAGATTAGGGGGATAAACTGACAGGGAAACAGATAATTACAATACAAAGAGATAGGTTATAGACAGAGATCTGTGCAAGATGTTGTATAGGTTTGCCTGGAACATTTCTGGCTTAAGCCTATAGTCTTGGTAAAATTATTATAAGGCCCTTGTACCTTCAAAAATGTCCCTGTTTGAACAATAAATTATATGGTCACCCTATAAATAGCCATATCAATTAAAAATCTGCCTGAGGTTGTCAGGGAAGATTTTCTGCAGAGTAGGACAACAATCAAAAAGATTAAGACACATATATATTCCCTCCATCCAAATGGAAGTGAGACAAAGGGAAGACTAATTAACTTTCCTTTCTCTTGGCCTTATCAAAGAGGTAGAGTCAGAATTTGACTCAGATTGGGTAAGGGGAGTGGTAGAAGACAGGATATATACACCCAGTTGTTGATAGGGGTATCAACAAATGTTGTCATTAAATGAACTATTAAGCTATTAGTTCCCTGAGGTGCTCAGGACTGAAAAGTAGGGTGAGAAAAAACTAGAAGCAATAGGGAGCCAGGGAGACAGATTAAGGTTCAATATAAGGAAAAGGAGTTTTTACAAATAGAAGTGTCTGACAGTGGGATGGAGCCACCTGTGATGCAGAGTCCCATGCCCCTGATAGTGTTGAGCAGATGCTGAACGGAGCAGACTTGGGCACCAGATCATGACTCAGACGACTGGTTATGTAATGTCTTTTGCCATGTCATTACCCTGTGAGTTTATGAATCTGCACACATTGGATATTTTTAAGCAGCTTTAAAAAATTCCGTATTTGATATAGAGACTCCAAGAGTTGAAAATGAAGAATGGGGGGGGGGGGGACACAAAAAACAACTGTTTGCTCAAGCTAAAATCTCTTGTGATACATTCTGAACACATATTAAAAAGCATCCACGGAACCTAGTGCAGATCTCACTGAGCTCATAATTTGTCACCCATACAAGGAAAACAGCCTCTAGACATAATATTCAGGAGACATGCTTCACTCAGAGGTTTCCACCACTTGGGCACATGTTCACTTTAAGATGGGATAGCTGCAAATTCTTGCTTACCGGTTTGATTTGCATAGCTCTGAGTTACATACAAATGGGACTGATGGCAAAGCTATCATTAAAGAGAAACAAAAGCAGAAAACTGAACAAAGGATATATTCTGTACAAAGTTTGAAATTTAGACTGTTTCAGGGATCCTTGTCATGGTAAGAAAGATGTCCGCCCCTTCCCCCACCACCACCACCTAAAAACAATAGCAGACAAGTGACAAAAGGAGGTTCTTGGAGGTAACATGGGAATTAAGAGAAGGGTAAACTAAATCTATAGACAGAAAGAAGGAGAAAAGAGTTGGTGTAGATACAAGGTGATGCCTCCAACTCCCTGCACAGAGATTTGTGATCAGTTAGAGTCACTTTACCCCTTCCCCAGTGCATTGGAGGAGGAATGGATCAGGCCTGGGGAAAGGAATAACATCTTGAAACTCAGCTTTTTCCAGAGGCCTAAGAAGGATGGCAACACAGATAGAGCCAGAGCCTTCTTGCTGGCCTTTTTATATCTGATTCTTGAATTTCTGCATTTACAAATTAAAATGTTTTACATTTAAACCCAAGAGGAAAGTCTTCTGAAGGCAGTGAAAATCACTCTAGTTCTTTAGCGGTTAAGAGTATGTGGGCTTTGGAGTGAGGGAAAATTAGTTTTGAATCCATGCAACTCACATATTTATAGTTAAGTATTTAAATCCTTAAGTTTTAGTTTCCACATTCGAAAAAAAATGGGAATGTATATACCATAAAGCTGTTGTGAAAAGATTAAATTACACACGCAGATTGTGTAGCCCGTGGTATCTGGCAAAGGATTATTAACAATAAAAATGTTATTTAACAAGGAATATATATATATATTTTTTTTGCTGTAATGTTTTCTAGCCACCCAAAGCTCTGCCTCATCTTACACTGCCACTTTTTGTCTGTTCCTTCATATTCCACCCTCGGTTCCAGTTTGACTGCTTCCCCAGATATACTGTGCCCCTGCTTCAAAAACTCTTGGCTCCTCTGTTCTTTGTTATACCTAGAATTATTTACAAATTCAATACCAACAATAGACTAAAATTTAAAGTCCATAAAAGAATACATGACATTTAAAGAGTGCATTCTTATTCTTAAGTTCTGAAGGTATTCTTCATCTTTTATGACACTAACCCTGAGACTATGCATGTCAGGTGAACAGGGAACAAGTACAGTATTATTATTTTCTAGCCTCCTAATAGGAGGTTAAAATGACTTGGCAAAAGTCACTGGATGGCCTAACGTGAAGAATTTTGAATTCTTGATGAGAAGTTCTGGAATTCTTGATCCCAAGCCTGCCAGGGTCTCCTTTCCATTTACTTTGCAAACTCATCCCTTTGATCCTAAGTGTTATTTTTAAATTATATTACTTTTTATTACACAGTTAAGATATTTTCTGGACTTGTATTGACCCCCTAATATTACCCTTAGAACATAGGGAGAAATCTGTCATTCCCTATTCGATAGCCAAAGCTGTCCTGTCACCAAAACTATCATATGTTAGATCACATGTCAGTGTCTGCAACTTAGCCAGGCCTTAGCTTCTCAGGATCTACTTGTTACAAGTGAGTTTATGTGCCTTGAAGCATATGGCCTTGATATATGATACCAGAGCAAAAGAGCAAGGTATTTCAAGCTGGCCACAATTTTATTGACTCTCACAAGCTTGCTTTGTAGTTGTTCCAATAAACTAGATGAGAAATTTCTGATGCTCCAAGCCATCCAGTCCTCAGGACTCCATTTCATGATTCAGAATCTAACAAAACAACTCAAGAGTGCTGTTGTGTGACACTGTGACCACAGGGATAAATAATTGCTTAGTAATTCTCTTTGAGGCAGAAAATTCTAAACATGGAGGAACCATTTCCCCTTAATGGGAGCCAGAAATCCTGTGAGTGCTTGAAATGGCATTCACAAGTCTGAATGGTAAACAGATAAAAACAGGAGCGCACCAGTTGCACAAATGACTTGCTTGTCACAAACTTGTCATTGCAGTAATCTAACATTTCTTTCACAGAGCCCGATGGAAAGTATGGAACAAACAGGCCCTGCTGACGTTTTGGCTCTGTTAAGCCTTCCTCCAAGCTAAAGCATCTGCAGCATCTTCCTGTTCTAGACCCTTTATCTGCTGAAGTTAGCTGATACTGTACATGTCAAAGAAATGTTTGACTATTGCATTAACAAGTTGATGACAAGCAAGTTATTCCTGCAATTGAAATACTGCTGCTTTTAGCAGGCTGCCATTTTGACCTTCATTTTATTATAAAGAAGAACCTTAACAGAGCAAAGCACTGGGAAGATACCAACATTGTTGCCCCAGGCTTGTGCAGGTCAGCAAAGACCACCTGTCTGGGTCATAAGTGTGATGGTATAGTAGGAATACTAGGCAATTCCATCAGTTATGGATGTGATTTCCTAGTAAAATATAAATGTTTTGAACACATTAGACTATCCCAAGGATTGCTTTTGGAGGGGTAAAATCAACTGCACAGAAGTTCATCCTGCCCACCACACACACACCTGGGTATGCTTTATAGAATGTTAATAGCTGGGAAACTTAAATGAAAATTGTATATCCCCACTATACACATTGTTTTTACCAGTTCTTGGTGTTCCTCCTTATTGGTGGCCTCCCCTTTCCTGCTTCTCATTCAGCATAGTATCTAGAACATCTAGATCTAATCAGAGCCATGCCCTTATCTCCTGTAAGGCACTAAGTTAGCACCCTCACAGAAACCCCAGGCAGCCCTCCCTAAGACCTCACTAGTTCATCCCAACCTCAGCTGCCAGCAGGGAGTGCTCACACACTGTGCAACTGCTGACTCTTGCCTGAAGAGTCCTCTTCCCCTGGGACACCCACCCTCAGTGGGTCCCATTCTTATCATCCTACAGAGCCTGGCTGCACCTGCAACAGGAGCCTGTCTGTGGCCCACCCTGCTAAGCATTCTGCTTTTGTTGGTGCCATAGGATATCAGCACTTGGAACAATGGAGCATTTGCCCTAAGACTGTGGCCTTTTCATAATATCCAGCTTCTCTTATTCATCAGGGTGTCAGGTGCCTTGTATTCTTTTTAGACCCTTCAGGTCTGTTCAGGGTGCACTGATGGTGTCTGGTCTGGTTTAAATATTAACGTGAAAAACTTTCATTCTCTGACTTAGGTTGTGGCTGGTGCTACAGATGCTTTCATTTTTAAAAATCTTGTGTAAAACCAATTATCATTGTTCAGCCATGAGAACCAAATTTCTTGCCAAAGTGGTGGTAGGTCTTAATTTTCTTTTAGACTTGGCAGATTGACCACAGTACTGTCTCCCAGATGAATGCTTTACTCATATCCCAAATATCTCATGCTGTAATCTATTCCTCTGCTTTATGGAACAACTACCTCAGAGGACAGGTGGAAAGGGTGTGAGAAGAGGGCCCAGTTCTTGATACAGTTAAGGACATTGTCTCTGGAAAAGGTAATGAGGATAGTTTGAGGCAGCGATTCAAGGTTTCTCAAAAGAAAATATGTGAATGAACAATTTGAGTTTTAAATGGAGTTTTACTTTTTCTTTCTTTTTAAATTTCTTAATAGGATTTCCATAATGATTTTATGTTTTCTTCCTTAATAGAACTTAAATGGCGAAGAAATGATATGCTATTTTTGATTCAGAAAAAAATAAAAGTCTTTTTTATGGGAACTCTCTTTTTAAATACACATTAGGGAATAGATAATGGAGGGGGATGTTTTCCTATTCAAAGGGAAAGCTGATGAGTGTGTATACTTGTGCTTTTAATATTTATTTACTTATTTGATTATGTATTTTAAAAAGTAAGAAAAGAAAGAAAACACCTCATACTAAAGTAATTTCATTAGATTCATAGAATTTTAGGGCATGAAAGGGTTTTGAGCAGACTTTTTTTTTTTTTTTTGACTTTATATTACACTCTGACTTCAGAAGTGTGGATACTGAGATCCAAAGATGTTTAATAAAATGAACTAAGGTACACAATAGGATTGTGGCAAAGCAAGGCCTAAAACCAAGGTCTGACTTTCAATTTAGGCAATACCCCCTCAGAGATTACATTACATTTTTTAAAGCTTTCTTTTAAACAAAGACAGTCTCATTTCAGTAATTTGCATTGATGTGCTTAAGTCTAATAGGGCATTTGCTGTTACAGTAACTGGGTCTTGGTACTGGCTAAACTAAGGAATGTACATTTGAACAGATTGAAGATTTTTTTTCTTAGTTTTATTTTATCTGAGTAGTATAGGAATCTTCATTATTTCAATTAATTTTTTTCTTTTAAAAGACTTCAAAGAAACATTTATTCTATTACTATCTTGTACATGAAAACATTTTTTAAATAGGTCTGTTCTTTTAATAAATATTCATTTAAGTAGGTCATATTCTAACATTCTTGGAGATAAAAAAATTATCAGATTAACAGAAATCTGTTTATTTCCCCTACTTTAGCTACATTTGATTTGGTCCTTGTAATTGTTAGTTCCAACAAAATACTGATTAAGTCAAAACATCAATGTTTTTGTTTGTTTAGGTTCTTTTTGTTTAACATGAGGAAAATAAAATACGTATTTACCTTTTTGCAGCTATGATAATTATATACTCTATTTTTAATTTATGCAAAACTTATTTTTGAGGGTTTTCTTTTTGTTTCATTTCTCTGTTTTTGCATTTTCCAAACATCTGTACGGTGACTGGTGGCAAGAGTAGCAGTGGCTGGCACTTTTCCTCCACATTGTGAGAGAAAGAGAATTGGCTGGAATAAAACCTAGCTTTCCAAATGGTCAACTTGAAATGCAGCATTGAAAAGGTATTGTCTCTTTTTCTTCTTTGAAGCCCGAGGTGAAACCCATGAGCAAACAGAAATATTGATGCCAATTCACCTGTTGATTCATATCAGAAAAGACCTTGGCAATGCATCTCCCACATCATCAACTGAAAAACCTCAATAGATGATCTTTGTGCAGTGGTAGCATCTGTCTGTATCAACAATATATGCTTCTGGTCACTTGTTTAAGAAAGCCTAAAATTCTATACAATGCTAAGAAATGAATGGAAACTTTTACTTTTGATTCACTTTGTAAATATATTTGCTGTGAAGTGCTTATTACTTAGGATCTATTGTTAGTGATAGTGGAGAAAAGATAACACTGCTGCTCTCCTTGCCTTAATTCTAGTTAGGAAGAATGTAGTCTTTGTCTTAAAAAATTTTCTTTAACATAAAATATTTCAAACACATTAAAGTAAAAACTATAAATAATATAAAATATAAGGATCCAGAACCCAAGTTCAAAAAACTCTTAATTATTTGGAATGTTTGTTTCTGAATCTGTTTCTATCCTTTATTATTCCATTCTAAGTTACTTACAGTGGGACAGACAAATTAAATGTGTAGACTGATGAGTTTTAATAATGCCTATGTGACAATACCAAACCCATGATATAGAACATTTACAATACCTAGGAAGAGTCCTTTTGGCTCTCTTGTAGTTGATATTCCCTGAAGCTTTAACAAAAAGTTAAAAAAAACAAGCAAAAGTGTTCTGACCTCTATTACCATGAGTTACTTTTATGTAAGTTACTATATCATTAAAATTAATTTATTGATACTGTCATTGTTAGACACTATTTTCAATGTTTTCCATTGACAAACAAGTTAATATTTTTATACAAGTGTATATAGCAAGGTGGGATTGATAAATGTTAAGAAATGTGCATTTTGAACTTTATTAGGTATTAAAACATTCTCTTCAAAATGATAGGATAGTACCAATTTATATTCTCATTAGCAATCTGAGAGATTTCCCATAGGCTTCACAACATCTGAAATGGTCCAGACTTCTAAAAGTTTTGTTGCTTTAATAGGGATTAATGTCATTTTATTTCCACTTATAAGCCATTGGGATTTCCTCTTTTGTGTTGCCTATTTTGTGTCTCCTGCTCATTTTTCTATTGAGTTGTTAGTTTTGTTGTTGCTATTTTGAAGATTTTTGCTTTGTTTTGTTTTGGTGTCAGTTGTTGTTGTAGTATTTTGGATTCTTTTTCCTTTGGGCCTCAGAGATGACAAATATCTTTTCCCAATTTGTAGTTGGTATTTTAAGTGTATCTTTAATAGCATGAATGTTTTAAAAACTTCTAATGTTTATGGTTATTGATATTTTCCTTTATGGTTTGTGCTTTTATGTCATTTAAGAAATTCTTTCATATGCCAACGTCATAAAGCAAATTTCCAATATTTTCTTCTAACAGTTTTTAAGTTTTGCAATTTATATTTAGGACCTTTATTTCATCCATTGTACTGTTTTTCTATCCCTGTATTAATACTATAGTGCCTTGATTACCATTATTTTATAATATTCTTGCATTCTTACATTTTATAAGAGAGATCTCTCTACCTTGTTTCTTTTTAAAATTCTCTTAGTTCCTCTTGGCAGTTTGCTATTTGATATGAATTCAGGGTCAGACAAGTTTTTCAAAAGCCCTGCTGAATTATTTGTAATTACATTAATTTTAGAGAATAATTTGAGGGAAAAATTGACATTTTTGTAATGTGTCTTTCTGCCCATTGACTACATCCCTGTACTTATTCAGATCTTCCTTCATATTATTTAATAATTATTTGTAATTTTCACCATAAAGGTGTTGAACCTATTTTGTTAAGTATTGTCCTATATAACTTAGACGTTTGTACTATTATGTGCAGAATCAGTTTTCCATTTCACTGATTATTGGTTATTATTGGTGTACATTCAGCAATCTTATTTCTTCTAGTAATTCTTGTAAGTTTTCTACACGAACATATATATCATCAGCAAATAATGACAACTTTTCTCTTAAATGCCAATTCATAAATATTTAATTTCTTTTTCCTGTCATATTACATTACTAAACCTCTATATAGTGTTAAATAGAAGTAGTAAGATTAGAAATATCTATTCTGTTTCTTACTTTAATGGAAATATTTTGGAAATGTAATGTTTGTTTGGAATTTTGATAAATCAAATTATGGTGAAGGAAGTACCCATAATCCATTTATAACTTGCTAGAAATTTTAAGTAGCAATAATAATTAAATTTTATCAAATACATTTCTATATCAATAATATATTTCCCATTACTATGCTAATATTTTATACATTAATATATTCCCTATATTAAGAAAATCAATGTTAACATTCATTATATTCTTACATTCCTGGAAAAAATTTTCACTGAAAAAAATTTATTTATTAATATTTTACATCATATATTTTCATTGATGATTATCCTTTAATTTTCATTTTTAAAGATTATTATTGAAGAAGTTTGGTGTTGAGGCAATACCAGCTTCATAAAATAAGTTGAGTAACATTTCAGTTTTTTATAATTTTTAAACTATTTTTATACTACAGGGGTTACCAAGCAATAAGAGGGGCTTCATAATTAGAGATTAAAGCAGTAAAAATATTATCCCTAATATTATTTATCTGAACCTTTTCCCTTCTTTAACTAGCTTATAGACATTTTTATGTTTCATTCACTTTCTTCAAAAACTGTTTTTGATTTTACTTATTTACACTATTTTCTTCTTTGTATTCTATGGCATATCAGCATTATTTTCTTCTATAATAGTTTTAGATCATTTTTCTTTTTCTAGATTCTTGAGTTGAATTATTATTCATTTACTTCAATAAATGTTATTAGCTTTTAAAATGAATTTCAGAAATATTACTCCAAGTTTCTCATGTTGTATACTGTATTTTGATATGTAGTTTTGTTATATTTTAAATAGTTTTTAATGACCATTATGATTTGTTTTTAATGTTTGAGTTACTTGGAAGTATATTTTTTGCTTTCTAAACATATTTGCTCAATTTTTATTATTGATTCTAAATTTAAATGCATTGTAATGAAGCTGGGCAGTGTGACTCACACTTAAAATTCCAGCTATTTAGGCAAAGCATCAGATCTCAAGTTCAAGTCAGCCTGGGCAACTTAGTGAGACCTGTTTCAAAATAAAAGATAAGAGGCTAGGGACATAGCTCAATGGCAAAGTATCCTTGGTTTCATTCCACAGTACTAAAAGGTGGGAAAAAAATATATAGCATCAAAATGAGAAAATGTGTTTTATGTGGTTTTAATTGGAAAAAAATTCTTTTGAAATTTCTTTTATGATTTTATCTAGGACCTACATTTTACTGTTGGTCTTGAAATGTTTAGGTGGCTTAGTTGTTTTTGTAATGCTCATTATAAAATGTTCATATGTATTTTAATTACATATATATCTAATAAAATTAATTACTTTTTAATAATTCTGACACTCCTCAATATAAATATGGTGCTTAGAATATTTTATCTGCATATTAAATATTAATTTTATCCATGTAATTGTTGGAGTTTTAGTTTTATCTATTTGTTTTAAATTGTATAGAAAAGTGGTTATCATTGATTTCTGCAATGAATGCTTGATTATATAGTTTTGTATCTTAGGTATTACTGTGTCCATTGTTATTCTTGGATCTTATAGCTTCCTTTCAGGGTTCACTTATTTTTATTGTTAAATTATCCTTTTGTAGTGAGGGCCTTGAGTAATACTATCTTTTTGTATATCTAAAACTGCTTCTATTTTGTCTTTTATCTTTAATAAAAATTTATGTGAATATTTTTGTTCAGAATTTTGAAGATAATATTCATTCAGTTTTATCTGTGACCCTCACTCTGTCAACTCTTACCTTAGAGAAATCTGCTATCAATCTATTCTTTTTTTTTTAATTAAATTTTTTTTTTATAGACATGTTTTATTTATTTATTTATACGTGGTGCTGAGGATCGAACCCAGGGCCTCCCACATGTGAGGCAAGCGCTCTACCGCTGAGCTACAATCCCAGCCCCCTATTCTTATCTATTTGTAGTTAATCTGCTTTTTCTTTCTGATACCTCTTAAGAGTTTCTCTTAAATGTGACTGGTTGTGAATTTATTTGGGATTACCAGTCATGTATTCAGGATATAGTTGTGAATAACAGGACTCCAATTCTGGAAAATTCTAAGCTGCTGTCTTTTCCCTGATTGTTTCTTTGTCTTTACCTCCATTTTCTTCTGTTGGAATTCTCATAAAATATATATGGATGTTTCCTAGTCAGTTTACCATATCTCAACTGCTATTTCATTTTCTAAAAATCTATTTACTTTCTGTGATTTTTTTCTAGATTCCTTTAAACTACTTTTCAATTCAATTCTCTTCTTGAAACTACCCTATTTTAAGTTACCCCATTATTGCACTTTTATTGTCAATGAACATCCTTTGAAATTTTAAGATTTCTGATTGATTTTGTCCTATTTGTCTATTCTTATTTTATTACTATTTTTGTCTAATAATAACTTTTTATAGATATGATTATTTGATCTCTTAGCATCTCAAACACACTGAATTTAAGGTCACTGTCAAACAATTTCTTGAATCAAAATCAAATCTGAAGTAAAGGCTCTACTTACTGATTTTGTTGGTTTTCTTAGCATTAGATTTCTTGCTATATTTTAGAATTTTTTCTTACAAAGTGGCATGGTGGTGTGGTGACACACACCTATAATTCCAGCAGTTTAGAAGGTGAGGCAGGAGGATTATGAGTTCAAAGACAGCTTCAGAAACTTAATGAGACCCTAAGCAACTCAGTAAAATCCTGTCTCTAAATAAAATACAAAAATGGCTGGGGATGTGGCTCAGTGGTTGAGTGTACCAGGGTTCAATCCCTAGTACCAAAAAAATAAAAAAAGAATTTTTTCTTATGGTTAATGTTGATCATAAGACATTTTTGATTTTTGTTTTATCTCTTACTTTCCTTTTTTTTTCTTTTCTTTTTTTTGTTCACACATCCCTTATTAGTGGCTCTACAGTTGTTTCTATCTGGATCCCTGAGTTCTTAGGCCCATCCAAATCTTAACAGCCCCAACTCTCAGCTTCATCTTTTTTTTTTTTTTTTTAGAAAGGGAAAACTTTATTTGGGCTCATGGTTTCAGAGCTTTAGTCCATGGTGGTAGATCAGCTTCATCTTTATAAGAACATTTGATCTTAAGGCATATCTCTAACTTTCTACCTCTCAGTTTCTATAGTAGGCAGTAGTGAGCCAGAATTTTTTGCAGCCACTTGGAATAGTAAGGGGAAGGAGGGTCTGGCTGGCCATTTTGTATGCATTCTTTTTCTCTTTTTGACTCCATTATGCTAAAGGGCTAGCTCCCAGCCACCTGAGTACTTTAGATCCAGATTTCAGCGTGCCTATGGCTTTAGCACTATTCTTTGTATAAACAATCATCTTTTTAAATCTGACTCTACCTATTTGGTTTTCTCATTTTATATTAGAACTTTTTTTTTTAGCCATGTAACTTGGACAACACTGCTTTGACTTTTACCTTTCTTTTATGTAGATATATCATTTAAAAACAAATAATATTACAAATCACAGTTATTATCGAATGATAATTGGTGCTGGGCACTAATATAGTTATGTATAATATACATATAATCTTATAATCATTCTCATTTTATGGAGTAGAAAATCAAGGAAAAGGTTATAACTAGTAAATGGCAGGAATAACATTTCCATTCTCTTTTCCCTACTACCAAAATTAGTGTCCTTTAACTGCTAGCCTATGATGAAATTCTCTATGTGTGTATGCGTGTGTGTGTTTAACTTATATTGAATTTAGTAGGTAAATTAAATGAACTAATTATTAAATTAATTACTATTTTATAAAAAGTTATATCTGGTTCTACCTCAAAAATTTTATTTTACATTTTTCTGTGCCTCTATGTTTCATTGGTCTTTTTTCTCTCTCTCCCTCTTCCATCTCTCCTTTACTTTCTCATCTATCTCTTAGTATATGACCATTTTATTTTTTGTTTGCTCTCAGTCTAGCAATTTGGAAGTTTTAAAGAATAATTTATTCTTCTGGTAATGATTACTGTTATTTTTCTTAAAAATACTTAGGCCTATGTTTTTATTTTTCAGCATTAAATAAATTGTATACTGTATGAAATGAGAAATTTAAAATACTGCTTCTTCATCTCCTCGTATCACACAACTTCCCATTTTTTGTTCTAATACATTATGTCAGGTATAGAATATTATTAAATTTTATTTGTGCAGCAATAGAGAGGATAATCACAAAATGCTAGCTCATTTATTTGGGGTGGTAGAGAGCTTCTAGTAAAGAGTAGGTGCTTAACAAATATTTATTGAACTTCCAATGAATGGACATGTTTCATGTACACACAGGTGCACACACAGAATGAGAACATAGCTACAATCTCTTTAGAGTCTTCCTTTGTCACTGGACAACTCATCATTTCATTTAAAACTTCAATTTTGTAAACTGTTGAACCACCACAAGATTTAATAAATACTCTGTCAAGTCTTTTATCAGGCAAATACATGATTTGTGAGTCAGTCCTCTGTAATCAATAACCTCCATTCAGTTTAATTCCATGCATACCTATTTCTATAGTTGCTCCTCCTGCACTATACCCCACACCCACATATAATAAATATATTTGGTGAGTTTCATTCCCAAATTAGTGCCTACTGTTAAGTTTTCATTTGGAAAATGCTATGAGATTTTTGAATATGAAGTAGTGATTAAATAGCAATAATTGTATCATTAAATGTCTATCAGCCCATGTTCTGCCAGAATATCATGTTGCTTACTATTTAACTAGAGTCATTTGAAGTAATTCTTATTTTATTTTTAAGGATGGTTCTTAAATACTCAACTATAGTCCAAGGAAATTCTTCATAGGAATTTTTTGGGAAAATGGAGTTTTTCAAGAAACTTAGTGATGATCTATAACATGTTAGAATAAAAATATTGTGCTTCTATTGTAGCAAAATAGATTAAATACAACAGTACAGACCAGGAGGAAAGCAAAGTACAAACTGGGTCATTTGCTGATGGGCAGATTTTGTGGCAATTTAAATGACATATTTGATTGATTGATTTATAAGTACATATTATTTGTATTGTAAGACCACTCAAGCCTCTATGTGGTATGATTTTAATGATCTTTTATACATAACAACAGATTGAAATTAAACTGTCTTTCTTGCTGTTTCTATTCTTTAAATTAGAAAAATGATTTTTATTATTCTCTACTTGAAAGCCATTGAACTGAGAATCAGGAAACTTGGTTTCTAGTCCCAGTTCTGTCATTTAACCAGCTATATGCCCATAGGTAATTCATTGAACTCTTTAGACAATTTTTTTTCTTTAATAAATGTAGAGTTTGGATTGATGCTTTGTAATTCCCTTCCATTATTTTTGTTCCATTATTCTGCATTGTGTCTGTATGTCTGTATATAGCAATACCCACATATAAAAACATAACTGCATATAGATCCAATGTAGCAATAACCTAAGTTATTCAACAAGACTTAAAAGGACATACCAATGAATGCAATGAATTTTTCCCTGAACAAGGAAGTTTGAATTTTGCCAATAAATAAATAACTGGGATCAGAATACACATGATGAGAGCATTATTTTCAAAAGTATTATTGGGTATCTTTATGTAGAATAGATCGCAGCAGAGGAAATCTGAAATACAAACCAGGATGACCTGATGTTGTGGTTCAGGGAAAGATAAGGAAAGGTCAGACCATAGTGGTACAATAAAATATGAAGTAGAACCAGAAGGTACAAAGAAACTGGGATATGTATTAGTTCAAATAGAATTTTTTTTAATTATGAAGGAATAAAAATGTCCAATAAACACGAAAAATTTCCATAACTCACTAGTACTCAGAGACATAATTTATAAAAAAACAAACAAACAATTCTCAGTGCTGGTACGTGTGCAGTAAAACAGGCACTCATATAATAATGGTGGGAGGAATGTATTGACACAAAATTCTCAAAGTAATACAAAATTATATTATTGAGAACTTGCCTTTAAAAATGCATGTTCTGACCCAGTAATTTCACTTCTAGCCATCCTATCTGTAGGAAATAGAACATCAGACAAAAATTTATGTAGAAAAAGATTCATCATAATGTCATGCAAAAGAGAAAAATAATTTTAAATATCCAAAATCAGAGGAACTATTAAGCAAATTATGGTCCATCCATATATATCATTGCATATCATTGATACATAAATTGGATAGTACTTAAAGATATGTTAAAGAACTTTTTATTAGGAAATGTTTATGAAATAATGTAAGTAAAATACCTGGTCCAAAAGAAACAAACTTGTATACCTAACATGGTCTCAAGTTACAGAAATGAAAGTGTTTGATTATGATGAAAGGGAATACATTAAAATATGTAGAGCAGTTATCTCTATATGGTAGAATTGATATTTTGTTTCTTCTTTGCTTGAACTTTCTAGATGTTCTAAAAATATTCTAATGATGAGGAAAGTTTTCAGAAAGCAGCAAATAACCTAAATAATGAATCCCAAAATTGATAATAATTCAATGAATTATTTTGAGAAAAGAATACATGTCAAATTCCAGTTTATTAAGTTTCTGATATATAGGGATATTAGATTTTCAGTTTCCCCAACCTAAATTTTATGATTTTTTTTCATGGCCTATTGTTTTGTAGTCTCTCATTTTCTTCCTTGGATCTTTGTACCAGCACCTAAGTGACCAGCTCCCATTTTGACATTCCAAAACCTCATTTTCCTTAGAACTTCATTTTATTCATCACTGTTGCCATTAATACACTCAAACCACATTTGCATGCATGTGAGATCATCTTGTCTTATCACAAAGGAAGGAGTATTTCTAAATAATTCTGTATGTTTCCAATTGTCTTTAAATTCTTAATTTCATTATAAAGAATTTTTAATCTAATAATAGCATTTTAAGTAATTGAAAAGATGAAAATGAAGCAATAGACACAGTCAATACGTCACTTTAGAATCACTTATATTAGGTAGAATTGGGTACTACTAAGAAATTTATTAGGCACCATTCTCAAGAATAGACTCTCAGCCATTTGCTCTATATAAAAATGAATAAATATAATAACTTACTTAGCTCTGTACCCAGAAATTTGGGCAAAAGAAACCCAGTTGGTGAGAATGGATCACATAAAGTTTAATCGGTTCAAAATAAACAAGTAACTTAGTCTGCTCTTTTTTCTAAACATCTGTATAAGTAAAAATGTAATCTTTAAAATCTAAATTCCTTACACTAGCCAGTGGCAAAATGCTAGAGTAACAATTTCCAGACCTCACTCTCTTTCCCTTCTGCCAGGAGAATGAACCACTCTCCTTTCCTCAGGCCTCCACTGACAGCACAAGCTAATTCAGAACCATTTGTACACAAGTTCATCTTTTTCTCAGAACTATAAATCTCGTGAAGGCAGAGACTATGGATCTTATTACCTTGGGTTCTGACAAAGTGAGTGATTATTGAAGGGACTGATGAATGATTAGCAGTTTAGTTTAGATGATTTTAGTATCTATAAAACAATGTAAGGAAAAAGTCACTTGGATATAAATACCTCTCTTTGTATTATAACCAGCCTTACTAGCATTTAGGTAAGTGCCTTTAGAATGATATGAAATTATGGGAGTAAATATCTCTCAAGAACTTATTTTTCTGCAAGACTGAGAGTTCAAGTAGTGCAGTTCTAAAAAGCTGTTTAAGTTATTGGTGTCACACCCATGACAAGTTATTCCATCTCTCTAAATCTCAAACTTCTCATCAAAAAGATGGGAATAATAATGAATCTTACCTGGTAGACTTTGCTGTGGGGATTGGCTGAGATAGTGTACATCCTAAAGCATCATGCCTGGATAAACCATAGGGCTAATATTACTAGATTTAATGACTCCCAGGACAGGTGGTTGTACTTGTACACACATCTTAATGACTGGCACAGAGCAAACAGGTATACCACCAAGGCTCCCACTTGATACAGAATCAGTGCATAACTTGGGAGGCTTGTTTAAGATGGAGACCTCTGAGTGCCACATGGAGAGATACTAATTCAGTTGATTTCTTCAGGAGTAATACATTGATATACATAAAGAGCATTTTTAACATGCTCTCCAGGTAGTTCTTGTATGACTAGTCCTCAGACCAAGCCCTGGCATCAGGGTGACTCGATCATGAATCATCTTTAATCCTGTAACATCATTCCCCAGAATTCTCCCTGCTCAGTGCTATGTGGCTTTGCTATGGGAAACATTGCTGCCCCACTCCTTCACCCAAACCCATTGAAAACAGAGAAGAAAAGGGAAGGCAGGATCAAGTGAGAAAACCTGAGTAGCCATAGCCAATTATCAGTTATTTTGTGTTATTTGGATTAATGATCTGCGTTAGTCCAAAAGTGAGCTGACTTGAGAGGAAAGCTTGAACTTTAGAATAATCATTTCCCCCCATAACTGTAGAAAGGCTGGCTATAGTGAAGTCTGTCTCCTGTTTTATATGGAATTGCTATCTATAGAACTTAGATGAATAAGCACAATTGAAGTGCAAAGTGTTAAATGCATGTTTCGATTTAGTCAATGCATTTGCACGTTGAAGTAATTAGGATGTATTTAAAAGCATTCTGCTTGCAATACTTTGTTCTCCATTTCCTACAAATCAAATTAGTGAGGGGTAGATTTGATTTTTACATCATTTTGAAAATATTTTCTTTTTCTTTTTTAAATTTCCTTAGTATTACATTTTTACAAAGTTCAAAACACAACCAACTGTGACTAAATTCATAAAAACAAAAAGTCCAAAGTGCAACAAAATGAGAACCAGCACAGAGTAATATGCAGTAGAACAATGTAAATCATACCTCACAAATATCGTTGTAATAATATAACTTATCCATGTCTGATCAATTAATAACAAATACTTACTCAGATAACAAATAACTCATTCTTTTACTTTGATTGAGAGCCCCAAATTTAATTATTAATCTCAATGCAAATAAATACAAAAAGAAAGCCAGTTCTACTTTAAAAAAATCTTAACCATCTCCTGTTTTCATTGTACTATATGTAATGCAGTGATGGAATGTGAAGAAAGGGTATAAAGGGTGTTTCCTTCCTTGCTAACAAAGCCTTCAAGCAAGATTATTTATGTTTTAAATAAAGTTAGATTTGCAGAACCAAGAAATGGTTATGGAGCTATGTAGCATAAACAAACACAGACGAGTCTAAATCCCAACTCTGCATACTATCTGAATGATCTTTGACAAATTTCCTCACCTCTGTAAGCCTCAGTTTTCAAATACATAAAGTGAGAGTCATAATAACTATAGTGCAAAGTTGTTGTAATAACATGTAATAATGTATTTGAAGTGCCGGGCATTTAATATATACTCAATAAGTGACACTTGTCATTACAAATTCAGGAAATAAAATAAAAGATCCCAAAATTCTCAGAGAAAATAAGAAAAAAATAACTAAACAAATATTCTATGATCTCACTTTCCCAGAGGCCATTTACATGAGTCACAGATTTTATCCTATGACTTTATCAAAAGTCCTATAGAAGTAGGACTTCTATTATCTTTTCTCCCCCACCAAATTATTTCCTTTAGCTCAAATTAATGACTTCAAAATACACATTGAAAAATACCCTTTATACTTTGGAAGTACAGTTGGATGAGTAAACTTTGCAAATAAACATTATCATATTTTTTGTTGAAGAAGAACAATGCTTTTTATTGGGCTCCAATAAGTCTTAATTCTTCCTATTTTCCTATATTGTGATAGTTTTAGAAGGATACATGTCTATTCATAGAAGTGAAGAAGAGAGACAGAAACAAGAATAACAGAATTATCTGTGCTCCTTAGGAAATATAGAGATGCCTGTTCAACTCTATGCTTCACATACAGAAAGTGCATATTAAATGTTTGTTGAATTAAATAAATGAGGGATAAAAAATGTTAAGAAAATATCTGCATAGGCTAAAGGAGCTAACTCAAAAATAGTTTATGCAGACTATAGCAGAGAACCCAAAACTTCCCTCTGGAGGAACATCAATACCTTGTTAGTTAGTTGGCTCCATGTGAAATGACAGCCATCTTTATCTAGGACTACTGAAAGAAGCAGCAAGGCCATGAAAGGTGGCTGATCTTTAGTCAGAGAACCATGGTATATCAGAGCTGGAAGGAACCATAGAGATTTTCTACTCCAAGGGTCTCATTTCTCAGCTGAAGAAACTGAATGATGCCAAAACATGTGGTAGTCAAGTCTGTTGGTTTTCAGACTTGAGTTTCCTGATTTCAGTCCAGTTCATTTTCTATGTAACATGCTGCCTTGTGTTCCCAGCTGCATGGTGCTCTGAGGATTTCCATAAAACTATAGTAGCTTCTCTCCCTATGACCAAAAGGGTGCCACAGAGCATCCAGCGATGCTTCTGATTACAATCATCTCACCTGTCATGGCATTTTCCATAGAGCCAACAAGGCACAATAAAGAGAGTCTTACTTGACTCAAGTTCATTTTTTTCATTAATAAAGACAAATATATTAAATTATTATTAACCATTAGCAACTCATACAATTCATCCAGTGAATTGCTTTAGCTCCTTCTCCACTAATTATTGGCTAGAGCTAGAAGGAATGGAGAATGTTACAGTTTGATTAGAGAAAAAGTGAAGGAAGAATCCTGTCTTCAGTGTGCTACCCAGGGGAAGGAAAGGAGGCCTGGTGGGTTGTGGCAGGAAGTCACATAAGGATTTGGATCTTAGAAAAGTAGAGAAGAGATCAAAAGAAGTGGAGAAATAGAAGAAAGGGAAAGTTAAATAAATAGAAGGTGGATAATACAAGTAGATTTAATTATTTGGTCTTTTGGTGCATCATTTATTATCTTCAGAACTCCTTTGCCCAGTAAGGAAGCTTTGCATCTGCATTGATCATGTCCTGTTAACAACTTAACATTACTACTATCAAGTAATAATTAGAATTCCCCGAATCAAGTACTAATGTCATCTATGAGAGAAGAAATACAGCATTTAGTAGGTAAATATCTTCCCTACCCACCTAAAGAATGGAGGAAGTGTTGATAGGGTGTTGATGGTGAGTTAAACTGGCATACCAGGAATTTTTATAAATGATTTTCCCATGCTCCATTGAATCTGTGGCTTAGACTTTAGTTGTATACCAGCTGTGCGTGCAAAATCTCATAATTATTCTTACTGTATTAAGCATTTTATAGCAATTTTAGCTCTAAAATGCTATGCAATAGTTTTTATGCAAGTGTACCAGACATGTAAGCTGTTCCAATGAAAACATTTCCTTTCTTTTAGACACATGGTTTTAGGTTTCCAAACTTAGCTCTTTGCATTGATGGAAGAATCTTTAGGATTTTTTTTCTTTTACTTTCTCCCTCTCCCTCCGCACACACTTCTCCCTCCCCAACCCTCCCGGGAGAAGGGCAGTTGGCTTGTCTTGCACATATGTTATTCTTTCAAATAGTCTCATCAGAAAAGGAGCATTTCAGTAATTGTCTGATACAGATATTAGCAAGCACTGATTTCTCCACAATCTGTCCTATTGAGAAAGGCACCAGAGAGGAAGCTAGGGTGATCTCTGAACCTTTGCAGGGTACAGTTACAAACAAGCAAAAGGACTTGGACTTCACCTCTCTGCAGAAGGCTGACACCTTTAACACTGCTGCACATGCTGCTGCGCCCTGCAGTGGCAAGTCTTGGGCCTGAGCCCAAAGCTGGTGTGGAGTTTGAACCCTTGGCATTCTGGCCCAGGGCCAAGTGCTATCAATGGAACCCCACTGACACCTTTAGTTATTCTTCCTAGATTAGGATAGTAATTTACTTGTCTCTTTGATTTCAAGTGTCTGGTTTTGTTTCCAGATGCCTCCCAGCTCATCTGTATTCCAGGGGTTTCAAAAGACTTTAACCTCATTGGTTCTTTCCTTTGTCAGTTCCATTTGGTGAACACAGGAGGGATACAGAGAGACTAGAGAAAGCAAGGGAGGGGGTTTTGTGGTGGTGGTGGTGGTGGTGGTCGTGTGTGTGTGTGTGTGTGTGTGTGTGTGTGTGTGTGTGTGATATGTAGAAGGCATGTGGGGAGAGCTTGGTGAAACTTCAGGAATAAATGAAAGGCATATTCACTTCTAGAATATCAGCTATTATACCAGAGCAAGTCAGGATGGAGTTTAAGAGGTGATGTGTAGGACAATGTAGTGAAAAATGTTATTAGATAGATTCTTGTGTAAAAGCCCTCCAACCAGCAGTAATCTCAATCTCTCCCAAACGATTGCAATATATGAAAGAGATGGAAAGACCATAGAAATTTTATCCTAACGCCAATAAGGTAACAGCACTTGGATTTTAGCATGTGATAGTAGGAAAAGGCATTTATGCATGGGTGTCATTTCATGTTTACAAGGGTCTGTCTAGCACTGTTTATTGATTTTACTGCAATTTTTCCCCAGGACCCTGTAGATAGATAATTGCTAGAAATGTCCATCATTAGCACAGCAACAAATGCAACCATTGCGCTAAGAAAAAGATGCACATAGGACCCTGCAAGCAAGCATCAAATGGGGAAGAGGAGAGTCACACAACAACACATGCAGCTATAACTCCAGGCAAATACCCACACACACAAACACACACGCACATGCACACACAGCACCCTGTGTAGCCATTGCACTGAGAAAATACACACTGCTCCCTGTGCAGCCATCGCACATCAGGAAAATACACACATGACACCCCTATGCAACCATCACACCAGGCAAAAGCACAGACATAAAATGCTAAGTCAATAGGAAAGAACAGCTCATAAAAGCCTACTGGAATAGATCACATCACAGCCAGGTACATCTGTTCTCAGCACTAACCATTATCGTTAGCTTAAAATGCTTAAAATCACTGCGCATCCTCAGGTCTAGGGACAGATTATTCCAAGAAGATTCTGCTAAATAGATTTGGCAATGCAGTGAAGGGGACCTCTCCTACATTAAAGTGATGCATTTTGCATCTCAAAGGCTGTCAACTGTATTTAGAGGAACTGTGTGATTGAAGAACAATGCTCCAGGGTAGGATAGCAATTTTTTTAGCCCTTCTAAATCTGGAGGTGATTTTTACCCCAACTTGAGTGAAACATACAATTGAATGGGTAGCTCTCAGATTGGAAGGTGACTAATAAAAGCAGAATTGGAAATAGCTTTCAACTTGTGCTGCAAAGGAAGCCACTACATCCTGTTTTAAGCTGAAACTCTGAGCGATGTCATATCTAAAGGTCTCAGTGAGGTCAGACTTCAAGCCATCAACTTGAGATAAATAAGTAGCAACTACAGTCCTTGCTTCAGAGGGTTGTCTGCCCCTCTGGGGGGAATAAAGGAACCACCCACCTCTTCTCTCGCCAATGCCTTCTCTTTATCCTCTGGCCTTGGTCTATGATGTTATCCCAACTGTGTGACCCAGGGGTTAACACAGTACAAGGAAAACTCAACAGTGTCTTTCTGAAGAGTGGCCCAAAAGAACTGGTTAGAAAGAGTTTCAAGCTTGCAGTTCTATCTTTCAATTATAGTGGCGTTTTGTGTTTCTACTGAGTGAGAGAAGTTTCAAGCTAGCTTGTTAAGAATGATTTACACCATAATTCTAGGAAAAACAAATGTGAGTGACTGAGATTTGAAAGGAAAGTGTAGGGGGGAAGTGCCAGACCAAACAAATCCTAAGTAAATAGGGTGGTTTTGGGGGTGGTGGTGGTGAGCTTTTCGTTAGTCTTTGCTTTTTTTTTTTTTTTTAAACAAAAGGGAAAATGTATGTATTGTTAGTAATCACTTGTCTCACCTGGGTGGATGAAGCAAAAGAAGCAATCCTTCCATTTGCTCCCTGTAAAAGCAAATTTTCCGGAGAGGACAGGTGTTTCCCTTAAATTCACATGGCAGCATCTTACTGAGAATGAACAGCACTGGAAATGAGAACTAAGAATTCCACTTTTTCCCCCTAAATACGGCAGAAAAGGTTTTCTTAGGGTAAGAGATGGGCATTTTCCATAAAACAATGCACTAGTGACATGAGGTAATTACATGGTGACTGGTACATACCCCATGGTACACTGGAGAAATTGCAAGCTACCTACATGATAACGACAGTAACTCTCGTTATCACTACTGTATTATCTCCTGATAACTATATAATTAGCTTGTGCCATCAAAGCACCTTAAACGTATGCTTGTTCCAGCTACTCTAGTAGGGGGAAAAATAAACTTTTTTGCGAGGGGGAAAAAAGCTAATGAAGAAAGTTGCCAAGAACAGATATTTTGTAATCTGTGCTAAATCTCTGCTGGAAAACATGAACAGTAACGAAGCTGAGAAGACAGTAAAAGAAATTCGGGGCAAGGTGCCAGACGCCCAGACGGAAGGAGAATGTGGACCAAAAGATTGCGACAATCGGGTAATTATGGTTTATGAATTTCAGCTTTAATCTGTAGTTCAGTGAGTCCTGATTAAATATCTGTTAAACACAATTAAAGTTTGTTTTTGTATTTCACCGTCTTGATCAGAATAATTAGAGACTGCGTGTTTCATGTCAAAAGTAGCAAGAGGAATTTTAGTGAATGAACATCGTTTTTAAAAGCCATTTGTAGCACCAGCTGTTGGCATTATTTTATATTTTAGTGTTATCAGCATAAAGATGGTCCTCTGGATGCTGAATAGTTTCCAGCAGGACAAGGATGTTATGCTGTCACAATGGGCCTTTGCGGATGAGGCGTAAATGTTTAAGGGCTAGTGTTCACCAGAAACAATGGGTAGGGGAGATGTAGGTCAGAGAAGCAGATATTTTAGGTGATAGAAGGAAGGCATTTGAGATGAATTTACCCAAGCAAGGAGCTAAGAGAGGACATTTCTCTTGGTATAGTCATTTGTGTTAGCACCTGCAGATGCCAGTTACTTATTGAGACAAGTTGTGTACAGTGCCTGAAAGGAAGGCACAAGAAAGATGTGGTGAGAAGAGCCAGAACACTGGTCTGGTAGGGTCTTGGCTAAAACATGTGCCTCTTACTCCTAGAGTTGGTAGAAGGAAGTGCTGAAAGCAGTTACCATATTAATAGTTCTTTGGCTGTGAAAAGCAATAATGAATTCTGCAAAGAGGACAAGTTCAAATATAAAAGGGATTAACTAAAACTAGGTAAAGGGATGACAGTTCTGTAAATCAAAGCTAAGACTGATTTTAATATACTTCTGCCAAGAGGGAAACTAGAGTTGTAAGCTATTATCTCTTTAAATATTATAAGGATATTTGTAAAAATGTCTATGCAACTTACCATGGTATGAGGTTTAGAGAAATGAAATTTGCCATTTGAAATTTGGGTCCCATAATATTTCGGTCCCTGTGATGAATGGAATAGTGGCCCTTAAAGAAGTCCACATCTTAGACCTCAGAATCTGTGAATATGTTGTTGCCTTACATAGCAAAGGAACTTTGCAGGTGTGATTTAGTTAAGGATTTTGAGGACAAGAGGTATCCCAGATCATCTGGGTAGGCCTTATATAACCATAAGGGTCTTTTTAAAGGAAAGAGGGAGGCAAGAGTGGTAGAGTCAGAGAAGGAAATGAGATTTGAGGAAGCTACACTGTTGGTTTGAAGGTAGAGGAAGGAGGCATGAGCCAAGGCAGTCATTAGATGCTGTAAAAGTTAAAGAAAGGGAGTCTCCTCTACCCAGTTCCTCTACAAAGAATTTAGTGCAACTGACACCTTCGTTTTGAACTTCTGATCCCCAAAACTGTGACAAGTATATGTTCTTTAAGACATTAGTTTTTGGTGATTTGTTATAGCAGCAGTAGGAAGCTAATAACAGTCTTCTGCTTCACAGACTTGATATGTGTTTAAAAGTTGCCTAGTTAGAACTGCATCAAGGTATGAGAGAAACAGCAAAGCTCTATGAATTTAATCTTCTGAGGCCCATATTTCAGGCTGTCTTTGTGGCATCATTTGGAGATAACTGCTATGATAAGTGTGAAGACAGCCTATGTATTATAAGTAAAATCAAGGGCAAGTTCAATCCCATCCTTCTGTAGCACTTACCAGTAGAACATTTCACATGAGTAGAAGTGTTTCCAAGGAGAGAGTGTTGTGGTGTGTGAATAATTTCTCTAACAATAGTAGCAGCTAACATCTGACTATTTCTAAGACCCTTCCTGAGAACTCTAGAACTAAGATTAAATTTTTCCTAAGATTAATAAATGTTAGAGTTATGGGAGGATTAAATGAGCTAGTAAACCTAAAATGCTTAGAATTAGACCTGGTGCATAGCACTCAGCAAATGTTAGTGCTGTTGCTCTTACCATCCTCATCGTTCTCATCACCTAACAGACTTGATAGATACTTTATGTAGGAAAATGAGCCTTGTTTATTATTAACTAGGAAGTTTAGAAAAACAGAAAAAACTTCTCTTACCCTAGCAATATGGCATTTACAATGCTAAAATCTACCCTTAATTGCTCTGACAGTGTGGGGAAGTATCACGTCTTAACCACTTGTTTAGAATACTATTGCATTTATTCATTGTTTTGAATATAAAAAGGAAAACAAATTTAAAAGAACACAAAAACACTCCATCAAAGTTGATAAATATATAACTTGACCTACAACTTAGAATTATACATTTTCTTTCACATTGTCTATCTAGGACCTAATAATCAGTTTTTCTGTCTTTTATCAAATCTTTAAGCCTACACTAACCTAACTGAAATTAAACTAATACTTACCAATGTTAACTGAACATAGTGGACTTCCCTTTAATCAAGACATGGTTAGAAAGATACCTCTCTCTTCTTTTCTTCTTCATTGATCCAGACTACTTTTTCCCCATGAATTCCAAGAAAGGATGGCCAACCTATGTGGCCCAGCACACCTCAGATGATACTGAAGAAGAGAACAAAGCTACTCAACCAGTGCTAAGATTTTCACAAGCATTCCTTCTCTGACAAAAATGTTGAGGCCAAGAGCCTTCCAATCTACCCAGGAAGAAATAGAGCAATTCGTTTTACAGTGCTATTTTAAAAGAGATTCCTGCCCTCTTTTGATTTATGATTTCCATTGATCATCTGATGAAAACTGTGGACCCTGTCCCTAAAAGAAAATGCAGTACTTTTTCAAAGGATTCATAGACACCCCCTTCAAGGATATCAGCAGGCCTCAGATTCATTATCCATAGTTTGAAAACACTGTAGGATTGACTGTAGTGACATGATTTAAGACCAGAATTGCACAATACTTATTTACCACATATTTGAAACCATCATTAATTTATACTGAAGTCTTGGCTTCTAATTACTAAAATTAATGCTTTTGATGTTAATATGCTGGGAAAGTACCTACTTGATTTTAAAGCATTTTGAGGCATGTTTACAAACCACCTAGATGAATAGCACTACTATTGTCCTTGTTTACTATTATTATTATTATTATTTAGTCATTCACTTATTCATTCATTCAGTAAATATTTGTTGATCTCCTACACTTCTTAGGCACTAGAAATATAGTAATGAGCAGGACTTACAAGGTCTTTCTTCCTTATGGAACATTCTAGTTAGGGGAATGGTTAATAAATATGCAAACATATTAACACACCCTGAAGAGTGTGAAACAAAGAAAATAAAAGCATAACCTAATAGAGATGACATGTAAGGAGATGACATTTAGCTAAGACTTGAGTGATGTCAGAAATCAGCCTTAAGAAAATTGGTACAAAATTATTTTAGAAAAATTGGAATAGCAACTACAAAGACTGAGATGAGATTCAAATGAGCTAGCAATGGGAATTATGAAAGAGGGTCTGTAAATGGGAAATGTGTTGAAGATGTAGTCAGAAAAGGAGTCAGGAAGCAGACTATGCAGGTGTTATGGGGAGAAGTTTAATTTTATTCTAGTTGTAGTAGGCAGCCTTTAGAGATGTATGCAGTAAGGTCTGATTTCACATTTAAAGAAATCCTTGTAGTTGCTGTATAGACAATGGGATATAGAGGAGCAAAAGGGAAGCAATCCCAGCTAAGAGCTTTTTAAAAGTCCAAAGCTGAAGATGGACTCATGGCAAGGTAATATACTGCCTCATGGAGAATTTGAGGTGTGTCACATGAAACAGCCAATAGAACAGAAACTAATTTATGAAGTGAAACATCTCCTATGTTTTTGGTCATGTACAGGCTTGTGTTTTGATCTAAAAAATGTTCTTCCTGAAAGGAAAAGGAAAAGGAAATGTGAGCACAGTCCAGTGATGTTTGCAAATGAAGCAGTGTTATTTAGAGGGAAGTAGAAGGAAAGCCACCAGCAACCAGAAACTTCAATAGGTAAGGGAATTATTGAGAAGCCAGGCCCATTTTACTAAGGTAAAATCTGCCTACTCTGTTTTTTAAAAAGTATCTAAGATCACATGTCATCTAGATTCTTCTGCCTTTTTAGTACAGGTTTAAAGGTTCCATTCTTTCACCACCATCCACCCCTTAAAGTAGTCCACAGAGAAGATCACTATAGTAAATGGTGGAGATATGTGATGTAATTTGAATAAACATCAGAAAAAATGAAATTTTGTTATGTTTACGAGAATTAAAAGATTAAGTCTGGGGATAAGTATTAGTGCAATACCTATTAGCTCAAACTCACTAAAGTTAGGGCTTTAGTCAGTCATATTGCTTAAAAGAAGCTTAATTCAGGGCTCAGGTTGTAGCTCAGTGGTAGAGCACTTGCCTAGCATGCATGAAGCACTGGGTTCAATTCTCAGCACCACATATAAATAAATAAATATGAATAAAGTCCCATTGACAACTAAAAATATATTTTATAAAAAGAAGCTTAGCTCAATTATTCTTTGTGGAGTCCAATTAAAATGCTTTAATAAATGGTAAGTTATGACAAACAAAGCCAGGAATAATAGCCTATGTGAAAATAGTGATTTATTGTTAGCTTATAGATAAGTTTCACTAATAAACTTAAAAAATTATATTAAACATTTCTCAGTGATACTCATAAATAACACAAATTCATAAAGTACACAATTATATATGAAAATGTGTCTAAATAATCATTCTGAAGGCAAGGGGTGGTACCTTTTTTCAAAGGGACCTTGTGAGACTACAAGTTACCAATCCAGGTTAAGTATGAAAGGATGAGAGACTACATTAGAATTAAGAGTAACTGACTTAAAATGATCTTGGATTTTACAATCAGAGTTCCTAGAAAGACCTCATAAATTATATTTCCAGGGAAATATAAGCATAATGATACAGTATCATGGAATAGCTTTATTCTGTAGACCAAAAACAATTAGGTACTTTATATGAAAACATTGCAAATATTAAATGTACTACGCTTAATTTTAATGAAGGTTTAACAACTGGTTGCTGTTTTAATGGAAATTGAAAAATTCAATATTAGCATTTCCTTCCCTTCTGCTACCCTAGGTTCTGATGCTGGCTTAAACACATCCCCCTCCTTTCAGTTTCTAAACTGCCCTTCCTCCGGGGAACAGCACATAAATTATTCTACCTAAATTTCAAGAATGACTATTCCCACGTGAAATCATATCAAAGCTGACAAGAGAATACAGAACTCTTACCAACCAGTACAATTCACACCAGCTTATCCACTAACTCCCAATAAAACTGGTTGTTAATCTTCCCTGATTTGTCTACATCTTTCAGATAATAAAAGTGTCCAAACCATAATGCATTCTTTCAGACAAGATGATCAGGTAACTTCATACTTCTCTGCTCAGAGACACAATGTCCTTTTGTATGAGTCCTGAATTGGATTGACATTTCTAGCTGACACTTTACATCAAAGGTCATTTTGCTCAGCCCACTATCTGATTTTTTTTATTATCTTCTAAAACATTCCTAATTCTTAAAAATATTCCTTCCTCCACAGTAGTATACTAAGACCTTCCAATTTCATTATCTCTTTGATATATTTCATTAATTACTAAGATCTATCCAATTGTAAGTTTCTCTTCCCAGGAAAAGTACCTAAGTCCCATCATTAGTGATATTAATAATCAGAATATTGGGAAAACCAAATGTATGGCTAAGTATGGTTAAGGTCAGGCATAGCACAGAACTGAAAAAGGAAAAGAGGAATCCTAAGTGGAAAGGGTTCTCCTAATTATAATGATTTCATGAAGATCAATCATTATCCAATAAATTTTCTTAAATGAAATGAATCACTATAAAAGATAGGGTTTTTTTCACTTCTTTGCACTGAGTCATACAACTTATGTACATTGGAAAACACAGAAAGAATAGTTGGTGGGGCGGAGGTTGTGGCTCAGTGGTAGAGCACTTGCCTAGCACGTCTGAGGTACTGGGTTTGATTCTCAGCACCGCATATAAACAAATGAATAAAATAAAGTTCCATCAACATCTAAAAATTTTTTTAAAAGAAAGAAAGAATAGTCGATGTTTTGTGACTTAGCATGGATGCTGTATCTTTTATTTTCCCTTCAGTTTTGGCTATCTCTACACTCTTAAAGGAGAAAAGCATTTAAAAGTTTGTGATTACATGGAGTCACAGAAGTTCCAAAACTTATTTACTAAAAGAAAATACTGTAGTCATTAAATGTTTCATGCTCAAGAGTAGATGAAATTTTCATATTGATGGAGCATTTACCAGCATATGAATATAAGGAATTCTATCTCCTAAGAAGATCTAAATAGTAAAGGAGAGGAGATTGAGAAGTTGGGGAAGTTGGGGAGATTTAAGAGCAAAGTCAACATTGGTTAGACAAAGAAATAGACTTCTTGGGAGATACTTGAAAATCATGAGTTAATACCACACAGCTGTTCATCTTTCGTCATACCTTACAGAAATTATTTGTGAACAACAGAGATGAAGAGAAGTACACAGGAAGAAAGCAAACAGTTAACTTTTCACTCGCATGCTCATTCTGATTTTTCAAAAATGTGTGTATGGTGGAAATGGGATGTCGCTACCTTCCATTGATAGAGATGATAGAAAAGAATGAAAGTGGAAGGCAGCAATACCTAGGTTATTTCCCAACATATCTTTGAATGATTCTGATCCAGATTCTCATTTTAAGCTACTTAAATCCTTCTCACTGACAGGTCCAAATCTGGTGCTTACATGTTTGGAACAATTAAAGTCAGCAGTGTCTGTAGCTCCCTAACCTAGGCTTTACTGTATATGGGGTAAACAGCCACTTGTAATTTAGTAAGTGCAGGTCTTTCGTGATGAGCATACCCGCCCCACTGAAAACCGATCAATTTCTGCACTTGGCAGTGGCATTCATAAGTCCCCTATGGAGCATTATCCCATGCCTGAGGGTCATTACTCTTCCACAGGAGCACTGACAGTTGTGATGAATGGTGGTACCTGGGAAGAGAAGTGTTTGGATGTTTAAACAGATTACATTTTCCTTTTAGAACAGTAGACATTAGATCACATCTTAGACTATCTCCCCATATGAACAGTGAGGATGGAATCAGGACAACTCACATGTGAACTAGTGAGATTCAGATGTACCGACTATCATTTCTATGGAGGAAATGTATTGGATTTTGCATCCTGTCATGATATTATATGTGCTGCAAAGCGATTGGTGAGAGCCATACATAGCTGCTGAGATGTGAAGATGTCAACAGGCATGAGATTCTGTCCATCACTATTATCTGCAACAGGACTCATTACCTGCCAGCCAGTAAACATCCCATTTACACCATCTGCAATGAATTAAAAAGTGACGAAAAGAATCAGGATCAGTTTGAGTTGCAACATGATTGTCAAGTTCATTTTCGTTTCTGGAAACCCTTCAGTTCTTTGAGAGACTTCAGGGAAAAACATATGATGAAGAAACTGAGGAATAGCCTTTCAGTGGCAAATCTGGTAATTGTCAGGTTTTTAACCAAGAATTTACAAATACAGTTAGCTTCTAATAGTGTGAGAAAATTGAGAACTTTGTCAATTCCCCTTTTCTGTTCTTCCTTCTCTCTGGTTTACTTGAGCTGGAACTGGGAATCAGTGTTTGATATTACTAAACTGATGCTGACTACAGTGAGAAATATTTCATAAGAATGTATATTTCAACATAAATTCTGAGGCAAAGCTGCCACTGTATACAGAGAGGAAGTGATGATTAGTTTCTAATTTACACGTGCAGTGATTTCTTTGGCAAGTGTGAATTCCATGTCCTACAATAAGGTTCTTTGTAGCAGTTCCTATTTAAAACAGTTATTGGAGTATTAGAGAGATACAGAGGTCTACTGGCACTTGAGGCTATTTAATTTCTATATAAGCAAACTAGTTGTCTGTCCAGATTACATATATGGGTCATCCAGGGACAGAAGATCAAATAGAAGTCTTGTGTACAAACTACATGAGAAATAGCAGGATTTGACATTTATTCATATGCATTTCCTTTTATTAGTAGAATCTCTTTTTTTAATCTTATTTCTCCTTCATCAGATAGTCCATCAATAAGGAGATAACATTTATTCTTACCTTGCAGAGATGTGCGATGGCGGGATCTTGGTGTTGCCCAAGGCACTGATCCAAGCAGAGACCAATTCTGAAATGAGGATATTGAAAATATGCCCTTCTGAAACTATGCAGTGAGATTTCACTCCCAGAAATTCATCTCTTCCTCCCACAAATTGCCCTTGTGGTAGTAACATAGGAGGAGATTCTATATTATCTCATCTCCTTAAAGAGAAAAGGACAAGTGCTATGGGAAAGCTTTGTTTCTTGTAATCATTTTCAGGCATCCCTTGCCTTCAATATTTCATAGAAGTGGTCCTTGGTTGCCTTTGGAAAGACACTCTAGTGGGAGAGAAAGAAACAGAGTAATGAAAATGATGACTTCATCTGCAGAGGCTTTCTAACCAAAAGGGATAAACTAGCTGTGACCCCCATCCTGACATCTGTGAGGCTGACAGTGATAGAAAAGGAGTGTGAAGCTATGACTACCAGTGTTTTGCATGAGACTTGATCTGTGTGATGCTACAATTTGGCAGGAGACAGTCTTTTTATCACAAGCTCATATGTATGTTTCTAGAGGAAAAGACACAAACTTCTTGGTAAATTTTTTTTTAATTATCACATGGTAGTTTGAATAAGGAAGCTATTTTACAGCACCTAGCAAGGGAACGAGTTTCCTTCTCCTTCTTCTTCTCATCTACCCAAATCCTGAACTTGTACATTGTATTAATTCCACCAGGACAGAGTTAATTGCTGATAGGGTCACAGAACTTTACAAGTTTAGACTTTGTTTCTCTAGAAATAAAATCTGATTATATTTGAGTCATTTCAGTCCTGAACAGTATACTTTCAAACTGTATTTTCAAACTGCAAATATATGATGTTCATTTTAACTAATGTAAACTGGATCAGTCTAAATAATCATATTGAGTTAGAAAAGGTATAATCCATCTCTACAGTATCTGAAAAGAGAAGCCCTGTATAATAGATTTAGACAAAAACCACAAAATGCTGGTTTTTCACTGATTTGTTAAAGACAAGAAATACTTCAGGAAGAATGGTAATAAGGGGCTAAGTATTTGGGGAAGTAGAAGTTAAATTGTACTTTTATTATAATTTTCCTACAAAATAACACACATGCCAGAAATTACTGTAAATTTAGCTACTGTACTCATGAAGTATTAATTCTGTATGTACTACACTATACATTTTTGCAGAAGCAAAATGGTGAAATTTATGAATTCCTTTAAACGTCACTAATATTTGATTGTCTTAACAGTGTTATGGTAAAGACATGGACTATATTGTCACTCAAGTATCAAGGCCCAATTATACATAAGGTATTTCTCCCAGATGCTTTCTTGGCAAAGCACCATGTAACTTACCCAGGAAATGAATATAGATTTGAAAAGAAGAGGATGAATTTTTGAAGCTATAATGGAGATACTTCTTGGAGTACCCCAGCAGCAGAAGTCCAGTTTGGACTTTTTCCCCATGTATTTATACAAAATAGTGTGGCTGAAAACAATTTTGAGGGCAAAAATGTCACAAAAACATATTAGGCACACTCTTCAAGAGCATCACAAATCCTAAATTTCCACTTTGTTCATGGATGAGCAAATAGAGACCATATAGGAATACCTGGCCTTTTCACTTAGTTTCATCTTACTCTTAGTTTCCTCTTACTCTACCAAAGAGGATTTTGTGTATATTTTTTTAACAATGACAAACATGAATTGAATTGCCTGGTATAGCAGCCAGTGGCCACATCTGCAGCAAACACTTTTTTTTTTTTTTGTGGGAGCTCCCAAAGCTCATAACCATGGAGTGAACCATAATTATATTGTTTAGAAATCCATGTCAGAGGAAAAGCTCTTTTGACTTTATTTCCCCATTAATTTTGGGTTGTTTGGAAGCAGGCCATGGGAACATTTACTGAATCTTAGTAACTTTTCTGTTATTTTTAACGATTCTAAAGAAGAATTGATTAGTGAATGACTGAGGGGAGAAAAAGCGGAGAAAAAAAGGAAAATTAAATGAAAAAAGAATGTCATTGTCCTTGATCTCATGATCTTTTTGGACTAGATTTCATAACTCTTCACCTCATCTCTCTTGATGACCATTCCCAGAGAACTTTAGATAGAGACAAATAATGAGGGAATATAGCTAAGCTATGTAGCAGTGAGTAGATACCTCAATATCTACAATCGCCATGTTTTTAGCAGAAAATGAGTTGCCATTTATTTATAAAATTAAAAGTGTTCCTAAACAGTAAAATTTTGTGAACTTTATTTCTTTGAGGACCATGTTGACAAGTCTACAGAAACATTTAGAGCACAATCAGGGTACATCTACTCATGTCCTTTCTGACTTAACAAGTCACAAGTATCTTACAGGTGAGGAGAATACTTTATATGGAGGATCATGATAAGTGGCAACTTCACCTACAACAATTTGCAAGAATAGAAAATAAAATATATTATCCATGATTTCCACAGAAAGGAGTTTTTTTGCTGAATGTCTCACTTTTGATCCACGTGCTTTTCTTCATTTGCTTATCTATGTATCCTTATCTTCATTTCCATTTCTCAAATGCCACTACCTTTATGAAGCCCTTCATGCTTACCTCTCTTCATCTTGTCCATGCAAGGAAAGCCATCGGTTCCTTATGTAAGCTCCAGGCCTGTGCCTGCCAACAAGCTTGTGTGCACTTCTTTCATGAGATTTAGTACTTAGTTTGCATCACTGTGACTTTGTGTAATCTCTATATTAGTTGTGAATTCTTCAAGTGTAAGAACTTTGGCACTGTGCCTTAGGACACAGTACATACTCAATAAATATTTTTACTCAAATTGAATTTCTTTTATCGTGAACAAGGATTCTTTTCAGAGTTTCCTATATTATTTACAGAACAACAGGCTTATAAATAAAAGCATTACTCTATTCAAAATTAAGAAGACAATTAAAATAACTTTAGTCCTTATGAGTCTATAAACCATCTTTGTTTCAGATGCTCAGACATCTTCTATTCCAAGTCTTCTTTAAAAAAAATTATTTTAGGTTCTGTGTTTTCAAAACATAACTCATAACTTATTACTTTCAAATAGTAGAACAAATTTGTGAACTGAAAGAAAATGGAGATCAAGGATGGTACCAGAAAATAAGAAATTATAACTTTCTTCTTATTAGGTGAAGACAACCCAAAGAAAGCATTACTCAGAAAGTTGGAACACACTTATTGATTTGTTATCTTTAAGGTTTTCTCCATAAATGAAGAAAAATATAGAAGTGATAGATAAATCACTGTATATAGTTGTCCCACTCAATTAAGTTATGTACTGCAAAATTAGCACTGAATCCATCCCAATACACAAGGTGGCCTGTGTAATAGAGGTCTTTCTTTAAGTCATAAGAACTGTTAAATGAGATTCTCTAAAGCGAGCACAAAATGTACTACTTGGTTGAATAGATGCTTGGTGAAATTTCACAGGAGTTTTACTTTTTTTGAGTTAAAAGGAGCATATGCCATGTGATAGAATAGCTATAGAATTGTCGTCCTTCATATTTTCTCAGCAGTCAAAGGTCAGAAATAAATTTAGAAACACTTTAGTATATTAAGAGACTTTCATATGTTTGTTTATTTCTTTGGGTACTTTGGTTCTTTAACTACAGTGAAGAAGCTATTTTCTTATCCATGATTAGCATTCTTTAAATTTGGCTTTCAGCTCTTAATAATTATTGAGAAATGAGATTATGACATCCCCTTTTTTGCTCCCTTTACTTTATGTTAATGTTTAAGGAATAACCCAGCCATCTTTTTCAAATTTGATAGATTTTTGATGCACTTATAGATGAACTTAATTCTAAAACTAATTGATCTCCTATGGCTCTTCAATTCCTTAGATGTGAGTGGCATGGGAACACTGAGATGATGTAAGAGGTCAGTGCAGAAGATTAGTTCCCCTCAGATTTCCATTGCACCTCAACCGAGGGCAGAACAGAGGCCACTGCCATTGGATTCCTACACAGTGCTTTGTGCACAATAGACCATGAGTTTTCCTTTCTTCCCTCACTCTCAAGCAATATTACTGACTGTGGTTCTGATGTCATGGCCATAAAGGCAAAATCTGAGTGAGGCATAGAATATGCACCTCGCATGTATCCCTTCTACGGAACCATGTGCTCTTCCATCAAGATTGATCTGAGTAGAAATTTCAACTCACTGTAACCAAAAGTCATCTTATTCCCCGGCTTCAACTAAGTGCATAACTGCTATTTGAAAAAACAAGATATCCAAGTATACTAAGAAAAATTGCTCTATTTTAAATTGTGTCAAGATGGCATATCTACCACTGATGAAAGCATTGCTGTATCAGCAATGGGCTAAGAGTTAAAACCAGAAAATTAACATAAAAATGAACATGTACCATATAAATAATGTTACAATAGAATTTAAACTGTTTTCCATTCAGTGATAGAACTTTTTGTTTCCTTATTATAAATCTTGCATATAGTATACTGTAAATCATATTGACAGTAAACACTTAATGAATACTTGTATAATAAAAGTTGAGTAATTGAATAAAAGTTTAAAGCTGTTATATAACATTAGGGCAAAAGAGACATTACTTCCTAACTCTGCATATCTGTAGTTGACAACAATGTCTGTGTGTGAGCACACACATACTGCCTGAACCAGCTTTTGCTCTAGCCATCCATTGTGTTTTCCAGTTACTCTTGACACCCTTTCCTCAGTTTCTAACAGCAGGATAATCTGAAAAGTCTTTGTTTTGTTTTGTTTTTGTTTTTTTTTTTTGCCCTTACGTCTATTCAGCCATTCACTAAATTCTGCCAGTTCTCTCCTAACAGTATCTCTTCAGTTGACCTTGTTCTTCTCTTTAGTTTCAGTAGGCCTTGAAAAGGGTGGTCTTTATCTCCTTTTTGAACTACTAGAAACAGGCCACCCTTCTTCCTTCAGGCTATTTCCACAAAACAATCACTTTAACCATCTGTAATAACTGTTCTCACCCATCATTTTCCACAATTCTTTTCTCAGCCTAGGATTCTGTCTCTTCACCACCTCTAGATTTAAATTCAAGGTCCTCATCTGGCTACAAACCCTCTCTGCTAGCCTAGCAATTATTCTCCTTGATCTCTTCTTCAGCTTCAGGGTCTCTATCAACTTTTGTTTCCCCTAAAGATTAAAATGAGAGGAGCTTTGCTTAACATCTTGGCAGTCTTTTAGGAACAAAATGAGTCAGCATAAGGCTCCACACACCTCTGCTCTTCGCTGCTCTGCTTTCTTTACTTCGGCCAAACCTGTCAGCTTACGCTTTAACATTTCCATGTTTCTGCTTATGCTGTTTCCCCACTCTATGCAACTCTTCACTCTAACCATCACTCTCTTCCAAATTATTTATATTATCCTATTTATTATGCCCAAGTCATTACACACTCTGAGCTACCTCTTTGCATTCTCATCTATTACTGCTAAGCAGTTTTGCTTGTGTAGGTTTTCTCTCACAGCAAAAATTGTAAACATATTCAGGGAATGGAGAGCATCTCTTTAAGTATGGTATGTAAGTGTCCATGTAGAATTTCTTAGTGAATAATTGCTAACTTCTTCATGACTCAGGTAACCAGCATATATCAACAAGACATTTGTATTCTCTAGTCCTGATTTTTAAAAGTGCAGTTGTATGTTGCAAAAGGACTCATGATACATCCATAACTCACTGGTTCAGGCCAGGAGCTTGAGAATGTTTGAGGAACCAGTAAAGCAGCCAGGACTCATACTGGGTATTTGAGCGGGAGGTCTTGAATGTGTTCTGCCATGTGAAGAAAGTCAAAGAACCTATGATGCCAGGCCAAGCAATACTTTTCAGAGACAGTGGGCTAGGTTCACCATTTGGTAGAGGAAGTTTCTCAAATGTTGTTATAATATTCAAATGGGTTGATCCTTAAATGAGCACATCTGATGAGTATCCTCTTCCAGGCTGCTTTCTGAAGATATAAGTGGGCAACAAAGCACAAGTGTGAGTCAGTCAGCTGCCAGAGACTGACTGGCTCCAAAAACATCTACACCCACCACTTTACACTGTGCAAAATGTACCAGTTTGCTCTAGTTGTGCCAGCCCAGTGTTTGAGAATTATCAATGAGTCTGTAAGGGAGAGAGACCATCAGGTGTTTTCCTGCACTCATGGATCTCGAAAATTCAAGGTTGCAAAGGGACAGCTATTACCCAAAAATCTCCTTCTGACCCTATTTTAGCCCACCTAATAAAATTTGATGGGAGCACATGGGTTGCTTCAGGGAAAATAGTTTCAGGGCCAAAGAAGACCTAAAATTAAATTTTATATCTTGCTCCAAAAGAGTGTCTAGAAAGGTTTTTTTTTTTTTTTTTTTTTTTTTTTTTTGTGGACATGAATTAAGAACCATTTTATGAAGATGGTTTGAATCTAAGATTTAAAGAGGCCATTACTCCAACTAGAAGCTTGTATTATGGGCTTTTAAGTAACTGTGAAGACCTTCCTACTCCAATCTGATGAGGAGAAACAGACTATTGAGAAGTCCTTTGTGTCTCTGCTATAGGTTATTAATGATAATAACACTTTAACTGCATTTTTGCCAATCTCTACCTCATTGCAAGGTAGGTATTAACCCCAATTTACAAATGAGAAAATCGATGCTTAAAGTGATCAAGCGGCTTGTGCAATGGCATACAACTAGTACATAGTTTGGGTAAACACCCTCATCTCTCTGGTACCAGAGGCAGATCTCTTAATCCCCAGGCACTGCTGCCTTCTAACTAAATAGCATAATGCATGTGAAAGCATTTTGGAAACTCTAAAATGGTATACAAATGGTAGTTTATGTGGGAGACAGGAAGTCTTGGGAAGAGCAATTTTCAGATCACCCTGAAGAGGGAATAAATGGCTTTTATCTTGAATACTCTAAAGGCTCTAGCATCTCTTTTAGTTATACAAACGTCTGTAAGTTATTCTTCTGTGGCATCCAAAAGCACCCAGAAACAACAGAGGTCATATTCCTATTTGACTAGCCTAAACAGGAGCATAAATATCCACAGCAGATTTTCCCTCCATTCTATACAGTAATGTTCATGGATAATGCCATCCCAAGGAGAAATAAGAGATGTAAGCAGAATTCTTATATTTCAGTATATGCACTGACTTCATGAGCCATTTCATTTTAGTTTTCTGACAGGGTTTCTTTGTGACAACCACATGAAATAGTGGTCCTTCTAAATTTATTGATATAGTAGAATTAGTTCCTAGAAATACTATCTTCTATGTTTTGGCACTGAGTAAATACAGGCTGAATGAAGGAGTTACGTTAAGATTTTTGACATTGCTGGAAGATACTCTACACAGGAAAATCTGGTTCTTAAGAGCACTACAGTAATTGTATTGGCTTTAGGTAATATGCCTTTTATGTAAAATAGATTTGTTCTCCAAATCATTGTGCTTTTATTGATTTGTTTTCATAATTTTAAAAATGTTTCTAGTTGGCAATTCTTAGCATTTTAGCAAGAAAGCAATAATTCATAAACAAACACTTAAATTATTTAAATAAATTATTGTTTCAAAAGTTCCTTAATGAAATGGAACTTAAATGATCACTGTTTTGAATTTCATTCATCTTTTTGACCAAATCCACAAAGCCTAACTCCAGTTTGTTTTTCCTTAATAGTAATAGGAGATAAAAGTATTGTTCATATGGTGAAATTGGAAATTGGAACCTCTTGTTCACCAAGCACAGGCCTAGCACAGTGCCAGAAACATAGTAAGTGCTGAGCACATAGTTGCTGAATGAATTATACGTACTTTGTTGGTCATTTAATTTTGATGTTTCCTACAGTAAAAAAGAGGTGTTCATTTAACAGTATTTGTCTATTTCTTGAGATTTTTCATGCTTACTTTCAAAGGTAAGTTTTGTATCTAAATATTTTAAAGAAAGGACTTTGAAAGTTTTTAAGTTAAGCTATTATGAAAAAAGGACTCTTTCCATCTTAAAAAAAAAAAGTCACTGTTTTCATTTTAGTTTTTATGACCACTGAAGTCCTAACTTTTTGCTTGGTCTTAAAAGTGTAAACTGGTTAAATACATGCTGCTGTTGTTGAGAAGTCTGGGGAATATAAATCTTTGTATGTAGAAAGCTAAGGTTCTTGGCTCATGCTGGAAACAGCCCATTTTCTAGTAGAATTTATAATAACAAAAGGCTTTCTAGCCAATTTTGTAGTTGTTAAGAAACTGAATTATCGAGAAGGTAGACGACTTGGTCTACATCACAAGAAGTGAGAGATGGAGGACTGAGACTTGGATCAGTGGAGATAGTCCTGATTCCCCTACATGATATTCAGCTCACTGGCCCAACTGCCCCACCTTGGTCAGAGAAATCTCATCCATGCCACTGATTTAACATAGTAAGCCAATAGGTCTTCAAAATCATTGATTATATATGTTTTTCTGGGTACCATGTGTGTGAGATTTGGGTTTCAGTAGTTGTCGGTTGTGACTCATAGTTTCTATATAAAGTTTCCCACCTTTCATTTAAACCCCTTTGTTGCATTGTAGCACTCCCAGGAACAAATCCTGGCTGTGAATGTGCCAGGAACTATGCATTCAGTGATCAGTTTATTGAAGAACACTGTTGAAGAATTGGTACTTGTGCCTTTGGAAGGGAATTTGGCAGTCATTCTAAGTGGATCCAATTCCCCTAAACCCTGGCTGTGTACCTCACTGCCAAAGGAGAAAAACCAAGTAGGTAGAACACATGTATCTTTTGTGTACCCGTGTGCTAGACCTTATGAGATTACTGTTGATAGAGGAAAATTTTTTCCCTTTTTTATTCTACAAGGTAATTTAGCTGCTTTCAGACTGAAAACCCTGCCTACCCCCACCTCCATTCACACTCCCCAACCCCTCCACTTTTATTCCTTTCTGGAATGGATTTCTCCCAAATGAGGATAATCCTGCCTCAGCTGTTTACTCACTTGGTTACCTTCCTGGACTCTGCACCGTCCACAGCAGGCTTTGCCATTTTTTATTTATCCTGCCAGAATGCACTTAGGAATTTTTATTATAGTTATGGTTGAGGTGGCACTTTAGCTTTAAGCCCTTATATTTATGATTTATAACTTTCTCTCTAAATTGCATGTCGAACTAGAATTTCTCAAGCACATTTTCTATTTGGACACAAATGTTTGATAAAATTTGAAGAAAATGCTGGGCATGGTAGAATTCATTTGATTCACCTGCCTTCAGAGTTTGCTCTTATATCCCAATGCACCATGTATTCCAATACATACCAGAATTCTGCAATAAGTTGTGGGCAAATGCCTAAAGTAGGAAACTACTATGGAAAACAAAACAAAACTAAGTATCTTTCAGTGAAATGAACTTCAAATGATCATTGTTTTATGGTTCAGAAACACCTAGAGACAGCTGAGTGATGGTTAAATTATGGTTATTCATTTTTCAATGGTAATAGTTGACGTAGTACTACAAACTCCAAAAGAGCTTTGCAGATTTTATGTTACATCTATTACTTCATCTTGTCTTCATAACAACCCTATGAAGTGGATATTGCTACTCTGATAAAAAGATTCAGACAGGTTAAGCAATTTGCTGAAAACTACCTTAGCTAAGTAGCATTAATAAGATTTGAATCCCTGTCCATCCCTGTTTCTAAAGTCTAGCTTGTTCTACTGAATGCTCTGTAAATCCAAGTACATATTCTGAGTTATTCTACTTAGCATTAATTTCAAAAAAATATTATTTTTTCACATGTTGAAAGAACAGGTCCATCTATCACAGTCTACAGTTTGTTTGCTTTTTTGTTTGTTTGGATTATTTGTGACATGAATATCCTCCATTTTCCATAGAATGATTAATCAGAGGTGAAGATTAAAGGACTTTGGGGGAAATGAGCAAATGGCTGAACAGGAATATGGTAATCATTCAAATAGGGCATTGTAATTTTGAAAGAATTATACTTTTCTGGTATTGTTGACAATATAAAACTCTAGTTATACATCTACAACTTGAGTCCTAACCTATTGTCCTTTATATTTTTCTCCCAGAGCTTTACAACAGACATTTAAATTAAACATATATTATAGAAAACCATTTGAGGAATGTTGTAGAAATGAGAGAGTAGCACTAGAAACCTTAATTTTAAATTTTATGACTTTTGTGCAATTAGAAGGTCAACATCCTTAACATTATATTAACTTAGCTTTTTTACATTTAATTATAGATTTGGGTTGAAGCTATGGAAGTTAATATTTTAAGCCTCCATTAATGGTTATAATCAACTTTTTTTTTTGCTATAATAATCAAAAGGGCATTTAACCTTAACAGGAAATAAATCTGGGATTCTAGAGATTAACATTAAATCTGTTAATGTATTGTCCTGCTATTCCCTGGACACCAGGTAATCTGATGCTCTATGCAGGAGTTCACAGGTAATAAGAATCTCTGAAAATATCCTACAGTTCAATAGTTCTATTTGAATTATTACAGTAGCATTGTTTTTTAGTTTCACAGTAGGATGGATTTTAAGCAAATGGAGGGTGGAGATTCAACCATAAAAGGAATTGACACAAAAATGAAAGGAATTGCTTAATTTGTAAATTTAACCCTGTATCACGATTCTTCATTAGGGATATTTGCTACACTGATTCAGTACCAAGCACAGGGGGCAAATGGGACAGAAAGGGCACTAACTATATTGAAGATGACACTAGAAATTTGGAGGGCTCTTAATAATTAGGCACTTAAGCTCACCTAGAGAAGTGATTAGTGTTTAGAAGTGGAGTCTTGGCTACAGGAACACAGATAAATTAGAATGAAACAAAATGTCCATTTTTCCATAGTTCCTTTAAACAATTCTAGCTTGCACATGGATGTAGAAATACTGTTCATGCTGCATACATAGTCTCCCACAAGAGCCAGTCTGGTCCCTGGACAGACTGTAGTGGTACATGTATAACCTCAGCATGAGAAACCCTAGATTTGTTTCATAACTCTGTCACTAACAAAGAAGGTTCTCTCAAATAAATTACTTGCTCCCAAGATTTTTCCATTCTTCTACTTCTGGGTGAAATGCCCTCCTCTAAGTTAATACTAATATTTATAATATAGTATTTAAATTCATGGTTGAAAACAGTTTTCAAGGAAAAGACAATGAACATTTATAGCATAAGAAAATCAGCAAACATATGGTAGAATTATTGTGGCTATATATACAAAATGGACAGATCATTGTGCTTGACCAGTTCATGTTCTAGTGAGGACTGTGGGGAACTGTATGGGTCAGTACAGTCAAGTAAAGAGATAAAATAGAACATGGCATGAATGATATCAGAGTGGTACAGAGGAGGTAATGATGGCTAAATCTTTACAAAGCACCATGCAATAAATACCCCATGTTGAGTAAACCATGTGATGTTGTGGAATGAAGACTAGGTGGAAGTTCATTCTGGCCTTGCAGCTTACCATATGATCCAAAGTAGTACTCTCTGTCCTTCTTTATCTTCAATAGGGATGTTGCCCATGCAACAATATATACTGAGAATCAAATAAGAATCATGTATGTGAAAGTACATTAAAAACTACAGCACTATACGAAGCCTGACATTACTACTACTGTACCACCCAAACTGGTGGAGAACCAACTTAATTAAATGGGTGATTCAGATTAAAACTCATTTCACCAAAAATGCCAAATAACTGTGGAAGAAGTAAACGTTGATGCTTAAATTGTATGAAAGATGCCTCTGACTGAATTTTTGTCATAGGAATCGATATGTTCTGGACACAGACTAGCAGAATAATTGCAGCTTTCCAAAATTATAATCTTCTAAAGCTAGGAGAGAGAAACTTAAAATTGGAAAGAGCCTGGACACTTATACATTAAAAATGACAGGATGAAAAAGAAGTAGGATTGTGCTTTTCCAAATGTCAAAATTTAAAATGCTAATAAAATCCAATAAACAGAATATTTACCATGGCTACAACAACTAGCAAAGGTTAACTTGGACAAGGACTGGAAACCATCAAAGGTACTGAGGGACATCAATCAATGAAGGCACCCAGCCCCAGATGAGGTTTAATCTCGTTGGCATGGGCTCAAGTCATGGAGCTGCTTCTTTCACAGATTGAACCCAACCATACTCATTATTTATAAGAGAATTTTTTAACACACACATTATTTCTTAACTGCGCTGTTTTTTTTTTTTTTGTTTGCATAGCAGAAGTTACTTTTGACTCAAAGTGAGAAAGCTGTTCTTAGGTGATTTAACTCTAACAGTTTGGGTAAGATGACAGAATGCTCAGACACAAACAGGACCTGTCTCTACACATCTTAGACAGAGAGCAGAATATTCAAACATGTGTATCTTGCACTTAATTTAAACTGCGTGGTTGGTTACCTATCTCTTTGGCAATTCAGTATAAAGTTTTATTACTGTGAAATAGAATAGGGTAGGGATTTATGTCACACAAAAATGAATTTCCATGGATGGGAACACACATGAAATAATTTAGGTAAGCAGTATGTCAAATGAAAATTTAAGATGTTTGAGCTGGTGGTGCAAAGGGAAGAAGCAAAAGAGGAGGTTTGTGTAATAGATGATAAATAGATCACATTGCAGAAAGAAAAAAGACCACAGTTGCTAAAGGATGTTATTGCTAATGTTAAAGAATTGTGGAAAACATTAAAGAGTGAATGTTAGGGCCAAGAAATCAAAGCAAATGATTAGATGGGGGTTGGTTCTCCTTTGTATATCAGTGAGAAATGGAACACTTCAAATAAATGTGAACTCGTATAATTATACCCAGGAATGAATGGAAAGTGCAAGCCTGGAGTTTCTATAGGTTTAGTCAGTGGAGATACACTAACAGTGAAAAATATTTCCTCTCACCTCTGTAAAAATCCTTCCTTTCCCTGGATTTCTTTTTATTTCAAAGCAGTCCTGATTCTGAGAAACAGAATGTAAGAATGTTCTTTCTCAGAATAACTCTTATGATTCTTTGCAGGCTTATAATGAAACTCTGGTATGATAGAAGGGTATGAAAATCATTTTTGTTTTTTCATTCTGTAATTCTTATCTTCTTTACATGTTTGTGTGAAGAAATTATTAGTAGGTCTCTGACATTGAGTTAAAAGAAATCCTATTTTTAATTTTCTTCACCTCTCTAGTTCTCAAACTTAGGCCAAAAATATCAAAAAGACTTTAAAACATTATAGAATTTAGAACTTAATTAGCTAACTTTGATGAAGACTCAGAGGAGGAATGAAGACTTTAATTGTTCAAAGTTGATGTTATCCTCCAATGACGGGATTAACAGTGTAGGAAGAAGAGATTTTTCTTGAAAGGCAAGTAATCTTCTTGGTTTGGGACTCATATCTAAGATGGCTGCCAGATGTTTTAATTTTTTTTTAATGTGCAGGAAACTATAGGTAATATAGCTCTGAAGCTCCAGAGCAAGGTCTGGGCTGGTGATACGAATTTGGAGTTATTTGTGAGGATAAGATTGGTGAAGCTGTAAGACCAGATGAGATGGCTTGAGGAGAAATTATAGGAAACTAAGAAAACCCAGGAAAAATACTAGGAAATGCCAATAACAGAATAAATAAGTGCCAAAGAAAAGATGAGAAAGGACTATATAGACAGAGAAAAGGAAAAAACAGTCCAGTGTTGATGAAATCAAAGGTGCAGGGGCAGTAGGGAGCACAACTGAGAATGTCCTAAGGAGTTGGCTCAAAAGAGGCCAATACTGACACTGAAGATAAGGTATTGAAAGTAAAGTCTCAGAAGTACAGTGATCTATTTAACATAATAATTTGTAGTTGTGGTAGAAGACCTGTGTAACTAAAAACACTTGTTTAAAATGTGCTACTTCTTATATTTCTCTATTTGTCTCTTCACTTATTCTTTCAATTGTTATTTCATAATTTTTCAAAACATTTAATTCGTACTTTATTTTGAAAGCATGGCTATTAGAAAGGCAGTACATAAAATATATTAAAGGGCTATGGTTGTCACAATATATTTCCACACATACACACACAAAAAATGAATGAATGAATAAACTCATCATCCTTATCTTCTGACTAAACAAGACCAAAAAAAACTGGAATGATTTTTTTTAAGTTAAAGCTGCTTTTACTGCCTTCTCTATGTTTCAAACTAGCTATGTTCTATTTTGCAATTTTTCAGCAAACTAAAGTTCTGTGGGGAATGAGTAAAATACATGTGCTATCCTCAAATACCTTACATATTATAAAGAAATCAATACAAGGTAGAAAACATGGTGCAAAAGACAGAAATGGTGTCTTGAAGGAAAATTAATCTCTGGTTTAGGAGGGATCTTAGTTAAGGCAATACAAATTTCTCTAATATATAAACCCAAATCTCCATGGCTTCACATAACAGAAGTTTCTTTTTTGCTCCTGTAGAGTGGGCTGGGATCCAGGTTGGCAGAGGCTCCATCATCCACAGTACATAGCTTCCAGGGTCATCTAGAGTATGACATCTAGCTAGAAGATCACCAAAGAGAGAGACTAGTAAGAGCACAGGAGCTTCTCATGGGCCAGGCTTGGAGCAGTACATGTCACTTCTACCACTATCCCACTGGCCAAAATGTGGTCACAAGACTATAGCTATCTTCAGAGCAGGCTGAGCAATTGAGGTTAGCTATATGCCAAAAGGAAAGGTCAAAGGATTTTTAAATAATTAGCCAGTGACACCAGTGACTCCCTGCCAGTGAGGACCTCTTGGGTAGGATTTAGAATTACAGACAATGAGGACATGCAAGAAAATGTTGCAGAATAGGGAGCTGGTGTCAAAGGAAGAACCAATTCCATTTTACCTGTTTGGATAGAACCCACCAGGTTGGTATGATCACATTAGCGTTGAACAAAAGCTCTTTGATAATGTCATCGTCTCACTTGACAATGTTAGTCTAATTCAGAGAAAAAAAAATCTGCAACACATTTCAATTTACTTAACTAAATATTAAATTTGTTAGAGCAGAGAGATGACCTCCCTGGGCTCCCACCTCCGAGGTCATGCCCTCTAGATCTCACGTAGTGAGTTACTCTCAAAACTAAGAATCCAGGTCTTCCAGCTTTTCTTCCAGTCCTCTTTCTGTGATGAAAGTACAAGATTAAACATTTTAAAACCACAAATATGTAGAAATAACTGTGTAATTTCATCATAAATTATTTTGGTCATCTTACTTTAATTTCTACCTTCAAACTAAAGGAAATCAATCAATGCTGATCTAAAATTTCTTCTCTGGTAATCAATATAGGCCATATTTGTTTTGTGGAACAAAAATACTATTTTTTTTTTACTATGAAGACCAGTATATATGCCCTTTTATTCTGGTATCTCATGTAGACATTTAATGTCCAAATGTACAGAATAAGGATAGATGAAGTCGACATGTTTACTATTATTCTTTTACCTAAATTTTAAAAGAAAAAGAGAACAAAAGGTGAATGATGAGTGAATTGCATGGCTATAATTGAATTCGTGTGGATTTCATTGTTATAAAATTATAATTGGCATGGAAACTTAAATGTATATCAAAATGCATGTCACAGCTTTTGAACAAAAATAAATTTGACTTTGGAACACATTTTCTTTAGTGAGAATGATAAATTATCTCATAGCTTATCATTCTCTACTTTTAAAACTCAAAGGTCAGTTCTTTAATTAAAAGATAAAGATAAAAGTTCTCAGTGACCATGTAGTTAGAATCAGGGTAATCGAGTAACAAAAATAAATAAAAGACAAAGAAGAAGAGGAAGGAGAAGACAAATCTATTTTCATAATACTTGGTCCAAGAATAACTTTTTCTAAAGTGTCATAGGACCAACTATTAGGTGTCTCCCATTACAGTACAAGAAAATGAAATTTGTAATGTGCAACAAAGAATTTCTTCTAAATTTACTCATTTCGTTTTTAATCATAGGGCTTAACTATTTTATTCCAGTAAATAATAGATCTCTTATATGTCAACATTCTCTTTTCCAAAACAGTTCATGAATATGAAGGTCAGCCTTCTAGAATAGGAAATATACACAGATAATACTAAGTTAGAATTACTGGTAAATAATGTATTGTTAAGTACAGCCATCTATACCCTTTCCACAGCCTGACAGGCTTCTCCACTTGTCTCCATGGAGGAAGATCAGTCAACTACTTTTTATACCCCTAAGGTTATGGCAAGGTATTGCAAAGACCAGTAGATAATGAAATACATTTGAAAATGTATTTCATCTCTGAAAATGATGCCCCTATATCTGGTTGTATATGTGAAGACAAGGTTCTGCAGCTCTCGAAGAGCCTCCATCAATCACTACAGGCCCAAAAAGAAGTACTGTGGACACTGTCTTATATGCAGACAGGGTATAAGACAGTGTTCGGCCAATGTTTTGGCAAATAGCAAAGGCTTGTGATAAACCAATGCTGGATTGAGGACCAGAAACACTCTACTTTCTATGTACACCTGCCCTCCTGTGAGACTCCAATCAGATTTTTGGACCTGCCATCTAGTGGCCACTGAAATAACAAGGTATTTATTACATTTTGGTCTTCATTCCAGGATTGGAGTTTAAATGCCAGTCATCTGCAAATAAATATGGAGGTGCTCCACCAATGAAGCCTTAGTCCCCTTCTCCTTCATTAGACACACTTCCATTTTCACACAGGAGCTTCAGTCAGACCATTTGTTATATGTGCAAGAAAAACAGATTTTTTTCATGCAAAATGTTACACTTCCCACCTGGAATTGAAAGAGGGAAATAAAGAAGGAAGGGAAGGATGGAGGGAGGAAGGAAGGAAGGAGGGAAAGTCTTCCATTATTGAAAGATCTGCGATCTGCAGTAGCAAATGGAAAAGGGAAGGGGGAGAAGGGGAAACTGGAGTACAGGCATATATTCTGTCAAGTAGCTCTACTTGTGAGACTAATTCTTACAAACTGTGCACCCAACAGAGTAAACCTCTTATTTTGCTGCTTTTTTCTGATCTCCCACATAGCTGTAATGTTCTAGTTGTTTTTCCCTGTCCTATAAACCACATAGGCATTTCATATTATGCATAGTGTTGGCAAAGGAACAATTTACAAATGAATTAAGTAGGTAATAATGTATTAGAACATAGATCTATGGAAATATATGTTACAGTAGCACAACCTGGTAAGAGGTTAGTTTTCTCCTTTTTTTTTCTCTATTATAATCCCTGGTTGTTAGTTTTCCTTTTACTAGGGATTTATTCATAGAATGTAAAAATGTACAGTGGGCTACTATTATGTTTTATTTAACAAAGAAACATGAATATACAGAGCAAAGGCCAGTTTGCGAACTATGCCAGACAGTCCTCAGTCCAAAAGACCTCACAATACAACTCTGAAGCAAGTCCTGGAAAATGTAAGACAGAATGAAAACAGATGGGTGAATGATACTTATTCAATATCTTAAATATAGAACTCAGTAGTGCAGGTGCATCTTCAGATGTTATTTGAAAGAAAAGACGGAATATCTTGGCATTGTGTCATTTATTCATAAATATTATAAATTTTATATTATTTGAGAAACTATTCTAAATATACAGGGTAGTTTAAAAGAAGGTGTGAAAGCCAATTCCCTCAAATGAGACAAAGGGCAAACAGTGAGAAATGGGGCGAAGAGGAGAAAGTAGAGAACAACCAGGCCAAGGAAGGACCTAAGGAAAAACAAAGCCAAAGAGGATGTGTAAAGTTTAAAAGAAAAGAAATGCAGAGATACAAAATTAAAAACAAGCAAGGAGAAGGATGACCTTGACAGCTATATCCTATATTAAATTTGCCAAGAGAATCAAGAAACAATAATGGCAAAGAATGATTTAGTTATGGAAATTGCAAGGGTATAGAATTCTGTGTGATGGACAGGGTGGTAGGTTTTGGTCTTGAAGACAGTATTGATAGAGCTGGAAGAATAGATTTGGCTACCAGCAGAATAAAAGGCAGGAAAGGAGTAGAATTTGCCAGATTGTTAAGGAATACAGAAGTCAGTGAAGCTATCCAATGGGACCATACTTTTCTTTTCTTTGAGCATCCATGATCTGTCCTATACTGTAGTTATTACTGATAACTATACTGATTACCATAGATGTGAGCCAGGACCCCTGAACCAAAATTAGACCCATATTTAAAGTGAAAGGTAAGATTAACACACCTGAAACAATTAGGAAATATAAGGCAGCTGATGATATTGAGGACAGATGGCAGGGCTTTAGAAAAGGAGGAAATCAGCAGACCCCACATAGTGATGGAAACCCATACAGAAAGTAAGGCCCACCAATGGTACTTTAAGAAGTGGTGTGTGGGGAATTAACATCATAAATATGATGAAATTCATCAATATAGAAATCAATATGGTGGTTTGGGGGAGCAGCAAAATGCCTTCACTGATTGAAATAGACAGTCTGAGCAGGAGCATAGGAAGATAGCAGGTAGGATGGTAAGGTGAGGATATATTGTGTGAACCTAAGAAAGTAAGGGCTTATCAACATATTATGGGATCATTCATTCATTTATTCTAGAAGTGATTATTGAGAGTGTATTATATGCAAGGCAAGGACAAGCCTTGCCCCCTTACGGAATTATATATGCCACAAGAGATATGTAATGTAATTTGTGTATATGTGTGTATGTGTGTGTGTGTGTGTGTGTGTGTGTGTGTGTGTGTGTGTATGCTTTCACCTTAGAGATGTTATGTTCCAATGAAGGAAAATAGAAGCTGCCTCCTCAAATGAAAAAGTAAACAAATAAATGAACAAGGTAATTTCAAATAATGATTAGTGCCATGGAAAACATGAGTGATGGAAAAGAGACTGGCTGGAAGAGAGATGACCCAAAATGGGAAGAACAGAAAGTAAGTATTTGAAGGTGGAAATTCTTAAGACCTGGAGACCATTTGAATACAGAAAAGACATAGAAGGCATAAGTATTTATACCCAGCTAATCTGCAAAATTGAAGTTTGCTAGTCATATAAATGGGAAGATGGAAAGTGAGAAGTACTGAGGAGTGGGTAGGAAACTCAGTGTTCCCATAACCCCTCCTTGTTGTAGTCATTTGTTAACCCCTTGGTCACCACTCAGTTTCTTAAAGATGTTAGCCACTGGCTCACTAATTCTCTTTCTATTTATACCCCATCACAATTCTTGGTCATTTCAGGGTCTAAATATATAGACCTTAAAATGCCTCCTCTCAGTTCATGGAACTTTTCTCATGATGTATTCTCTGCTGTACTGCAACCACTCATTCCCATGGCTGTGCTTTGACATTTTAATCCCTCATAACTACAACTTTCCATAATTTCTACTTGAAACATCCCACTCTTCAACCACTGCCTAATCTCTTCACATCTCAATCTCTCTGTTAGCCCTATGACAACAATTCCTTAAAACCACTTGGACCTTTAATTCATTGATTTTACCCACAGTCCCTCATATTCTCACTTTATTTTATAGCTTAGGTTCCATGAACAAAGATTTTAATCATTTCCTCACATACATCTTGACCTTGGCCTTCTCTTGCCTTATTCTGCTTTTCTGGCAGAGTTTAGCTTTATAGACCATAAACAATTCCTTACCCTATTCCATACCTGCACATTGTTGAATGTGGCTAGAGAAAAACACACAAGCAAACTGATGACTCTCACTTTACTTTCTTGATAATTCAAGGATGTCCCTAGTGATGCCAAGCAATTTTGTTATGTTTCTCTGTCCAAAACTCTCCCATATCTCAACAAGAGTAGTTCATTCTTTCCTTCTCTCCAACTTCCACAACCTCCTTCCCTATCCTTCCTCTTAACTTATAACCTTGTTTCTGACTTCACTCAGAAATAAAAGCAATCAAAAGGCAATTTCACACACACTTGGTCTCCAACAAGCCTACCCTCCCATCTGCGTCTGTGCCCATGTACTCTGCCTTATATCCCTAAACTGCAGGTAAACTGTGTTCCCATTTCAGCCAACACTTCATGTGCAAACGACTACAACAAGGAGGGGTTATGGGAACACTGAGTTTCCTACCCACTCCTCAGTGTTCCCACTTTTCACTTTCCATCTTTCCATTTATATGACTAGTAAACTTTAATTTCGCAGATTAGCTGGGTATAAGTACTTATGCCTTCTGTGTCTACTCTGTATTCAAATTGTCTCCAAGTCTTAAGAATTTCCACCTTCAGGGCATGGGTGAGGCACTGGGTTCGATCCTCAGCACCACATAAAAATAAAGGTATTGTGTCTGCCTACATCTAAAAAAAAAAAAAAGGTTTTTGAAAAGAATTTCCACCTTCAAATATTTACTTTCTGTTCTTCCCATTTTGGGTCATCATGTCATGTGCATTGCATCACCCCTTCTCACATACAAACAATGCTTCTAAAAAAGTCACTTCTTTCTTTTGCTTTATTGATTTTCGTCTCAGTACTAAATCTTTCCTATCTGCATACAAACATGTTATAATCTCTCTCATCCTGAAAGTATTCTAATGACCCATAGTCCTTGGCAGCTACTGTCCCAATTCATTGACTCCCATTGTAGCAGGTCTTCCCAAGAAACGTCTATAAGTCATTATAGACACTCTCTTAATCCTATTCTTTCATTATCCTTCTCCAGTTAGTTTTTCACCCACCAGTCTAGTATTCATGCTAAGGTCTCCAGTGACTTTCATGTTGCCAAATACATGAACCAAGTTGTAGTCTTCATTTTTCCTGATCTCTTAGCATTCTTTTACTTGGTTCATTTTATTCTTTTACCACTAAAACATTCTCTTCACTTTGCATTCAGTTCACTGGCTCTGCCGATTCTTTTACCTTCTTCCCAGTTTACTACTTCTCAGTTTTATTTGCTAGTGTATTCTCATTTCTCCATTCTGAAAACATTACAGGGTCTTAAGGCTAAATCTTTGAACCTCTTCCCTTCTTTTTCTCCATGTACTTTTTAAAGATTCACATCCTAACAATGGTTCCAACTTGTGTTTCTAGTCCTGGCCTCAGAATTCTGGGTTCACATAACCAATGGCCTACTGACCATCTCCACTATATTTCTGTTATGGTTTGGATATAAAGTGTCCCTCAAAGATTCACATGTTGAATGAAGGCTTGGACCCACATGCAGCAATGTTCAGATGTGGGACATTTGAGAAGCGTTTGGATCATGAGGGCTCTGATAGCTGAATGGACTACTGGGAGGTTTTCCATCCTGTAGGAAGTGGAACTAGTTGAAGGAGTAGGTCTTTGGGGGCATGAACTTGAGGACTACATCTTGTCTCTGGCATCTTCCTCCCTCTCTCTCTTTTTCCAGGCTTTCATGAGTTGAATAGTTTTCCTCTGTCACACCCTTCCACCATGATGCTCTGCCTCATCCTAGGCCCAGAGCAGTAGAGCCACCCTGGACTGCAACTGCTGAGACCATGAGCCAAAATAAATCTTTTCTAAGCTGATTTTTCTCAGGTGTTTTGTCACAGTGACAAAAAAGTTACTAATACAATGTCTAATGAGTATTTCAAACTTAATGTACCAGAAATGGAATCCTATTTTACCCAACAAATATGCTAACTTCCCCATCTTGGTAACTAGCATCCTCATTCTTAGAGTTGATCAATTCAAAAATGTTTTTATTTCTCCCTTACCTTTATTTCTTTCAAAAATCCAATCAATAAACAAATTCTGTAGTTCTACCTTCAGAATATATCCAAAATCTTACCATTTTCCATTCTCACCACTTCCACTACCTTGTTTCAAAGTACTGTCATTTCTTACCTGGATTATTGCAGTAGTCTCCTAATTATGTTTCCTGCTTCTAGCCTCTCCACTTACAATCTATTCTCCAAAGGTAGCTATTGATTCTTTTCAATGTATGTAATGTAATTGCCATCAGACCATATCACTCCTGTAATAGAAACTCTATTAGACTCCCCATCTCACATGGAAGAAAAGCTGAAACCTTCACAATAGCCCTCCAGGCCATCCACATTCAGTCTCCCCTATGACCCTTGTGTTCTCATTTAATGCTAGATCCCTCACTCACACCTCTCAGGCCTCATTGGCCTCCTTGCTTTCCTCAAACCTCCCAAGCATGCTTTCACCTTGTGGACTTAACACTTGCTTATCTCACAGCCTTCTTATGATTATAGACATTTCCTGTGACTCTTACAAACAAGAAAAAGCTTGTTTGTCCATCGTCTTCAGGGCCTTTGCTCAATTTTCACTTCCAAGTAAGGCCTTTCGTAACCTCTATAGTTAAAATTGTAGCCCCTCCTTTGCTTTGTAGCATTTAACTCCTTTCTAACATGATATATGTTCATTATATGTTCATTTACATGTTTATTTCTACTTGCCATGGAATATAATCCCCTTGATTGTAGGAGCTTTTTGTTTTTGTTTTTTGTCTGTTTTGTACTCTAAAAAGCCCCTAGTGCCTAGAACCATGCCAGCCACATAGTGTTCAGTAAATATTTGTTGGGTAAATCAAAGAAGAGAATGAATGCTCCTCTCACTTAGTTTCCTGGTATTTTTATTAAATGCAAAACATAATATTGTGGCATGGGCTTCAAGATTCTCCATGGCAAAATTTTCAGATTTTTTAAAATTAATTTTGAAAGTAAGAGCACTTATGTAAATATATCCAGAATATTAAGATAGGCCACTATTTCTGTTCAGTACCCAAAGCAGCAACATCCAAAGTATTTATTATCTTTTTGCATTCAGTAAATGTTTATCAGGGAATATGGGTGCTCTAGACACAGGTAGTGACATGTGCAAGGGCTCAGAAGCATTAGAGAACAAGCTGCAATGGACTTGCAATATTACAAGTGACAGATAATGGTGCTGATGTAGTACAGTGGGGCAAAAGAGGTGAGAATGTGAGAAACATCATGAAGTAAAAGGTCATCATGATCACAAAACCTGATTAATGGAGACACAAAATATTGTCTATCTTTATCAGGCTGTTAAGTGGAAAGTGATTATAAAAAAATTAGAGTAGAACTTGAACATAGAGGACATGGGTTGTGAAATTCCCTTTACAGGATAAAGACTTAAAATCCCTCATTGTCATAGTGACTATAAAAGTATTCAATCTGCTTACTTCTGACCCTGGTGAAATCATTGCAGAAGATGCTCCCATATCAAACCCTAACTCTCTTTCTTCCATTCCCCCAAATGACAGTTGAAATAGTTCAAGTTTCCAAATTTTCTACCTTGAAAGTAATCTTACCCTTCCTGAAATCAATTTTTCTTATTTTATCCAAAGAAATTTGTAAGAAATATATTAACATATGTATGTATATGTGTACGTTTGTAAAAAAGTAAAGTTATAAAGAAAATTAGCTTTTTTAAATTTGTAAGTTTAATAAGTTGATATTACTTTAAAACCCAATTAACTGTTAAGTATTGCTTTCTATACACAAAAGTCTTCTCTGGATATTAAAAAAAAATTGCATGAGAATTGGAAATCATTATGGGCTGGTGATTATTTGAGGAGTGATGAAAAAGCAACAGATGAGGGCTGGGGATGTAGCTCAGTGGTAGAGTGTTTCCTAGCATGTGTGATGCCTTCGGTTCAATACTCAGTACTGCAAAGAAGGAGGAAAGAAAGGGGCAATAGATAACTCCCAGGTATGGTACCTGGAAGCAGGATGAGTTGTGATGCTATTCATTTATGTATGGAACAAAGGAAGATGAAAAAGTGTGGAGGAGAACATGAGTTTGGCTTTGGACATGTTGAATTTAGAATGCTTTTTAGACATCCTATTGGAATTTTTCAGTAGGTCATTTGGTATAGAAGGTTAGCAGTCAAGAGAGCATTAATGACTCAAGATATAGATTTAGAAGGCATTTTGAAGCAGGGAGATGGGTGGATGTCCAGTGGACAAGTAGACACATTAGCCTGAAGTATGTGTAATGAAACATTACAAGATATCCAGGAACTTACATAATCACTTCTCTGGCATTTTTCTCAACTAGTTTTCTCTTAAGTTCACTCCCACTCATCCCCCACACCAACACACTTCCTATTCTCTGCCTTCCTTTCTATTTAAAAACTGCACTTCACCACCAGGACCTTTTATATTGTAGATAGATATGCCTTGATTTCTGAAATAATTGTGTACTTCAAATCTGTGTGCAGAAAATTTTTATTTACGTAAGATTACCCTTACTAAACTATAAAATCTCATCACTTTAAAAAACTATGGAATGAATTTGTTTGCATTATCAAAAATGTACCCCAAATTAATTTATTCTATGAGGATTTTTGTCAGTTTTCTTGCTGGGGTGCATTATATTCATTCATAATGTCAAATCATTGGGATATTTAAGTAGAACCCTATTAAATAATGGGGAGTCATTTTTATTCTTTTTCTTTCCAATCTCAGGAAAGGAAACAAAGGTACTGAGAATTCCCTAAGTGTCTGCCTTTTAGAAGTCAGCTTTCCTACAGAATGTAACTTTCCATTTTAATGTTCTTTGAGATTCTTTTCTCTTGTCCTGAATCATTTTAAACATGTTTTTTTTTATTTTATAAGATTTTTTAAAAAATATTTTTAGTCGTAGATGGACACAATACCTTTATTTTGTTTATTTAGATCTTTTAATGTGGTGCTAGGGGTCGAACCCAGTGCCTCACGCATGCTAGGCAAGTGCTCCACCACTGAGCCACACCTCAGCCCCTAAACATGTTTTTTTTTTTAAATATTTTTTAGTTGTCAATGGACCCAGATTTTATTTATTTATATGTGTTGCTGAGAATCAAACCCAGTGCCTCACATGCTAGACAAGTGCCCTACCACTGAGCCACAACCCCAGTCCTAAACATGTTTTCTTGCTATACCCCTTTATCACCTCTATGCCTAAGTAAGTTTATTTACTTTTTAATTTTAGAGTATCTTATGACTGTTCTGTTCCCCCATACTTGAAATTTTCCTGACAGAGGCAGCCATTGAGTGGAAGGTTTATGTTGGTTTTATCATAGTAGTTGTAATCTCTGTTGTCCCAGTTTTCTAGAATCTGTGATCATCTGGGACTTCCCCCTGCTGTGCCTCTCTATTGGTAGTCTCATTTTCTTTCTTATATCTAATCTGTCTCTCTCCAAAAAAGCTTCTGCAAAATGTATCTTCCCCCCCAATCACAATGCTACAGTTAGTATATGCAGTCTCTATGGTAACTGGGTTACAGGCCACAACACCAAGATTACTGGAGCCACCATCATAGTGGAGAAATTGGCACAAGCCCTCCTCTGGCACCACATAAGTTTGCCGGTTGAAACTGAAATCAGATACTAGTATTTTAATATGCAGGGCAAGGAAGGTAGCAGAGGAAAGGCTATAAATCCAGACTCTCTAAAGCCATATTATTAGGATTTGATGGCATTCTTGATATTATTTTTCATGAAGAAAGCCAGACTGGTGTGCTGATCCTGACCATACATGGATAAACTGGTTGAATCTGAGAAGATTCCTTTTCTTACAGATACATGACTAGTTTCTAAATAATCTAATTTTACTGAAATTAGGATATATTCTTTTTAAAATTATCTTTATTTTATTTATTTGTTTGTTTGTTTGTTTGTTTGTTTATTATGTAGTGCTGAAGGTCAAACCTGGTGCCTCACCCATGCGAGGCAAACACTCTACCACTAAGCTACAACCCCAGCCCCTAGAATATATTCTTAGTAAGCTCAAGGAAATTACCACTATACAGTAAAAATTATTCACTGGCATTTGAAGTACACACTTTTTTAGGTGGTTTCTCCAGCAACTACATATTGCCCCAGGGAGGTCAAACAGCAAAATTGTCCCTATCTGAGCATACTTGAGAACAGAGGCAGTTCTGTTGGATCAGTAGGGAGTGAAGATAAAGCAGTGAGGCTCATCTGCTATGCTTTCTCAAGAACTGAACCTTCCTTCTAGAGAGAGGAAATGACAGACTCTCAGGTAGAGAGAGATTTAAAGCAGGGTTTTATAACCTTAGCCCTGTTGACATTTGGGGCCACATAAACCTTTGTTGTGCAGAGCCATCCTGTGTGTTGCAGGATGGCTAGCAGCATCCCTGTCATATACCCACTAGATGCCAGTAGCAACTTCTCCAGCTGTGATAACTAAAAAATCAAACGTCCCCAGGTGGGGGCAAAAATAGCCCCTGTTTGAGGTAAGGCTTAGGTAAGAAATGAGTTTGAGAATTCCTTCGAAACCAAAATATTTGTTCAATGAGTCACTCAGGAGGTCTATATTGAGCCCCTACTATTTTCCAGGCTCTCTTCTATTTATCAGGGATATGACGATGAGCAAGTCCTGATCTCATGGAACTTACATTCTAGAAGATGTCTGCCACATGTTTTTAACCAGCTGGATCCCATTCCCTCCTAACAGCCGAACAGCAAATGCTTCAAGCCAACTAAGGACCCAAGAAAGAAAACACAAGTTCATATTTGAAACCCTTTTTTCAGTTTATGAACCTCAAAACTGGCTTTGATTTAAAAATGAAGCTTGGCAAGTGATTAGTTCATATGTTTTAGTTTATAATATGTTTTAATCATTTTGGGTGTTTTCAAAACAAATGGTGAGATTAGGGGTTTTTCCCCCATCTATTTTTGGCCCCTTTCCTTTGGAGAGCCCTTCTTTTTTGATTAGTTTTGGTGCTGTTAGTATATTTAAGGAATGCTTTTAAGTACTTGCAATGTGCACACGTGGGTGAAAGGAAATGAGGAAGAAAAAAACCTTAGACTACACTATCCCTGCTCAAACACCACTTCCTTAAGAAAGTCTCCTCAGAAACCCCTCATCAGCAAGCCCCCTGACCCAGGTGTTCTCCAAGCACTCTTCGCATATCTTTTCTGTACACGCTTCCTGCACCCCATCTTGGTTGCAATTAAAGAGCCAAATGTGAAGTTCATTGTTCAGGTTTTTTCTTCAGAATGTAAGCTTAATGGGGATTCTTACCATGTCCATTCTGTCCATGGATTCTTACCATGTCAATTCTATTATTTTCAGTACACAAGAAGGGTTTAAAAATACATGTTGAATGTCTCATAATTGACTGAAAAACCCAGCTTTGAAGATGTCTTGCCTAAACACTTTTCACCTATGAGCTGCATATAGTTTACTCTGCTCCAACTCTGGGTCTTTACTATTGTATAGACTATGAAGTAACATATTTGCTTTTTAGTACCAATGAAACTCCCAAAGTTAGAAATTCTAGAGAATAGTTTAGATTCATTAATCTTAAGGCAATTTCAGTCTTACACAGAGATTGCAAGAATGTAAGGGAAATAATAGGGCATAGAATTTGTGAATATTTCTAAGTATTACTAATGCCATGAGTGTTTATTAAGAGTTAAAGTATTTAGAGGATATATGCTTTTGTTTATCTGTGTGAGGTAGAGTAAAGGTGTAAAACTATTTACATGTTTTCTTAGTTAATGTTTGTTTCCTCTACTAGAATTTAAGTTCCTTGAAAATGAAGAACTTGATCTGTCAACAATGTTATCTCATGTGCCTAGGGTAGTGTATGACACAAAACAGGTAAATATTTGTAAATATTTGTTGAATGATTAAATGGTAGGCATTCCATCAATACTATGTTGATGATAGATTAATTGCTTCTAAGTGAACTACAAATGCAGTAACATGATGAAGTTCTTCATTTACTTCATTTATTCAACATCTTAGAGCAATGCCTGGATCACAGTAAGCACTCAATAAGTATTTGATAAGTGAAGGAAATAATTACTGATCCAATGTGCTCAAGGATGGAATTTTTACTAAGCATATTGGTTTGCTAGAACTACTATAACAAAGTTTCACAGACTGGGTGGTTTAAGCAACAGATTTTTGTTTCATTTTGTTTTGTTTGTCTCACAGTTTTGGAGGCTAGACATCCAAGGTAAAGGTGTCAGCAGAGTTGTTTCCTTGAGAAAGCCATGGGTGAGAATCTGTCCCATGCTTCTCATTCAGCTCCTAGAGATTTATTATCAGTCTTTAGTATCCCTTAGCTTGTAGAAGCATCACTCTGATCTCTTCCTTCATCCTCACATGAACTTCTCCCTGTATGTATGTCTGTGTCCAAATTCCCCCTTTTTATAAGAACACCAGTCATTTGAAATCAGGGGCTCACTCTGCTCCAGTACAACCTCATCTTAATTAGTCACATCCACAATGACCCTATTCCCAAATATAGTTGAAGTACTTGAGGCTTCAACATACGAACTGGAGGAAGCATAATTCAATCCATAATATTAAAATAATAGAGATCTTCAGGTAGTAATATTTTGATGAATGACTCCTATTTGAAAAACACCAGCTTCTCAAAATAACATCTAATTTTATGATTCAATATGGAAATTGATATGGTAACATTAAATAGCATTTACTACATTAGGCAAAAACTCACATTTATAGAAAGGAAGCATGAAGTAAGTCCATGAGGCCTGACTATACAGAGCACATTTTCTTGAATGCTAAGTGGCCTAATGTGACTAGAAAATGTGTTATATGGGGAAGGCTACAGAGAGATTCCAGAGGGATTTTATATGAAGCAAAGGGGTTTGGGATTTGGGTTTTATTTTAAAGACCTCAGAGAACCACACAGAAGTTAAAACTTATTGAATGGCCAAAGAATATTAAAAGGGTAAATTTTATTGAATATAAATTATGCCTCAATGAACCTGACTTTAAAAAGAAAAAAACAATGCAGTCTAAGAATGGACCTTAGGGATAAGCAACTCAGAAGTTTTGGTGCCATTTTGCTGCCTCAGCAGCAGTCATAAGTCTGCTCAGCTTTGGAAGGGGCTCACCTCCAGTGTCCTCTGCTGTAACAACAACAACAACAAAAAGTCTGGTTGGACCCAATGAGACCAATGAAATCATCAATGCCAGCTCCCATCATCACATCAGGAAGTTGATCAAAGACTGATCATCTGTAAGCCTATGACTCAACATTTTACACTAGATGCTGGAAAACACTGTGGCCTACTGGGAGAGCAAGATGAGTACAAGGGTTTGGCCAGTACCTCACACCAGTGAGAGAAGGAAACGTGGCTAAGGAGGATGTGCAGGCTGCTTAGAAGATACTTGGAATCTAAGAAGATGGATTACCACATGTTCAAAGCAAGCGCATTCTCATGGAACACATCCACGGGCTGCCAGACAAGAACCATAAGAGCAAAAAGCCTGTTAAGTGCAGTGAGAAGCACCCAAGTCAAGAAGAAGGAGCTCTCCAAAACCTTCACAAGGAGGGAGAGACCATATAAAGCTTTCTCTGCCTGTACACAGAGGCCTCAGTAATTACATAGATCTGTCATTGAAATAAAACAAGCCTTTTCTGCCTGCCAAAAAAAAAAAAGAGAGTGAGAGACAGAGATAGTTTGGGGTGACCTTGGCAAAAACAGTTTAATTAGCAACACAGCTAGATAAACCAGATTTTAATGGGTAGAGGAATAAATGGAAATTTAGGAAGCTCAAAGTTGGCACAAAGCAGGGAAAAAAGCTCAGGTCCACAGAAAGTTTCCTGCCTGTCATTTTATTATGATTGCTTTTGTGTTTGCTACTTAAGATGAGAACTGCTAAAGCATGTTGACGGACAGTAGGAAAATTGAAAATACAAAAGAGGGAAGGAGTAACTGATATAATAATATCCTAGAGGAGATCATCCATGCTAGAGAGAAAGGTCTCTGAGATGTTATGGGTGGGTTCAGCATCAGAGATGAAGTAATGCAAAGTGCTGTTTGATGACCTAAGTTTCCTCTCTGTCAAAGGAGGCAAGGTTAATAGCTAGGAGTGAAGGGAGGGTAGGGGTTGGTTATAAGGAATTACAGTAATGGATGAAACTGGGGAATGAAAAAGGAAACCAACTAGGAATAAAGATTTGCAAAGTAAATCTGATACCCTAGCTCAAGCTGGAAACTAATTCTGAGGAGCATCAGGCTGTACCATTTTGTGTTTTTATTTTAGCGTTGCTCAACAGCCTGGGAGCTGAGGAGAAAACATTTGATCAGGTGTAACTGAGCTCAAGGGCTAGGTAGGTTCAGCTGAGATGAAGGAATTGACAGAGCTGGTACATGCCTTTAAAATTAACAGTGATGGTGCAGAGAGAGAAAATTAACGATAAATAGTCAGGGAGAAAAGAGCAAATACATGAAAACCAAAAAGTCATGGTAAGAAGGTAGAGTTATCTGAGATAATCAACTTTAAAAGCGGAAAGATTTATTTTGAACCACACCTTTGGAGGTTTCAATCCATGACTAATTGGCCCCATTGCTTTGGGCCTCTGGAGGCATAGTATATCATGGAGGGAGGAATGCATGCTAGAAGCAGCCTGTTCATCTCAGAGCTGGGTGCAAAAGAGAAAGAGGATGGATTGAGGTCCACATACATGGGTGTTCAGGGGACATTCAAGATCCAAACTATAGCAGCAATCATCATTACCACCATTACCACAGACTGCTAATCCTTAGAGAAAGAATGTTACCTGTTATGTAAGAGTGGAAGACATGGAACCTCCCTGGGGCAATGGTGATCATCTTGACAACAGGCAAATGTTTTTACTTTTTGCATGGATTCCAAAAGTGTAGTGATATTGCCCTAAAGGCATCCTCTCTTATTTCTTTTATTTTAAGATTCTCAATGTATTCTATCAGAATTTCCGGAGCTGGGATGCTTCTTTTGGCCTTCACTCTCTCTGTGCTTCCTCTTCCTCCTGTCTTTAGGCGTTGAATGTTGGCGTAAGTGTCAGCAACATTCCCCTACCCAGTGACCAAATGAAGTTTTCCTGTAAGCATAATATTGGTTCTTGTTTTTTCCAAGAAGACTGGGCTAAGAAGTTGGTGCTCGGTTAGAGAATATTTTTAGGTGCTTAACAGATGACACTGTAAAGCTAATCTCTAATGCCCTATGCATTCAGATGAACCTGAGTGTCTCTCTATGGCATTCATAAGGAGAAGTCTGTTCCTATGGGTCCTGTCTCCATATGTCAGCCTAGCAAAGTAACCAACCATGTTATTCACTGTGAGATACCATGCTCTAGTTATCCTTTACTTGCTTGAGTGGACTAAGATGAACATAATATGCAGGGTTTAGTAGTTTTCTAAACCCTGTGAGAATTCCTAAGCTCTTTCCCTTGGTGCTGTCTATATATAAGTTCAAAAAATAGCTTTGGGGGAATTTCAATAAGCAATTCTAAAGAAGTCCTCTTTTCTTTGCAAATATAAATCCTTGTAGAATTCCATTTTTTCCTGTTTTTCCCCCTACTCCTGATCCTATTATAGCTCTTTCCAGCAATGCTAAAACCCAGCTGGTCTAGAGATTAATATGACCAGACATAACATGAATTTTTTAAATCTCAAGTCCCAGTTTCTCCTTCTTCATCAATCAAATATAGGTTATATATGTGTGTATGTATGTGTGTGCATCTGTGTGTGTGTGTGCAGTGTATTATCATAAGTTTTCTCTAAATTCATTGTTTTTCTGGTCTCACTGTCTTCTAAAATTATTCCTAAATGCTTCTTGTTATAAAGAAGTAGAAGAAGAACCTGACTAATAGGGAAAGAACACGAAGTGATGGAAAATGGAAAAATAAAATACACTAGGAAAGAAGGGAAACCAACAAGGAAGAGGGAAAAGTAGTAATTTCCCTTTTGTCTAGTCTCCTCAGAAACTTTTAGGTTTGGTTTTGATATTTCTTTTACCTAATGCCCTCAAATGATCTCTCTTCTTCCTGGTAATTTGTTCTAACAAAAAAGTATGTATATATATATATAAACACATACACACATATATTCCAAGTCATGAACATATATAATACATATATGTATTCCAAGTCTCCTATATGTACATATGTGACTGTGTACATATAGGAGACTTATGTACCTGCCCAGCAGGTTGAAAGCTCTTCCCCACAATCTTAGCATTCTCTCCATCTTGCCAAGCCCCTTACTCATATCTCCTACCTGCCCAGCAGGTTGAAAGCTCTTCCCCACAATCTTAGCATTCTCTCCATCTTGCCAAGCCCCTCACTCATTGACCTAGGGCACTTGGACTCCTTGCCTTTAGTTCCACCCACCCTCTACCCTATGCTGGCATGGAGAGTGTTAATGGCTGATGCAAGTTTGAAAGAACGTAAGCAATAATTTGATTTTACTTTGTTAACATTCAAAATATAAACAGGTAAACTACATGTTGAATTCATTAAATTCTTCCTCCACTGCTTTGAAATATGAAAACTACATTTTTTAAAAAGGGATTGATTGGTGTCATGTACGTATTTGTTTATGCAAGATAATAAAAGTATTAACATGGAGGTGGAATAATTATATTTATAATTCCTTCACCACTGTTTATATAAGATGGAAACATCTGAAAAGAAATGAGAGAAAACATTTGCTGCTCTCTACATACATTAAATTTTTCTATTTTTGTTGAGAAGGCATGTGAGAAGAAAAACAAGTTTAATAAGTTGAGGAAAAGTTGGTGTTCTTTATATCATGTTCACTGATATTTACCTAAGGTGGCTAGCCTTAGAAAATATTAAACTATAATGGAGGGGTTACCCCCTTATAAAGGAACATAGGGACTAATGACATGTAATTACTTCATTAACTGCTGTCTAAGATTAAGATTACTTGAGTAGAGCCAGTGGCACACTCCTGTAATCCCAGTGGCTTGGGAGGCTGAGGCAAGAGGATCTTGAGTTCAAAGTCACCCTTAGTAACTTAATGAGTCCCTGTTTTCAAATAAAATATTAAAATGACTGGGAATGTGGCGCAGTGGTTAAGTGCCCCTGGGTTCAATCCCTGGGGGGGAAAATTACTTGAGTAAGATTAGGATCCTCTGTTAAATGCTGAAATTGTTCTGTCATAGAGAGTGGCATACTGAGTCAGGGAGACCAATGATATGCAATTTGCCTGTAACTTCAGATGTGCTTCTCAGAGCTGAAACCTGCTTAGTTATTCAAAGAGAAAATAAAAACAAAAAAACGGAATTTCAGATTCATTTATAAGAACCCATTTCAAAACTTAAATATTTCAGGGTAGACCTTTATAGTATTTGAGAGTGGGGAAGAGGTTTATTATCTATTTCAAATTAGCTGTATTGATAATTTAGGCCATGAAGGGTCAGGACATTTATGAGAGGTTAATTTTCACAGGGTAACTGAAAAAGAACAAATAAGGAAGAGAAATAGGGGTTGTTTGGGGGAGGTTGTATTTATGATAACTCATCTGAAGTGAGCTACTTTTATGGAGACAAAAAATGGCCTTTAGGGCAGAAGTAGAATCCAATTGGCAGACTAATCAATAACAGGCTCTGAAAAATTGTCTGTTGAACTAATGAATGAATATATGGCTCCTCTGGAAAATATTTTTCATATTCTCCTTTATCTAAACCAAGTCTCAATGGTAACTTCCAAAATGTAATCAGGCTCAGTTAAGAAAGAGTTGAATTTTAAAAAGAGCACAGTCACTAGTTTTTATAATGTATTCCTTTTTTTAAATCCTTATTCACACTCCCAATCCTGTCCACCCCATAGGCAACTATATTTTATTGTCAATTGAACCAAGTTTACAAGAAAGCAATGGGAGATGAAGATAGAAAGGTAGTGAGAGATGTACTGCTTTAGGCCTTATAGCCCGTGGTATGGGCTTTGGAATCCCAAGCGTCAGAGAGCCTGAACAATTCTAAAGGGCGAGAGGGTCTTTGAAATTACAGCAACCCTGTTATTACGGAGTGGCCAGATAAGGCCCTTTTAGCCTAAGCCTGGAGGCACAGATGTAAGAATTTGATTTAGGATATATGTCAAATGTGAAATTTCTGACCAGTGTACCTGAAAACAAACTGTGCCTTTCTGGACCTTCCTTTTGTGCCTACTGAGCCAGTTTTACCCACTGGACACTTCCATTTAGCAAATTATACCTAAGACAAATGCAGGAAGCAAGTGTGTTTTAGAACTTTCATAAGGCCTTCAGTTCCAAATTATTGGATTTAGACATTTCAGAAAAGAATTTTGTATATTAGGTAGCTTTTCCTTTGTACTAATTGTCCAATAATAGAATCCCTGGGCACTTTTAATAGTGTGTACCCAAGTCACTTTGCAGGAAATAGAGGTTGAAAGTTCACTCAAGACATGGACACTCTCTGATCAGGTCCTACCAAAGTAAACCAATTTGGCACTCATCCTTTGTCATTTTTAATTTTTCTATGCTCTTCTGTTTTTGTTTTTGGTTTTTTTTAATAAAGTTGCAATCCAGGAAATTGATTTCACAAATCATCAACAAGTCGCTATCCAAGTGTGAAAAACCATTACTCTCACGATCCTAAGTGGCCACACATAGGATCTGTTTTCATTCTTTATGGTTTCTGTTTTACCAAATTCATCTTCATTACACATGTCATCTGTACCAGGCAGACAGTTAGTTTTCACTCTTTAACCAAGCATCAGATTTAAAAATCTGATGACTCTTTCAAAAGTTTTTCCCAAAACCTAGACCTAGAACCTGATGTTGTTTGTCTGGCCAAGATGGATTTCTGATTTATCCAAGGAGATTTTTAGCAGAACCTTACACTTACCATCTAAATTAATGATATCTCCTTCTTTCCCATGACAAAAATCACTCTACGCTATATACATTATGTTAAAAAACTTTTTTTAGCATGTGCACATATTCAACATATTCTGTAAAACCTTTTTCATTTTCATCATACTGACAAGCTGATTCCATTAAATCACCCACCATCATCATGTTCACTCTTTTCCTTCTTTTTTGAAAAGTTAGAAAACAGTGATCATAGAGTTTTTAAGGCATTCACTTTGGCAAAAATAAATCCGTAAAAACATGAGTTCCATTCCTTGAAATTAAGAAAAAAAAAAAAGATGAGTAATGTCATTTTCTCCTCAGTCCTTCTCTTGAAGCTGTTCAAGATAGGGAAAGAGGCTATGGCTCTTTTAATTTTTTTCCCAAAAAATGGAAATTTTTTAAATGTTCTGAATATAGATCAAACTTCATTATCTCAGTATTTTTTATGTGCTATTTGTTACTTAAAATAGACACTGCAATAAATTGAGTGGATGACATGAAAGGATTTCATTCAAGGATTTTTGACTCTTGGCACACTTGGATACTATGCTATTTGACAATGTTTTAGGGTCACACTGCTGTTTTGAATTAGGGAAGTTATATTCCCTCTCCTCCCAACACCATGCTTTCCTCACTGAGAGGGAAAAAAATCATATGATCACGCTGCTGCTGGGTCATTTAAAGCATAGAGTAGATGTGTGAAATGAGAGAAAAAATGCTCAGTATGGGGTTAATTAGCTCTGTGGAGTTGTGGGTGGGTCACTTCCTTAGGACCAAATCATGCAGGAGGAACCATGCATGTGCACATGTACAAAATTAAAAGAAAACTATGAACCCTCAGACTCTGGGGCACAAATTGGAGACAAGAAAGGAACTCTTGTGCAATGAGTACTTTGGGCTTCATTGGTCAGAGACAAATGGACTTCCCTTGAGTGTCAGGGGCAGGCCACTGTCAGACACTGGAAAAGAATCCATAGTTTGAGAAATCCCTCGAGAAACAGGTACTTTTTAAAATTTACCTCTGCCAACACTTTTTAAATGATTATCTTCTCAGTTTCTTTTAATGTGGCTTATTTTCTAGTTCTCATCTTGGAAACAATATAATTTCTTTCTGATACTATGGCTGAATCCTTTATGTTTTCATCACGGTGCTTCACACACTGCTAGGGGTGCCCTGCCCGCTGAGATCCGCTCAGCCATGGTTTGGCCTGAGGGATTCCCACCAGGTTGTTTATAGTCTAATCCTTTCATGAAGTGGGAGGTTAAAGAGCAGACAGAAAACATTCTCATTTCCTAGATCCTTAATAGGTAACTACAGGAATTGAGAGGTTTACAGGGAAGTCTCTCAGGCCAGCTTTTCTAGGGCAGAAAGATATTATAAAGTCTGTATGAGAATATGCTAACAAAGAGCCAGGAACCAATGGAGATTAGCAGTGAGGAAAACACTGATGATGAATATGTTAATAAGTTTTCAGTGCAAACCATTTGTATTTTCTTTTTTCTACCTAAATTACTCTAACATTACTACGAACAGGTCCTCACAGAATGTGTGGACCAAAAGTTCCCAAATGTTTATTAACTTTTGAAAAGGAAAAAAGAATACACGCGTACATACACATATATATTATATTATATATATATATAGATATATATAAAGCATATGCATATCTATGTAGATAATTTTATTTGAAAAATGATAAGCAAAATTATTTTCTTGAGGTAGGGAAGCAGATAAACAACTCACACACACATACACACACACACACAATATCACCAAATACCTCTCTTATTACCTGGGGGGGGGCACACTAAATTTGAACCTCATTGAGACAGTTGAGAAAATGCAGATTCCCCTAAGAGGAAGTATTGAAACAAATTAGTACATTTTTAGAAAACTGAGAGCAAGTTGTGTTTGGGGAGGACAGGGAACGGGCTGAAAATGTTCTGGAAGAAAGAGTCCCAGTCACATTTGTTCCTTTTCTTTCAACTGCCTGATGATGGGAATGTGGGTGTGGAAATAAGAAGGTTGGCTGGCGGGAGGGAGGCATGGGGCAATCTTTATGAATTCTAACAACCTACCTTATCAGCTTATTGTTGCACAGCTTTTCAAAATTCAGGCTGCTGGTTAGCTTGACACCTTTGCTGTTCAGTTTATTCCTGTCATTTAAACAACATAAGCAATGGCTACATGCACCAACCATTATTCTGGTTAGGTTGTCAAAGTTAACTTAATGCTGACTTTTTTTTCTGTAGTGATACTGAGCAAAATGTTTCTATTGAAAGGTCTTAGACCTCTATCCACCTAACTCCTGACCACAGTAATAACCAACCTCAAGAAGTCGTTAGTAAAGACTAGAACAATCTCTTATAACAAGTTGCCTATGAAGAAATTGGCATAGTTTGTTTGATTCATGTTCTTATGAAAATAATGGGTTGCGAAACAAAACTACATTTCTCTCTCTCAACCTCTTTTTTTTAAAAACTGGATATTTACAAGTTACATTGGAACTGAGGCTTTGGGTTTTTTTTTTTTTTCCCCCTAACAAAGGTTGAATAATGCTCAAAAGTTTCAGTAGTCGAAGTCCATCTTTAGAAATAGCTTTCTTTTATGATGTACTGCTAATTTCTCAAGTGTATGTATTTTGACCTTCCTGGAGCCTTTGCTATGGACTGCCTGTTGATTGGTTCATGCTAGTGCTTTGCTTCTAAGAGTTGGGCAATAGTTCAGTGATCCAGTCCAAATCTCAGCCATAGATAGAATGGACTCATCTTCTATTTAAGAAATGTGGCAAACTGCTTTAAATGAATTTGGTTCAGACAAGGTCACTGGAACTGTTCATCTGCCCCTGTGAGCTGTATGTAATGGACACTTCCGCTGAGCTCCAAGGGTTGTAAGGTAAATAGATGAAAAAGCTAGCGACTGGCCACCCCCATTGGAGCTTCTCCTTGAGGCTTTTATTAGATATGCATTCTTAATCATACGGGGCTTATGTTGGTCATTTAAAGGAGTCATTCACTGGTTCTCCTGATGTCTTTGAAGATAGTCCTGGGAATAACAATAGTGAGTTCTTATATTCTGGACTTTTATCTAACTTTTTCTTTAATTGGAAATTGAGTTTATGTGCATATTCAATACCCAGATTATGAAATATTCAGTTACATTTCTTAGATGTTAAAGAATGAATTGTCAGAATGTTTTGCTCTAGCTAGTCATTATGCTAAAACTATAGTAGATTCAAGTACATTTTTTTCAACTTTATTTATGCCATATGCATTTGGCGAATTGAATCGATACATAGGCACAATATATATTCCTTTGAATTTAATAACTTATTATCTGTATTGCCTAATCCTATTTTCACTTTAGAACGTATTTTACTAAACTGCATTGTGATTCTGTATGATTTTCAGGATCAACTTTATATGTGATTTTGTAGAACCATATAGAGCAAAGCAAGTCTGGAGAGGTTATTGAATCCATTCTCCTGGCTGGAGGCAGAGCTGCATTTATTCCATCCAAAATAGATGAGAATCTTTCCTATTTTTAAGGAGCTATGAATAAATAGATTTCATAACTGCTGTTAGCAATCTATTTGATTATTTACCCCTTGCATATTTAGGATGTTCATTAAGTTTCAAGTTCTTCACTGTACAGTTCAGTATCATTTTATCCTAGGACAAAAATGCCGATCATTATCCCCTTTGTAAAGACTTTTCTTATAGTCAGAAAACTATGATGAATGCACCTCAGCTTTTTCTTCTCTAGGCCAAATTATTCCAGTTTTTTAAACATTTACTTTTGTTTTTAATAGCTCTTTCTGTACCCAAGTGGCACAGTGGACTGTTTTAAAAAGTTCTGTCATATATGATGCCTCTGAGAAAGGCACTGCATATTTTAATTTCACTGTGCCTATGTGGAAATAGCCACAACTTTTTCATTATATTCTGATGGACAGAGCATTTGTGTTCATTTAACCTTGAGGTTTAAACGTGTTCCCAAAAAAGTAACTGACTCATAGCATTGGCGAGACCCAAGAATAAAGAGCATCAGTCTTCCTAATCTTAAAGCTCTTCTTGCCCCTACTCCTAAAATGCACTAAAATTAACTTTTCCTTGACCTCTCTCTGGTGCTATTTATTTACTGATTTAACAACTTTTTTCTATCATCTTTGTCTCCTAAAATAGATGGACGACATTTATTCAACAAACATTGGAGTGTCGTGCTGTGTTTAACACACTGTGCTAGGCATGGAAAATTCAAGTGTGAACTGTTCGCAAAAGCTCAGAGACATAGATGACCTAGGCATGCTCAGGGAGGAGCAAATAGATTGTCACAGGATACGGAGAAACGGTGAGGGAAAACATTTTAAAAACCTGGAGAGATGGGTTGGAGCCAGATTGTGAAAGGTCTTGGACACTCTTAAGCTAATAGTTGGTAGTGACAAGGACAGAAGTAATATTTTCCAGTCTATATTACAGAAAACTCTTTCCAAGTCTCTAAAACTCAGACCTTGCCCACGTTATCCTCATGGTTTAATAGCTAACAGATGATTAGGTAGAAGTACCTGGTTAGTTTATATCTTGTGATATATGACTTTATATAATTTTTTTCTTTTATTGTTTTTAACCACTTAAAAATAAAGATAGCTTTCTGTTTGCACTCATCTGGATATTTCTTTTTCATTCCTCCATGCCCATATTTATTCCAAAGCCCCTCTGTTTTACTAACATGTTTACTTTCTTGTTCATACACCAAGGAATCTTTGACATTAATGATAGGCTCTGAGCAGCATTATGACCAGGTGACTCTGATTGGACCACATGATAAGAGTGCCAGACCTTTTCAGATCCCCTAAAGAGCATGAATTTACTATAGATCAAAGGTCCTGATTCCTCAATCCATTTGAAATCTATAAAGCTACAATTGCAGGAATTTGAAATATGAATGGAAGAGTTATTTGGAATCAGATTTTAAGATATTCCTAAAATTCACAATGCTAAAGAGTTGAGTCTACTTTAGAAGCTATAAGAAACTATTTTACATGTAAACAAATTCACCCTGCCACTCCTCCCAGCCCCACTGTTTTCCTCTCATTCTTGTTCCTCAGAACCTGTAACTGTAAGAATCAGGAAGGGTCAGGAAGACTTGGGTGGGGTAGTGTGGAGAATTAAACTGTGTCTTAATAATGGCTCAGGCTCAGAAAATGTCCCAGGCCTAATAGCTGAATTTTAGTTTCAAAATCTTCTCTGTTTATTGATCACTAACTAGTTTCATCATCAAACTTTTGAACATAGACATCTTTCAGGGTTGTTATCATAACCTTTTCATGAGTTTTATACCATTCTTGAGATGGATCCAAAATAATATAGTCTTGAAAAGCAGACTTCAAGATATGAATGACTACCTGTCGTACTTATAATCTTCTGTGACTGACCAGAAGAAATAAAAATATTTCAATAGACTGACCCATGGGAAACTCTAAAGGACCTAATGAGAGACTGCAAATGCTCTATATGCACATAGAAATAATCCTTCCCTCTGACTTTGACTTGTAAACCTTTTGCAGAATAGAAAATAGGGAATTAAAACCTCCCAAATGCAAGGTTCATGAAGTGTCATTAAATCTAGCATGAAATTTCTTGAATCTGTTAGATAAAGGAAATCATGTATCCAAAGTGAAGATGGAATACCAATTGACAGGCATCTATGAAGCTGGCACTTATTCTGAGAGACATATGAATCTAAAAATCCAATAGTGCCTCAGCCTTTGAAAATACTAGAAGTGAGAAAGATATTAGGAAAATCTTCATCCTACTGTTTAGAATGACTCCCACATTAAGATTTAATGAATACAATACTTCTAGAATAGAAAATTATTATTTCCACTCAGGAATAACAAAGATAAGAACCCACCTAACTTCTAGAGCAAGTAGTCAAAGAGAAACAATTGGAAAGATTAAAGGCATGCCTAAGGGGTCATTTCTTCCCTGTTGTCACACCTTTTACCCTCGTCAGCTAGAAATCAGTTCATCTAAATTCCTCAGCTCTGTCATCAGTGCTGTGACATATCCTAATTTTCTGATTCATTTGATGAATAAGCTTTCCCTTTTCTATTCACAGCGCTTAAAGTAACCAATTTTATGGGTTATGATTACTTACGTTTTTTTATTGCACTCTTACTGTTTTCTCTTAGCAAAGTTCATCTCACCCTTTATCCTCCAGTGTGAGTTCCATGTGCAGAAAAGCCCTTGGACACTCACACTGCCCAGGCTTGGGGTTAGTCAAGAGGAATGAGAGACCAAGGATCTGGATTCTGTTTTTAACCTAGCCAGATACCTCACCTGGCAAGTGGCTTAGCTTCCTCACCATAAAATGGGTATTATAATAATAGCTTTTCCTTACCACTGTGAAATATTTAGAATGCAAATCAAGCCAAACCTGTCTGCTTCCAAAGAGAACCTTAAACCATCCTGCAGAATCCTGAATGAGCCTAGATTTCAGGGGGAAACAGAAAGTGGGAAACACCTAGAAGTAGTATAATTTAATGGTCAAAAATATGTAGACTTTGGGATAATACATACTTACTCAGATGCCAGCAGCTGTATGATTAGGGATGAGTTTTCTAATTTCTCAATCCCCCCACCCCCTGGCAAATTGGAAGTAATAGTGTTTTTTTCTCTTATAGTGAGGATGAAATGAGGCACTGTTACTAGTGTTTCTCAAACTCTCCCACTTAGAGAGTTACAGTGATTCAACACTTGGGGTGCCTGCTGGGACATTATAGGAAACTCTCTGCCACAAACATTTCAGTGGCATCTCAGGTATCACCCTAAAACTGCATCCAAATTTTGGTTTCTACTCTTTAGCATATTTTCATTTGTTTCACCAAATCAGAAGTTCCACAAGGACAAGAACAATATCTGTTACATATCTTCTATAGCATCCAAGAAATAGTTATTGGATAAATGAAGGCATGTATAAACAAAATTTAAATTACTTACCTACAAGGAAAACTAACTCTCCAGGAAGACAGCTGTCTTAGTATTTTGTGTCTTTGTGTATACTGTGTTATGTTCTCTACTACCCCAGTTATACCCATATCCAAAACGGAGACGTTTTCCTTAGCAAGATGCCTCAAACAACAGAAGATATCATGGAAATAGTAACTCTTCTTAGCATTATCGTTTCTGTGCTCCATATTCTTCTACCTCAGTGTGGGTAAGGCTCTGTGGACATTTTTAAAAAGAAATTATAAAGGACTAGGAAGATGGAAATCTGGAGGATTTTAAAGAACCCACACATCTCTAGCCAAACACCCTTAGAAGTCTGTTGTTTTATAGGTCTTCTTTGCTCCTAGCTTCAGCCTTTTGTTTTCTTAAAATTCCTAGAGGTTATAAGTAGTGAGATTTAGGGAGGGTTTTCTTTCCTTTCTGCCAAGACCACAGATAAGTAACCTGAGATCTGTCATTAGCCTTCATGGGGTCCCAGAGCTCTTTAAAACTTGCTGTTTTTGAGGAGTTTTCTGGAGAGAGACATTCTTCTAGGAATCTGTATCACCTCTGAATGTTGGAAACCACTGCCCTAGAACATTATGTAAATTGAAATTAGAACTGACTGATCTTTAAAGTTACAATTAATAATACTTCTAGTTCCTTGGAGATTGACACTTGGTAATAATTTCCACTAAGGAATCATGAAACTAAGAATAGATTTTAGTGCATGTCACCCCTCTGTCCCTCTTTATATTCATGCCCCCACCACTGTTTCAATATCCTGGATTTTGGGGGCTTTACAGTTTTATATTCTTTGCTATGTATTTGTACATTGAACCTGGCATTTGCTTAATGCAAATGTTTTAACTCTTACACAAAACAATTGTAGATAATTCTGTGCATTTTAGACAAACACAGTGCACAAACTTATAAGATGAATATCACTGAGGTGGAAAGGACATGTATCAATAACTTAGCATTTTGAATTGAACAAAAATAAATCTATGTAGATTAATACATATTCTCAAAATTGCATAGCAGTTTGTAATTCAATTGAGAAGCAAGGGTCTTTTGACATTTATGAGCATTTATGAATTGTATAAGAACTATGAGATTAAATTTTTAGCCTTAGTATTAAATTTAGGATCAGTATTATTATTTTGCATTATTATCTACGACAACAATTATATCCAGTAAAATCTTCAATTTCATGTGGCTTTAATTTGTCTTAGATGGTGATGTACACTGTGATTTTTCTCTCTGTCTTGGATTCCTGTCTTTAGTTTTTCATTCCAGACCATGGATGTGTTAGTCAATCTGGGTAAAATTTTCATTGATCTCTTTTGATCACATCAAAAATTTAATTTTAACTAATTTTGTGAGTAAATGCTCCTTTAAATTTAAGTAGGAAAGTTACCTGCTTAGATATCTAAGAACAGAAGGACTAGGTGTAGTTTAAGAAGAGCACTATGTATTATTGAAGAATAATTGGGGTTATAACATGCAATAGAAAAGTGTAATTGGACACATTTTATAGAAAATCACTAATAGTATTTTTTTCCTTTTCCCCAAAGGTTGGGAAAGAAAGCAAGTTCAAAGAGTATGTGTTGGTGTGTGGAGGGAATTGGAGGGCACAGCAGAAAGAAAGGAAGAAAAGAAAAAAGAGAGGGAGGGAGAGGAAAGGTGAAAAAAGATGCACCAGAGCAATAGTCTAGACTTTGGCTTGTAGGGAAGACAAGAATATAACAAAACTTAGAGCTTTAAAATCTTTGAAGACTAGTCCGTTTTTATTTTGTATTTCAAATTTGTACATACATTCAATAAATCATACATAATCTAATTATCTTGCTTAAATTTTTCATTAAACTCATCAATTTTGTGGAACAATTTGAAAGCCTGGGAGACCCCCAACCTCTCTTGCATTAGCGTGCATTATGATCCAGGCTGTAGATTTTCTTCTTAACTCTTCTTGTCCCGGGAAGGGACAACCACCCTTTACACCCCCATATAGATGGACAGGTTTCATATTGGCCACATATGGGGAACCATTTCTTTGGGAAAATGTCTGCAGTGATGCATTTGTCCAGAAAACTTTCTGAAATGTGAGTTCTCAATAATTGTGGGTGTTCTACTTTAGCCCTAGTATAAAGTTATTCAATCAGGTTCTTCTACTTGATCTCCTTTAATAAAGTTTGTTTGCATATTTCTGGAAGCCTTCTGTGAAGTGGTTAAAATCATCCTGTCAGAGAAACAAGAATTCATTCAGCATATATTAAGTCCTTTATATGTTTTAATTGGGCCTGTGGGTGAGGGGGATTGCCTCTGTTTTCTCATCACCCTTGTTTGGTTTATTAATTTCTTATGGATGATTTTATCCTTCTATGAGAGCATCTATCAAAATAATGGTAGACAGACCAGTCCTATAGTAGTTTATTTGGCATGTTTTTGAAAAATTGTAAGGAGAATCATTACATTGTAAACATAGAATATGGAGCTATTAAGGTCAACTCTCCCCAAAACTTAACTTTTCATCATTAGAGATGTTGGGGGAAGGGGAGATGCTTTAGTCTAAAATCACTTTGTCAATCATTTAGTCATATTATTTGCCACCATCAAAGAGACATTCTTGGACGAGTGTGATGGAGTAGAGGAGACAATATCTGAGAAGGAAGCCAAGGCATTGAGACTGGTTTGGTTGACTTCTCTATGTTACCAAAGATCAACAATGCATGGAAATGTGGAATTTTCTAAATGGTCATTCAGGTAGTTAGCACATTAAATTTACACTTAAAGAGCCAAAAGTCATTAGGATTTAAATCATCTTTGCCAGAATTAGCTAAAATTTGTGACACACTATGTAGTAAAACTTTTAACTGTTCTTATCAGTGCTGCCCAATAGAATATTCTACAATGATGGCATGATCTATGCCTGTGCTATTCAATAAGGAAGGCACTCACCACATGTGGCTATTAAGCACTTGGAAAGTGGCTAGGTGAACTGAATAACTAAAGGTTTTGTTTTTTCTTAAATTTTAAATAATTTATATCAAAATAGACAAGGCTATGGCTACTGTATTGAAAAATAGTACAACTCCAGAAAATTCTATAATGATACAGCTCAGAATGAAATTGACAAAGAAAGATCTTGGTCTCCCTTGTGCTGAGGAGTACTGTGTTGGTCATCACAGCAAGCAGTCACGCTTTTGGAAAATTTCTATGAGACTGGATCTCCTTTATTTGATGATACACGTGACAAAATGGCTTCCTTTGAGACAAACCAATCCCATCTACACTTAGATTTTCTTTCCTTCTCCCCACTGTATCACTAGATTTGCATTTAATTCTTTGTTTTTTCTTTGATTTTCAGTTCCTTGACCATTAGTCTGTCACCGACCCCTTCTCCTTAGGTAAGTAAAAATGGTTTCTTTACCTTTAAAAAACAAAACAAAACAAAACATTGAGTTTGTGAAAGTTTGGGCTTCGTTGGCATATTTTCTAGTTGTCTTTGTTATGATTTCTAGTGCTTCTTTAGTATGCATTAGCTTCTTTCATGTTTGGAGGTGATGTTGGTGGTGGTAGTGGTAAGTGGCCATTCATGAGAACGTTGAAAAGACCATGGCTCCAACCACCATACTTACTGCCCTTTACTTGGCTACAGCTGCTATTTGCAAAACTCTCTGCTCTTCCAAACTATAGCTTATGTTCTTCAGCCAGCCTTCAGCAACAGTTGGATTTTTGCTACACTGTCAATCAATGGCAATTGTTTATTCTCCAGTTATTCACCCATTCGTAGGTCCAACAGTTTTTAATTTTAACTTCTAGATCACAGCTTTCATTTATTGACAAAATTTATAATATCCTTTCACTAAGAAGTACAAGACTGAAAAGTAAATAGGCTAAAATTTTTTGCAAAATTATAAAGTCTAGGGGGAAAATAAAAGAAATCCAGGATTCACACGTTCTATCTAGGAGGTTTATAGAAGGTGGCACTCTTTTTTAGAAAAGATGGGAAGTTTGTGGGGCGGGAGGAGCTTGATTTCAAATGAAAAAAGAGAACATTTATTAAAGACTGTACCAAGCTACACTGAGTGGATTTAGATAAATATTACTTTGAGCTGCTCAAAGGAGGTTTCGGGGCAGTGAAACCAAATAATCAAGTCACTACAAGAGACACCACCTAAGAAATCTGGCAAGGAGTGACAGTCACCTATTGTGATAAATAATCATCATCCTTCTGACTGCTTCTCACTCTCTGGTGCACAATGTCCCTTATTTGCAACATTACATCTTACTTCATTGACCCAATGTATTTATTGTGTTGTAATTATCTGCACGGGAAGGCAGTTTCCAGGACTCTTTTACTTGTGTGTGCCTTCCACTAACATTCTTAGAAGCTAGTGGCAAATATATTTAGGGGGACAAAATCCTCTCAAGAAAGCTAAAGCTAAAGTCAAATGTGACATTTTATTTGACAGAGAAAGGAGATTGATTAAACTCTGCAAAGACTGGTGCTATGTGTAATGCATTTATACAACAGGGGAGGGTCCTTTCTGCCCCCTGACAAGTCTGGTTATTCCCTGTGCTCAGTGTTGATAGGGTATGTCTGCTGATGCTTTGGAGGATGTTGATGTGCCTATTCATGGTTACCACTTTATGTCTTCACATCCTTCCCCTCAGTTACCTAGCACTGCATATTTCTAGTCCTCTGACTGGCAAATCATTTTTGTTACAGTTCTTTTGTGTAAAAACAGTTCACATAATAGCTCTGTGTTAGACAAGGCATTAATCCCACATCACCAGAATGAGTCAGCACCATGCACTCCTGCCTGCAGGGCTCAGCTATTATGACGTCAGTGCTGGAGGGCAAGCCTCAGACATAAGCAGCATAGAAAACCTGTGTCACCTATTGAAATCGAGGGAGAGACCTTTGAGATAAAAAACATAATTGGAAGGCTGTCAGTGGCTCATGGGAAAATGTGAAACTGATTCTATGCTACATCAACCATCAATAAAGCAGCTTCTAGAGAGATCCTATTTTTTAACCAAAGATAAGGCAAGGGAAAAGACTGGTAGTAAGCAAATAGTCCACTCATGTGCCCATAAGCCTGTCCCACCCCTGGGCCAGGTTTCCTGCTTGCTTAGTTTGTTCCACATCCTAAGGCTGTCTTTCTATCAGCAGCAGGGTGACAGAGCCTCTGATAGTCCTGCTGTCCTCAGGTACCCCACGGACGAAGCTGATGTCTCCACAAGTGGTACCCCAGAGACCTGTCAAAAGGAATGGAAAAGTTCCTTGGGAACAGATCAGAACATTATCTCCCCATTCTAACTAGCTCCAAGTGCCTCCTCAATAGCCTCCTCTGGACAGGTGCAGAACCCAGCCTGTTTAACCTTCTCTCCTTGGCACTGTGTTTAATCCAGTGCCTCAATCTGGATTTGACCCAGATTTCAGTAGGAACTGAATAGCTGCCAGACTTTCCCCCAAGAGTTTTCCATTCCATTACTCTTTAGCAGAAACAAAAAAGATCCTTCCATAACCGGCCATGGTGCCTTGAAGCAGGTGGCACACACTTGCCCTATTTGGGAGACCTAGTTCTTGTGAGTTAGGCCTCTCTACAATCAGACTCAAATATATTCTCAGGATAAAACCTTTCAGTACTGAAAACTAAGTGTTGTAAAAGGGCAATAATTTACTGCCTTAGTGACATTCTCTGTTAAAAAGATATTCCTCTAGGGGCTGGGGTTATGGCGCAGTGGTAGTGTGCTCGCCTAGCATGCATGAGGCACTGGGTTCGATCCTCAGCACCACATAAGAATAAAATAAAGATATTCTGTCCACCTACAACTAAAAAATAAATATTAAAAAAAAAAAAAGACATTCCTCTATCACGGCATTCCTCCCTCCTTACTCTCACTCCAGTCACTAGCCCCTGTGATAACCATCAGAAAGTGCAGGACTGCTGGGACCTTCTGCCTTCATTAGATTGCTAATAGTCTCCTACCATGCTTATAAAAGTTAATACTACTGCTTGGCTTAGTTTTGATTAATTATCATATACAGCTCTTTATTTAGTTTTCAGTCAACAAACATTTACTAGGCTTGATTCTGAGAACTCCAAGATAAATACAAAATGCTCTCTTTTCTTAAGAACCTCACAGTCTGATGGGAGACATAAATAAGTAAATAAAGTTTGTCTCATGGAGGACACTGGAATGTAGGTACAAGATATATAGAGAAGAATGAGAAAATAATGCTCAACTGTATTTGAAGAGGCACCCAAGCTGGCTCTTAGAGTTAAAAGAGTAAAGAACAGTTTACAAGGTGGATAAAGAAAAGGGGAAAGAAAAAGACTCATAAGAAAAACACAATAACATTTATAAAGTCAGGAGGCATCAGGCAGCCACATCTAGAGAGCTGAGTAGTTTGATGTGGCTAAAGCATGGTGACTGAAAGAGGAACAAGAGAGACAGGGATGAAAAGCAGGCAGGAGGCAGATCATAAGACGGGTTGTATGTCATGCAGAGGAGTCTGGACTTGCTCCTGCAGACTTAGGAAGACTTTAAAGAATGTAACCAACTTTATGTTTTAGAAAGAACACTCCAGTGGTAGAGATGGCTCATTGAGAAAGGGAAACCAGGTCAAAGGTGAAAAACAATGGCCTGACTGCAGTGGGGGTCAAGTGGAGAGGAGAGTCTATTTGGGAGTTGGGTTAGTCAGTTTTTTGTCACTGTGACGGAAATATCTAACGAGAACAACTTAGAAAAGGAAAAGTTTATTTAAGCTCATGTTTTCAGAGGTTAAGTTTATAGTCAACCGATATCATTGCTTTGGGCCGGCAGAACATCATGGAGGAAGGACGTAGCAAAGGAAAGCTGCTCAGCTCATGGAAGCCATAAGCAGAGATAGAGAAATAGGAGTCGGGAAAAACGTAATCCTCAAATTATGTCCTACTTCCTCTAACCTTCCTGCAGTTACCACGCAATAATCCATTCAAATTATTAATCCATCAAAATGATCAATCCACCAATGAGGTTGGTGTTCTCATAATATAATCACGTCACCTCTGAACGTTCCTGCATTGCCTAACATGAGCTTTTCTCTGGGGACATCTCATATCCAAACCATAATAGGAATATTGACAATAGGCATTGACATTTGCATAACTCCAGCATACTTTGGCCTACTGCGCAATCCTTGCCTTCCGGGAGAAAGGCGGATCCGTTGTGTGGGGGCCAACTTGCAGACCAAAGCATATCCTTATGGGAGTTTCACGGGAGACCTCAATTTGAATCTGTCCCTACTCTGAGCTGTTGCCTGCTGGTCTCCAGAGGTGTGTGTCTCCTGCCCACAACGGTCATGGGGCAAACGGAAAGGGAGCAGAAAAGAAAATGACATTGAGAGTGTCCTGCTTTTGTTTTGCCTGAAAATGAAATCATTTCTTAATAATGTCTCCCTAAAGTCAATCAATGCCCCAATTTTCTACCATTTTCCCATTGCTGTCTTTTTCTAAGTAGCATTTCCAAGCCATTGAACTGAATTGCAACTTATGCACAGCCGGGTGTTGAAACAATTCAGTATATTCATTTCTTCTCTCTGAATTAGAGTTCACCATAAGTGTGCTTTTCTCTTGTTCACTTTGGGCTGCCAGGACAATTTAAAGGAAATTTTCAACAGCTTCTGTCTCACATACCATGTTCTTTTTTGCAAATGGGAGGATCTGGGTGGGTGTGTTTAAGTCTTCTCTATATTGTTTTCTAGAGAAAGGTTTGAGAAGTTGAACAAGATGAGGAATAGGGACCTATTGAAAGCCCAGGTCCCCCAGTGACCTGAGTGCAGAACGTAGGCTGGTGATCAGATGGTCAATTATGTGTTTGTCAAAACACACAGTGGGCTGCGTTCCAGACTGCCAGCTTTGGAGGCCCAGCTTCTGCCAACCAAATGTCATCTGGGAACATGCAACACTGGGCACTGTGAAGGAGTTTGAAATAGACCATGCCACAGCCAACCTACTGCCAGTCTTATAGCACCAATATGGCATGCACAGCCGGGCCCCATGTTTCAGAGCTCAGGAATTCACTGTACTAAATTCAGGAGGTCAGATGGGTTCATGTTTTCAAAGCCTACGTTCTCCGCTTTGAACACTGTGACTTGCTCCTCAGCAATTTCCAGGGGATTTTTCCAGTCACATCTCTGTGGAAACCAGTCTTTTTGTGATGGTTATGAGAGTTTTGTAAATGTCCCAAAGGAGAGGGGGAAAAAATAAACTTGCTCTGACAATGACTGTGTTTCCTACAAGGGATTCCAGCTCTTAGGAAATTACATTAAAGGTGCATAGTTTTTAAAATATCAGGAACCACCTTGGCAACTTATAAAAAGCAGAAGGGCTTTGCCTATTTTATAAAGTGATTTGCATATACCTGCATAAATAATGTCCCCACCTGTACTTTTATGCATTTAGGTTGAATAAATTAAATTCAGTGATCTTTAAAATATTCACTGTCTTTCATTGCTCAGACATCATTTTCAGGACCCTTCCTCTGCATTTTTTTTCCTATGGTAGTAATGGCTATTTTTTTTTTAATTCTTTTGAGTAATCTAACTACTCTACAGACCAATCAGCCAGGAAGATTATCTCTGTCTTTTTGCATTTCTCTTAGTCTTCCTAACTATCCGACCATGAGTTCCACATATTTTTCATAAGAGAAAGAGGAAGAGCATATTACTAAAGTGAAAACACAGCACAAGATAGTAATAAGCTCCACTACCTGTATGTATACCCACACTTCCACTGATAAACACCTCAGGGACACATTCACAGTGTTCTCTGGCCATGGCCACAGCCCCTTCAGAAACTATCCAGCTACTAACTCATATCAAGTATAACTTGGGCTGTCAAATCACAGACTGTAGGTAGACCAATCTCAACCACATTTACCCTGGAAATATTATTAAGCATGTTTAGTGGAGAGTTAAAACATAAATATAGGATATTGCTCTTGCTTGCTCTAAAGGAACTTTAAATTGAGTTAAAGAGTTACAGTATTGAGTGTTTTATATGCACATAAGACAATAAATGACTAAGTTCCAAAAAGAATGATGTAGTCTAGGAAGTACTATAGGATTTCATCCTTGAAAGAATCCTGAGGTCTAGAAATTTTCATGTAAAATGTGATTTATCTGGGTCTTGAAAGACGGCTAGAAGGTATGAAAGATAACCAGTTAGAGGATGATATTCCAAGTATAAGCATGCCCCTAAGTGTTGGGATCCTTGAAGGGGTTCATAACTAGCACAGGTCTTCCCCACCCAAGTTAAGAGCCCATTGGAAAATAAGACAAAAGAATTAATAGCAAGGAAACCAAATATTTTATAAATGCTTTTTGAAGAGTGTGGCTTAGTGATATAGGCAAAATGCACTCATTGACACCCTTCCCTTCACTACCCTCCCAAGGAAAATTTGTATCAGCATAAGTACAACACTTTTCGAGGTCACTAACTTCTACTAGTCTATGTAGAAAAGGGAGGAGAAAGAGGCTAAACGCCTGCACTTAGGAGTTTTGACAAATCAGTTCTATCTAACTGAGAAATACAGAACAATGGCTGCCTTACCAACAGGATGATTTATCTCCATGGGAAAGTATAAGGAATGAAGCAAGAGGCAAACAATGTTTAAAAATCTTCCTTCTGGAAACAGAATGAAAAAGATGCATTCTTAACCAACACAGATATCTTTACCTGGAAATAAGAATTACTGAGTGAGAACATGAGCCAAGAGGCCAAACAAAACTCTCTTCTATCTAAGGAAATGCTGCTGGGGTTAGAATCAGTGGTCATAGTGCTTATTCATGATCTATACTCAGGTCTTCTTTAAAGAGTCTCAAAGTTTCTAGAGTGAGAACCTAAAAGAATAGGCAAAAAATAAAGATAATATTAGGAAGAAAAATACAAACACTTGTATTTTATTTTATTTTTTTGTGGAGGTACCAGGGATTGAATCTAGGGGTGCTTAATCACTGAGCTGCGTTCTCAGCCTTTGGTATTTATTTTTTTGTTTTGAGATGGGCTCTCACTAAGTTTCTGAGCCTGGCCTTGAACTGAAAATTCTCCTGCTTCAGCTTCCCAAGTCGCTGGGATTACAGGTTTGCACTCCTTCACCCAGCTATATGTATTCTTAAACTAATAATAATAAGATATAATATTTTTTGAATGCCTGCCTTGCTTTAGATACTGAAGTATAAATACTTTTAAAACTATCCTATTAATCAGATGCTGTTATAGTCCTAGTTATGAAGATGAGAAAACTGAAATTTAGCATGTTTGAGTAAATTTTTCAAGAACACTTACTGTATCGTAGAGATAGAACTTGAATGCAAGGCTATCTGTTTTTAAAAACCTTGGCCAAATGTCATTAAACACAAAGTAAGTATCTACTAAATGCCAAAGATAATAGTGAGGAAAGCAGTCATGATCTCCCTCCTCCTGAAACTTATAATCTGGGGGATATAAGAGCAAGATTAATAAAATGGTCACATAAAATAACTTAGATTTGCAAACTGTGCTGTCCACTATGAAATGAAAGAAGCAGATTTTCTAAGAACAAATATAAGATGGGTATCCAATGGAGTTTGGAAGTTCAGGGGAAGTTTCCCTGAGGAAGTGACATTTGAACTGGCATCTGAAGATAAAAAAACAAGAAGTGAGGTTGGCTAGTGGGAGAGGATTCCAGGCAGAGGGAACAGTAAGGATGAGGGCCCTGAATGCAGCCAGAGAGAGAGAAGGAATCAAAGAGCAGCCCCAGTTTGAGGTTGAAGCGATACATAGGATGTGGCAATGCCAGCCCCTTGGTAGCCATATTAAAGATTTTTAGCTTTTTCCTGTGGACAGTGGGAAAGCAAACTCAAGAAGGAGTGGGGTATGATTAGTTTGGTGTTTTAAAAATATATACTTTTAGAGTCTTGCTAACTTGTTGAAGTTGGCCTCAAACTTGCAATCCTCCTGCCTCAGCTTCCTGAGTCACTGGGATTACAGCATGTACCACCTCAAAATGATAAATAAATAAATAGGACTGGGGATGCAGCTCAGTGGTAAATTGCTCTTGGGTTCAATCCTCAGTACCTGTCCTGACCCCAGAAAAACTCTTGAGCATTTATTCCAGAGAGGTGAAGACATAGCCATACAAAAACATGTACGCCAGCTTTATTGGTAGTGGCTCAAAACTGAAAACAACCCAATTACCTTCAGTGGGTGAATGGTTAAGCAAACCATTCACCGTATTTGATCATATATCCATATTGTGGTATTCTTCTCTACACTAAAAAGGAATGAACTATTGAGGCACACAACAATGTGAATTTATTACAAGGGTATTACACTGAGTTTTTTAAAAATCCCAAGATTACAAACTGACATATATATATATATATATATATAACTCTTGATATGAAAAATTTTAACAATGTAGAGCAGATTTGTGGTTGGCAGAGTTAGGGGACTGGGGTAGAAGTCAAGGTGACTGGCTATAAAAGGGGAGCCACAGATCCTTGCAACTTTTCTGTAGTTTGACTATAGTAGTATCCACAAGAATCTATACCTGTGATAAAATGGCATGGACTTTTACACACACACACACACACACACACACACACAAACACAAGAATATAAAACTGTTTAAATTTAAGTAAGGTGGGTAGATTATACAAAAGTCACTTTCCTTATTGTGATATTGTACTGTAGTTATGTGAGACAGTACCACTAGAAAACAGTAGTTGAAGGGAATAACAGATCTCTTTGTATTGTCTCTTATAATCACACGTTAATCTACATATCTTGAAATCAAACACCATAAGGCAGACAGAAACAGATCTAGCAAACTCCATTGTGGTGAATGATTTGGAAGGAACAATAGTGGATATGGGGGCTGGGGTTGTGGCTCAGTATAGAGTACTCACCTAGCACATGTGAGGCACTAAGTTCGATCCTCAGCACCAGATAAAAGAATAAATAAATAAAATAAAAGTATTGTATCCATCTACAACTAGGAAAAAAATAATGAATGAGGGAAGACCAGTATGGACGCTATCATGACCACACAGGAGACAGACTAGGAAAATGACAAAGGAAATAGAAGAAGAATAAGTGGAACAGAGAGAGAATTCAAAAATAAAATGTGCACAACTTTCTTGTGCGTTATTTGTGGTAGAGGGAGGGGAGAGAAGAGTAACTCTGACTCCAGTTTTTAGCTTATAAAACCTTATGGGGATGGTGGCATCCACAGTCATGTGAAATAACAAAGGAGGACTAGAGTGGAGGGGAAGATTGTAGGTTCCGTTTTTGAGATGTTGAGCGCCAGGTGCTTTTGATAGATATAAGTGAGCATATTGAAATAGGTATTTGAATATACACAACTGGAATTCAGAAGTGAAATGAAGGCTGGAGAGATCAGTTCAGGGCAGTCAACATGTAGTAGCAAATGAAGGTACTGGCATGAATGGCACTGCCAAGGGACAAGGTGTGATTGAGAAGACCCAAACTGAGGCTTGAAGAACTCTCAATGTCTAATCATTTGGTAGAGAAAAAATGAGACATGTAAAGTACCTTCTAAAGGAGGAGTACTTTAGCTAAAATGGTCACAGGAAAATTAGGAACCAAAGGCACACAAACCAAGAGAAGAGAGCATTTGAGGGTCAGCAATGTGAAGTGCTCTGAGAAGTCAATTAAGTCTAGGACTGGATAATGTCCATTGAACATATTCATTTGGAGATTATTGTTGAGGTTAGCCAAAGCTGTTTTGTTGAAGTGGTAGAAGCAGTAACTTGTTTATAATGGATTGAGAAGAGAGTGAGAGGTGAAAAGATAGAGCAACACACGTGGACCGATTTAGAAGTTTTTCTGTGAAGGAAAGGAAAATGAGCAATGTCATGTCTTGAGAGGGAAAGTGAGGTCAAAAAAAAGTTTGAGAAATATGGGAACTTTTGACTCCTGCTCACTTATGGAAAGAATTCAATAGAGGAAGAATTCAGTGTACAGGACAGAGAGGAAGACATGATGATTGGTAGTAGATGATTCCTGAGAAAGCTAGAGAGATGGTGTCCTAAGAATAAATGCAGGCATAGAAGGATGAGCACTTCTTCTATCTTTACAAAGAAGAAAAATTAAAGAATTGGAGCAGATGCTAGTCCACATTCAGGTTTGGTACTGGCAGGTGATGATATTTTTCACATGATGACTCCTAAGGTGTAAGGTCCTGCCAAGAATAAGTGGAGAGGAGAATATCTGATGAAATTAGAGGTTTGAAATAGTTCTGGGGACAACTGGAGCAGGAAGTTGATCAAAGAAACAGTAGCAGTTTCTTTGGCAGTGTGAAAGGTTCAGGTGAGTCCAGTGGCTTAACATTGATACCCATCTGGCTTGTGTGATTTTCTTCAGCACTTCCAATGTGGAAAATTAGAAGAAATAGGTATTTGGGTTCAAATTATGATGGAGTTTTACCTAGTGTTTGTGAAACAGCATTACAGGTGCAACTGCTGATGCCACTTCTTTTTGTTTGTTTGTTTGTTTGCTTTGTTCTCATTGAGGCCAGTATAGAAGGGGAAAGCAGAGGGTGAAAGGGCTCAGTTAAATTCTCCAAGCACCTGTTGAGCATTGTTTCTGTGTTTGGTACAGAAAATACAAAATAAATAAAATACTATCCCTGCCTTCAAATAGCTCCCAGTCTGGGGTGGTTTAAAGGCTACCATTTGGTCCAAAAGGCCAGGAGCTGTTGGTTAGATAAACTTTGCCAAAAAACAAAGAGTCTTAGTGTCATTCCTTTCTTATGCGAGCTCTTTCCCCTTCTCTCTCCACCTCGTCTCCTCATAGCCCAGTCATGGTGTCGTTTTTCACCCCAAAAACCAAAAAACCTGGTTTTTGCCTTATTGCCAACCAAGCCTCTAATATGCATCATACACGTATGAGTGGCAATTCCAATTTCTTTCATTATCGTTTTGCAAATTATGATCATTTAGGAACAATTAGATCATTTACTTGAACTGTGGTATAGGGTGAATTTTCCCTAAACTGTAAGAGTTGGTGTCTAACTATATAGAAAGGTCATAAGGGAAGGAGAGAGGAAGAGTGGGTGGGTTAGAGAGAAAGGGAAGGAGAAGGAAGGTAAAGTGGGGAAGAAGGGAAAGAAAACTAATTAACTAGAAAAACTCAGGTAGCAGATTATCCTTGTTATTGAAAGGAACTCCCATTTGAAATAAATATATTAGCCTGTGTCCATAATGGTGACCTATACTATCATCCTCCACAGCTTCCAGACCTATACTATTATGGATTAATTAAGTTCCAGCTGCTGGCAATGTAAGGAAGATGTAAAGAGAACCTGAAGGTGGTGGAAATTCCTAATTTCCTATAGACATCAGATCCTTTAGTCTGATTTATTATGAGTTTTATAAAATGGTAGCTTAGAAAGAGATGGTAGAGATAATGGCTTTCCTTTTTTTAAGCACTTCCATTCTGTTAGATTCCCCTTAGGAAATGACATTAGGATCATTTGACTCAAAACTAAATTGCAGATACATCTGAGGTAAATTTTTAAGTGATGCAGCTGTATTTTTTTTAATATTTACTTCTTTTGTGATTCTATAATTCATACTTATTGTAAAATATTAAGATAGCTAGAGTAAGCTGAAAATATCTACAATCCCACCATATAGAAACTTATTAACAATTTTTTTAGGTAATCTTCTAGTCTCTTCTCTAGATATTAACATAACTGAGCATACATTTTCTATATCAGGTTGTGTCCTTTTTTTAACTCAATATTGTGTAAAAAATAGTTCCTGGTATAATAATAAATATTGTAAATATCTGTGTAAATATTGTGGTAATGTCTGAATAGTACTCTGTCATATAAAAGTCCCAGAATTTACCTATGTCCTATAAATATTTAGGTTATTTCCAATAACTGAGCTTTTATATTTTAAAATCCTATAGAGTAAAAACTACTATACAGTACATCAAACTGTTAATCTTGAAGAAAACTTGAATCAGTCAGTAATGCTACCCACCAAAAAAAAACTGGTCAGGCCGTAATGGCAACCTTTAAGAGAGCTACTAATTACTAAAGACTATGAAAATCATATTGGAATTCTACCTAAAGCTCTTTCTCCCCCCAAAGTAAAAGTCCTAAATTTTAATTCTAAAAGGTATACATTTAGTTTTCCTTGAAATTGTTACAATAATAGTATATATGAAGAACAAAGGAAAAATTCCTTCAAAATCACAGCCAAAAGATAAGCACTGTGTATACTTGGGAAGTAAGTTCCATACATCTCTGTTTATCTGTCTCTTTTTCTTTGTCCCTCTTTCTCTTTCTAAAATGAAAGAAAAAGGAACCTACTATTTCATAATCTGATCTTTTCACTTAACACTATAATAGTCATTTTCCATATTAATAAATATACATCTACATCATCTTTACAGCAACATTGTACTCCATTGTATGGATAATATATTGAGTTGATCACTTATCGATGGACATTTGGGACACTTAGAACTTTTTTTTACTAAATGATGCTAAAATGAACACCTTTATATATGAACTTTCCTGCATGTATTTTTAAAATACATTTACCTGATTACTTCCTCAGAATAAATTTAAAGTGGTGGAACTACCAAAATAAGATGGAGGCATTGCTAAACCATCCTCTGCTAAAGTTGTCTCAATTTATATTTCCCCCCAAAAAGAAAGGGACTAGCCATTCTCCACATCTTCACTAATTCTGTAATTCTCAGTTGTAATTTTTACCATGTATGTGAATATTTTCATATTGGAAGCATTGGATGCATTTTCTGTGTACATAACCAAAGCCTGAAAACTTAAAGAAAAATATCTTAAACTTTATCACATGAAAATAAAAATTGCTATGGCAGAAAATTTTTTTAAACTGGGAAAAATATTTGTGACATATCCCTCAAATCTTAGGAGTATTTATTAAATCAATAATGAAAAAATTAAAATTTTATTATTTTATTAGTAGTATTTTTATTTGTAGATTTTTTATTTTAATTGCTAATTCTATCATTTTCAAATAATTTTAATTGTTTTTATTAGTGTCATTTTAAATGAGTTTATTAATCTAAATTTTTTAAATGAAAACTTGGAAAGAACACTTGAGCAATCTAACAAGCACCTGATGGCTTAGTCGCATTCTTTACTACAAAAGCAGTGTTCCCTCAAGTCCAGTAAGGCCATCTTAGGCTCTGCTTCTTACATTCTATAGCCACACTCACCCTCACTGCACTCCCCTGGAGTGTTATGGGGAGCAATGTACTGGTGGAGGCACCTATGGAATTTCTGGGCAGGGGTGGTTAGTACTTCTTGGTTACATACAGTTATGTTTATCTGATGTCACCATCCTCCAAAGAAGCAGGTGAATTGTTCACTCACGTGTACGTAAAAATGCTCATTCACGCTCTGCCATCAGACTCCAGAATCAGTAAATTATCAGGAAGAGAAAAATACGCACTGGCATCGTTGCCTGATCTGTGTCTCCAAGGCAAGATTGACACTATTCTTCTACTAGATGTAGATAGAGATTTCTGAATGTTCTTATAAATAAAGTGCTAGAGGCCATGTCATCAATGTCCTCCATCTCCCCCCACCAACTCCCATGTGTATTACTACATACTTAATGAAATAGAATGTTTTTCAGCAACTGCAGGGAAAGTGAAAGACACAAGAGAAACAGAAATGCCACATTGACAGCATCACCCCATCATTTGCAGTACAAACCGTGACAGGGCATCTTCCCTGTACTTTAGGAAGGGAGCATCTGGGCTCTCAGAATCATTTCTCTGGGTTTTTCAAAAGGACAGGAGCTGTTGTACAAAGCTGTTTGGAGTGGCAATTGAAGCATTCCTTTAGCACAAGAAGTTCAGTTGCTGATGAGAAGGGATGGCACGGGCCTCAGGGCACTTTCCCCCTTTTGGCAGAAAATTATGTAGTTATGTATATATGAAAGTGTGCACCTTAACTCTTAAAACAGTGTCCACAAAAGAAGCAGAAGAAAAGCAAACATGTCAAAGATTCATGGCAGTCCCTTCAGGACAACCTCAGGCTGGCAAAAATGGTAGGAGCCAGGCTTAGCAAGTGGCTTGTCCACTACCTAAGCAGTTAAATACCCCATGACATAGGTCTGAGCATATGGGCAGGAGCCAGGCTTTAGTGCTGCTGGTAGCGTTGCTAGAGACCATGAGCCTGGCTCAGGGTATTTAGGGCTCCAAGTGCTGAGTGTCTCACTTTCCTAATCCTGCCCTTGGAAACTACTTATTTTGGACATGCTTCTATAACGTAGCTGACATTCATTCGTAGGCCAAATAGGAACACAGGAGAGATGATAAATGTTGAGTGTTAATAACATTATGAATGCTCTTTTTTTCACGTTCCTTTTCCTTCCTCAAACATGGTTGCTGTTCAGAGCTGTGTGTGTGTGTGAGAGAGAGAGAGATCTCATATACAAGCAATCTACATATTCAAAGAGTAATTCTACTGGGGTGCTTGTCAAGGCAAGTTGTACAAGAATTCTTTATACTGATAAAATTAAGATCTTAGATTCATTAGATTCCTTCTAATCATCATTCCTTCTAATGTGGGGTATTAAACACAAATTAGGCAATAGGCAATAGGCCTTACCCTTACTCCAGAGACATTTCCAGATTTATTTAGAAGAGGCCTTCTGGCCTTTCACACTGTGGAAAGATAAAATGGGGTCCACCTTTATTTCCTTCTCATAAATTTCTAGGCTTTTTGGTAAAAAGAAAATAATTATTACCTCTAATTTATAATTGGCTTTATATTTTGGGTAATAGAAGCCTGTATCTTATGAAAGAATATGAGTAAAAGATATGCCTTAACCATTTATTAGTGTCCTTCTGTCTAGTCATTATAAGCTGACAAAGAACACATGAAGAGAAATAATAAAAAGTCTCCAGTCACAATGATTTTCTGGAATTTTTTCCCTCTGCTTTTATCCATCACTGCCAGGCTTGAATAATGTCTACTACATTGGTTCTTTACCAATAGCTTCCAAGTATTTCTCTACCAGTCTTATAACGATTACCTCTTGCTGAATATTAGAATCAATACTATTCAGCTTTTCCAGTATACATGAAGCATCTGTTGACAGGGTGTCTGTATACTACCATCTACTTAAAAGAACCAATTGCTTTATCATCTTACTACTAGCAATCACTAGAATAGGTACTTGGGCCAGTCACTTCACAGGAAGCTGTTTTGGTTTTTTTGTTTGTTTGTTTGGGTTTGTGTGTGTGTGTGTGTGTGTGTGTGTGTGTGTGTATTTATATATATATATATATATATATATATATTTGCCATTTCATCCCAAATCTCTGCTACACCTATCAAGAGAAGTTTCAGACACATAGGGTGACATCCAGGTATCTGCTTCACGGAACTGAATCCAAGTACAGGATCTAAGAGAACTCTTATTGACCACTGTTATTTGGAGTTGTTCCCTTTATCCAATCAACAAGAAGAATTCCTTTTGAGTCATTTTAATGTTGGATCCTGGCTTATTCCTCCTTATAAAGTGTGAGGAGAGTTACATTTAAATTCTAGATAAATACTTTTATCTAGTGTCTTAGTTGTTTCTTGCTACTATAACAAAATAACTGAGACTGAGTAATTCACAATCAAAAATTTATTTTTCAATGTTCTGGAGGCTAGGATGTCTATGATCAAGGCACCAGCAGGTTCAGTGTCTCATGTGGCTTCTTTGTTTCCAAGATGGTGCCTCTTGCTGTGTCCTCCCAATATGGAAGAGGTGAATGCTGTATCCTCATGTGGCAGAAGATAGAGCTACAAAAGGAAGGGTAGCAGATCCCTCTCACTTCTTTCATAAGCATGCCAATCAATTCATAAGGGTTCTGCTCTCACGCTTTAATCACCTCCTACTGGCCCCACCTGTTAACACTATTACATTGGCTATTAAGTTTCAATATGAATTTAGGCAGACATGTGAGACCATAGCACATAGTAAGGAATGAATTTATCATTTTTAATTCTTATAAAATAATCTTTCATTTAGTTCTGCCATCTCTCATGTCTTCTCTGGTAATGAGAGAGAGGGTAAGAGAGAGAAAGAAAGAGAGAGAGGTATTATTTAGAGGAGAAATAGAAGCTCTATATGGGTGACCCCCCAAGTGGATATAAACTTTGAAACAGGAAAAGATGCAAATAGAAGCCAGAAAAGCAACTGAGAACTGTGTGTACCTTAACTGCATCAGTCATCCTAAAATGAATTAGGCATCAGTTAAGATGGAATCAAAAACATACACTCTATTTATCCATTTTTAGGATTGTGTAAAGTTTCAGTTTTTCCTCACCTGTTAGTAAAATTACTTTTGTAAAAATAACTTGGTCTAATAAGAAAGATTTCCACACACCACATTCAGATTATTATATGGGAATGATTTATGGATGCCTTGGCTGACCACACTGATTTTCAGACTTCCTGGGGACCAGGGAAACAGACTGAGTAGCCCACGAGGTGTGGAGTCAGGGCCAGCTGTGTACATGAGTCTTTGCCCTGTTCCAAAAGCTATCCAAGGTTAGTCATTTATTTTCTTTCTCAACAATGGGCATTAGTAAATATAAAGATAAAAATTCATTTTAAGAACTCCTGATATTTTTATAAAGGGATTATCCCTAGGTCAACCTTGGTCCAGGACCTCAAGGAACCACGCTCGAATACACATGCAGCCACATACAGTCTGTTAGTATGGATTTTCTCCTGCCTATTATATGCATTACAAATCTGTTTTTAATGGGGCCTCTCTGTATTCTGACAGAAATATTTCTGGAGCTCTTCCTGGTTCCCACAACATTTGCTGGGTGCACATTTAATATGTTTTAGCTTTACCGCCTAAAGATGGAATCAGGGACATCTACCTGCACATGACAGTGCTTTGGCTCTTGCAGTTGCAGAACTTAATGTATGTATCAGTAATGAAAATCTTAATTAAGAAAGCTGCATCATTGTCCACGAACACTCATTTTTCTCCCCCTGCAAAGCCCTTTGTGTATTGCAGTATATACCTGGTCCAGACAGACAGAGCCCTCGAAGAGCTTGTCTGGCAGATCTTCTCCTGATTATTAACAGCTAGCAAATGACAAAGTCTTGCTCTCCTTTTGTCTTGAAGCCGAGGCTTGGAACAGCAGAGCACACAATGTACTGTAGGGTTTGTTTGTGTTTTTTTTAAACTTGCCTTTATTACGTTGGTGGGTTTAAAAATCCGACAGTGTTGATCAAAACTAATTTAGGTAACTTAGAGTTGCCAAAACACTAGCAGATGCATATTTACACATATACTCTCAGAGAAATGTAATTTTCCATATAGAAACAATGCAAAAATATAAGAAGGAATGGTTTTAAGTTGTCTGCTCATGTTTCTGATACCTCTGGCCTCCAGAGCTGAAGACTACAATATCCCCATTTATGTGACCTTAGCAGTTATTCGTTTCCCTGTGCCAATGTGCATATGCCAATTTGTCATCTATGGAGACAGTAAGAAGCTTTGGAAAATGGAATAACTTTATGCAGACAACTAACTGTACTCATAAAAATGGAAAGAGTTATTAAGTTCTTTTGAAAAGGTGGCCTATAATTGTGTTTATGAAACAATGCCCAATTGTAATATTTGAATACTGTCCAAATCATAATCTCAAAATAAAAAGTTCAGGCATTTAAAATTCTCTTAAAACAGCCTCAAAGCATTTAACTCTTAGAAAATAGAAACGTTTACTATTAATTCTGTGACCTTGACACATGTCCTACATGGTGAGGAGTCTCATATTCTCACCTACTTGGGTATCATTCAGTATTCTACATTTTCTAAGATTCTGTTGTTCAGTGTTAGTCATTTTCTGGAAGAGCTGTGTAAATAATTGAGTGGGGCTCCAGCCATAGAGTTATATAACACTGTCTACTGGAATAGGACCTGTCCACTAAAAGATGGTCAATAATGAATATTTAGGACCTCTCTTCATGGTACATACAGTGTCCGCCTAGGCGTGAGCAGCCCTACTGCCTCTGATGGAACTCGCAGGTTGATTATTAGCTGCTTCTTAGAACTTCAAGTGCTTCAGCTAATTTACTTTCTTTTATTATAATTATTCAATCATATTATCTATACAAATTAGTGAGTTACACTGTGGCATTTCCATATGTGCTTGTATTATAACATACTTATTTTCAAAATCACTGTAAAGTAAGTGATGGTCAGTTTTCTGTATTTCTAGATCAAGATAAATTTTGTGCAAATATCTTCTCTATTATGATAGATGTGAGGAACTCCTTATTATAGAAAAATTATTTTCAAATAGTCTTTGGCATTAAAATTTCATGGTTGCCTTTATAATATGTTTAAGGTTAAATATGAAAAGCAAATAAAAATAGATTTTCAGTTCTATACTAGGACCACAATAAAAGGCTAAAAATATGCTATCAGGGCTATTGGTAGCTCCGAAGAAAACCTGAACAGGTTGTTTAATGTGAAGCCTTTTTTTCCTTTTCAAGAACTATCTGACCAATACTGTCATAAATCCTAAAACAATGGTATAATAATTGGACTAGTCACATATTGCACATTTATAGTATAAGGCATATAGTAGGATTTCAATAAATATTTGAAGAATTAATAAATTATGAAAGAATAAGGGAAAGAATGAATTATGTTGGCCTTTCAAAGACCAAACTAAAAGATAGGTACTTTTTTCTTAATTTTGAAAAGTACTTAACTAATATTTAGAAGTCTGCTGGATTTCTAGATGTTGGTCTTCAACTTTCCAAATACTAAACTACTCATAGAACTGTGTAAAATCTGAAGATCTAAAATTTGGGTAAATTAGTGACTTTCTGCCTCTGGAACACACACACACACACACACACACACACACACACGTATATAAATGGACACTGGATCACAATGTAAAGCATACTCTCTACTGTGGGTTATGCATAAAGATGTATGAAAATTTTTAAAAATGTAGATTAAGATAGAATCTTCTCCTACTCCACATATCTACAGTTGGCCTAAAATTGTTTTGCTTTGTGTTTTTGTTTTGTTTTATTTTGTTTGCAGAGCTAGTGTTTGAACCCAGGCCCTCACACACTCTAAGCTAGCACTCTACCACCGAACTACATTTCCAACCCCAATTTTCTTAAAATTGAAAATGACTTGACCTATTAAAAATGGCAAGACTTCGGATGATGACTTATCCTCCTCTCTCTTTACTGATACCTCAATGTGTTTCCTTGTTTATTTTTTTCAGTACTAAGTATTGAATTCTGGGTTGCTCTAGCACTGAGCTAGGGCCCAGCCCTTTTTATTTTTAATTTTGAGACAGAGTTTCATGAAGTTGCTGAAACTGGCCTTGAACTTGTGATATTCCTGTCTCAGCCTCCTGACTTACTGGGATTACAGGCATATGCTACCATGCCTGGCTCTCATTTTTGTGCTTGAAATATTATATGTTGTATCAGTTTTGGCCCAGTCCATAAGCCAAAGAATCAAGTAGGCTTAGGGCAAAGAAGTGTCTTGCAACTAGAATTAAAGGTCTTTAGGAAGCATATTAGCTGACTAAAGGATGCTCTTTAGTTCAAACCTGGCCACCCTTTGCTCTTGCATGGAAATACATCCACTAGCAGTGTTACAAGTGATCCTTTCAGCAAATGTGTGCATTAGTGATCCTCCAGAGCATCATATTTATGTTAGTGCTTAATAAGACATTCATAAAGCAACATGTAGTTTGTTATATTTAAATGCCTGTGACTTCCTTATTTCAAAAGCAAGCACCTTTAAACAGAGTAATAGCATTTCTCTATATGCAAACCTCTGTACATAAAAAGGTTTACATTTTAAAACAAACATGTTTTTGAGTTTTATCCAAATTCAAAAAAAGCATCTGAAAAATTTAACAGCTGAAAAACACTTTCTCCTTGCTGGGAAAACTTAAACCTTGCTAGGCTTTATGCAACTTTAAAAAAAAAAATCACTTCTGTGCTGAGAACTAGCATGAGAAATCTCAGCATGAAAGGTTGTTGGAATTTTTTTTCTTCATAGAGCTAAAACCAATCGTTGGTTTTAGAGTGATGCCACAATATACATATGCTTTGTCGGGAACAAAGGATTTTTCATCAAATCTAATTTCAAGGGCATCTTCAACAAAAATTAGGGGGGAAGATAAAGGCTACTTAAGCAGTGATCCAGTGTCTGAAAGCAAAGGTTGAGGACATCATTGTATCATCAAGGTCTAGAATAACAGCTAACCCTGAGCTGGTTGTCATCATTTGAAAAGCCTACGGGTATTTGTTTTATTATCATCTCACTCAGTCCTTACTTAGCTGAGAGTGTCTCACAAGGGAAGTGCTACTCTGAGACAGTGTCCTGGACTTTGTTTTCTATGTTTCAGCACTTCAATAAATGGTCTGTTACCTGCCATTATGACCTGCATGCATTTACCGAGCAGTTTTTCAAATCAAAACAAAATTATGTGGCTGTGTTTCTAGAAAGCTGAACCATTTTCAAGATAGTATGGAATTAGAAACACACATAGACACGTCCATGCAGCTGGATGTTTGTACTGGACACATATGCTCAGGCATATTTGGGAAAATAGGTTGGACAATACAAATAGGAGGGTGCAACTTGTTCACACATTTACAACCCATGCTCCCAATAGTGTATACATGTGGAAGTGACTTTGTAAAGAAAACCCACCTGTGTATGTCTACACACAAGCATGTTCCTCTTAACACTCTCTTGGGGGATACAGGACACAAAGTTATTTTTAAAATATCATTCTAACTACTCTTACAATGTAATAGTGTGGATACTGACTTAGGGGGTCATACATGAGAGAAGAGGCAACAGCTTACCTCTGGTATTGACATGGTGACTTTTTATAGGTACTTCCTTGAAAACAGCCTTAGATATTTCAAGACCTCTTAGAAAAATTTTTCAGCACCTTCTGTGCTCCAAATTGAGTCAGTTTGCATCATGTTTCAGTATAACTGAGTAACAGGCTGGCAAATTCCCTGCTTTTCTATTCATCAATAACCAAAATAGAACTCACAAAAACTCCTTCCTTCTCCCTGCTTTTCAAGAAACATCCCACTGTGCCACCCCCACCCTACCCCCACCACCATGGAGGAGCAGACCAGAAAAAAAAAAAAAAAAAAAAAAAACCAACAAGTAAATAGCGCCAGCCCTGAAAGACAAATTCCCAGCTGTACCTCTAGCACTTTGTTCAGTACTGTGAGCTTGCTAGTGCTGGCACATTTTTTATAATACAGATGCATAAATGTACTGTCTGAGGCAGAGGAATTACAGCATCCCATTTTGGTGTTTCCTGACTGTCTTGGTCTAAAGTATGTTGCACAGGAGTAGCCTCCCCATCCCAGAATAAAAGACTCAATTTGCCATCTTACTATATATTTTTTAATTGTGGCTTTCTGTGATTTCATTTTTCATAAAGTTTGTGGAAAACTAGCATTCTTCCAAATACAGACTTCCAGAGTCTGTCTTCCTCTCACACATATACACATGCATACACATTTACAGACTACATATTTTAAGTGAAATATGTAAATCTGGACCTCTTTAAAGGTTTTCTAAAATGTGGGGGGGTGGCTGTGTTTGGTAATGAATTCTTTCACAATAGACATAATATAATCAAACAAAATGTACATCATTGTTCAAAGCCAAGAGGATACTAATCTTTCAGAACCATGAGATATGTATTTTTAAAGGACAGATTATTTTATGGAGTACCTGTTTTTCTTCTGAAAAATTATTTTCTATAATGAAAAAATTTTAATGAATAATACTGCTTAAATTAAAAGAAAAGAAAAGTATGCTCCACACAAAGGTCCAGATAAACATTCAAACTTGGGCCAAACTTTTGTTGAAAATTCAAATTGGCTTCTTAGGGATAAAGATTAGATAGACTGAAGTCAACGTCAAAGAGTACAAGTTACAAAGGCTATTTCCAGTTGCTCAGGGATGAATCCCAGGAATTCAGACCTGCGTTTGAGAACAGAATCTACTTGTTCCTCTGTCCTTTGGGGCAAGTTAGTTCATCTTTCAAGCCACAGTTTCCTTAGCTATATATTTTTTCGAAAAATGAATAGTAACTCTGACGACAGTGCTCCTTGATTGAAGTAGTGAATGTGAACTTTTCTAGCATTGGTAGTAGTAGCCTTGGAATCAGTGCTTAGTCTGGAGATAAAGATGAGGCATGCTTAAGTATGTTATCTCTGGCATATTTTGAGTTTATTTGTGATGTTTCTATATAACCACAACACATATAATTACACAAACAGTATTTACTTTGCTTCTTCAAAGTGACATTTATTGCACACTGACAGTGTGCCAGGCAGTGTGGAAGGTACTCAGTGAACAGGATCTCATCGAATCCTTACAAAAGTCCTATACATTGCCTTTAATATGCCCATTTTTCAGATGAGTGGACTGAAGCTAAGACAGCATGAGCAGCTTGCCCACAGTTAGATAAATAGGTACAAATGGGGTCACACTTTGAACCAGACAATCTAGTCCTCAACAATAACCTAAGAAAATAATTACACATAAACAAAAAAACATTGTATACAAGATGTTTATCATAGACACATATTTTTTACCTTTTTGTTGCAGACATTTCAAACATACAAAAAAACAGAAACAGTATCATAATGAACCCTCATGAATTCCTCACTGTGCTTTAACAATTATTATTGCTCATGGCAAATCCTATTACACATATTTGTATTCTAAAATTGAAAATAAGTTAGATGTTCAACTTCAGGGGACCGCTTAAGTACAGTATGACATCCATTAGATAGAATTTGGGGGACATTAAAATGTTTATGAAAATTTTATAATAGCATAGATTATTTACATTTCATATTAAGTTAAAACATACATAACTATGCATATGGTATAATCACAACCACTTTCTGAATATAAGAGACAGTGAATCTTAGAAATCTAGGAATTTTAGTTTTATCTTACTAGTTTCCTATATTTTCTAAATTGTATACATGAGCATATTTTACTGGGAAAAAAATAATAATTCCCTAATATTCAGAAAAATTTATATGAAAAATGTATATGAAAGGAAAACTTATTTACCTGACTTCATTATGGAAATCAGGTTTACATAATATAATATCCCAAGTAACAGAATTTTATCTCCTTTAATTATTGAGATATTTTCATCTTATTAATTTTAAGTTGATATATAGCATCTTAAATTTATATGCATATCTAGGTTTCACAGAGTTTACTTACTATAATGCAAACTTATCTAACTGACTTGGGGTCATCATCTTGAATTACAATTGCTTTATGTTTCTGCTGATGCTAACAGGGGTGTGGAAGTATAAAAATAGTTCTATATATTTGAATATTATTTTGTGGTTTCCAAGCTGTTCCATGTGGCATTAACCATTTGGTCCTTATTCTATAAGATCATTTGCTTCTGTGCTTATTTACCACAGAACTGCTATAATATTTTTAGATCTCAATATCTTCTTTTTATAGTTTTCATTTCTCTTCTTTAGCTATCATGTTACTTCTTGTTGTGCAATCCTCTAAGCTCCTCATTCCTTCTCTGATGCTTACTTCTAATCTGCTTTGGGCAAGGAGAGCAAACAACAACTATGTTTAGGTTGTGTATAAAGTGCATGCATTAACTCGTTCCCTGGACAAATACTTGCAAGCAGTGCACCTGTGTACTTAGCACTGAGGAGGATACAGGTAAATAAGACACAGATCCTGCCCTCAAAGAAGTTTTAATTGAGCAGGAGAGCTGAAACCTGTGTCTGCTTTACTAAAATCTAAGGTAGGAAGTGATACATGCTCCATAAAAGAAGTACAAATAAAGTATTCTTAGAGTTCAGAAGAGGGCTGAGGACTCTCCAGAAGAGGTGACACTGGATTTGGACCTTAAAAGGGGAGGAGGATTTGAGTACACAAAGATAAAAGAGAAGCAAATTTCTGAAACCATGAGCAAGGCATAGAAGAATCAAAGGCTAAAGAATCTGCAAAGAAGTAGTTGACTTTAACTAGAGCATGGAGTGTGGGAAGGTGAGTAGTGGGAAATAAAGTGGTTAAAGTAGATTGGGAACAGAAAGGGAAAGGACTTGATTACTAGGCCAAGGAATTTGGACTTTATTCAGTAGACAATGGGGAGCTATTGGAAGTTTTTAGTGGGAGAGTAACATAATCAGAGCTGTGCCTCCAGAAGATTAATCTGGAAACAGTGAATAAAATGGATTGGAGTCGCAAGAGACCAGGGGTCACAAGAGCATGTAGGGACTATCACAATGGTCCAGGTAAAAGGCAATGAGGGCCCTAACTAGGACAGGGGCAGAGGGACTGAACAGACTGATTTATGATGCATAGCAGAAGAGTATTAATCCATTATATTTTGGGAGCAAGGGAGAGGAAGGCACCAAAGACATCTCCATGATTTCGAACCTGAGTGGAGTCATAAACAGAAACAGAGGGCAGCAGAGCAGGAGCAGGTTTGGGAGGAGAAAGCACCAGTTTAATTTTGAACACACTGAGTGAAGATGCTGACTGAGTACCTGGGAGAGGCCCAATGGGCTTTTGCAGACCTGAGACTACAGTGCAATAGGAAGGCCAGGCTTGGAGTCGAAGATTTTTGAGTTGTCTCTGTCTCATTGAACAGAGAGGCAAGAGGCAGATCTTATCAAAGTAACTTTCCGGATTTATGGGCGGCCTAATTAATGCCTGTTTTGGCTCTTTGTAACCCTCCCTACTCCCCGCTCCTGTTCTTAGCAGAAAGAAATGCCACACAAGTGGCTTGCAGGTAAGAGAAGCATTGCTTCATACAAATACATGGGATCAATTTCACATTATAGATATATTCCCTATCTTCACATAAAATATCTTCCTGTATAACCTTAGAGAACTCACGCTGCCTCTTACCTTTCTGGTTCTCAGATCTATAGTCAGAGAAGTAAAGAAGTCCACTAAGATCCTTGGTCTCCATAACTGGCTACAAGCAGCCAAAACCAACTTTGAGTCAGAATCACTTGGGGAAGAGAAAGAGGGTTATGGCTCAGGAATCTGTATTTTTTAAAACTCCCTATATCGTTCTGACACAGAGCCTGTGTTGGAAACCACTGGGCTACATAACCTCTTAAGTTCATTTCATCCTGTCTCTTACGATCTAAAGTTTTATCAATATTTAGACAAATGTGCATTTTTCCATAGCTCATAAGTGAGAAAACATATCCAAAATGCAAATTTACTGTCAAATTCAGTTGATCTATAACAAAATACTCCCCCTCTCCCCTTTAGGTTAGAAGGATGATCTATATATTTAAAGTGTGTTTGAAAAGCACTATAATTTAGAAACCTCCTGTGATGTTATAAAATGTGAGAGATGTGGGAGGAGGGTGGAAGGAGAAGGAAGTGAAGGAGATGAGATGCATGTGCACATGCTCTTTCCCAGTCATACTCAGGAACTACCCACACGTCCACAAATGTCCACAACCACATGTGCCTGTGCTCTGCAGTTGATTGCAGTGCTTCAGCTGTTCTTGACAAGGTCCTTATGCTGCTTCTGTTTGTACCTCTCACATTTTATACATAAGCATTTCAGAAGAACCACTGTGTGGACCCAGCATAGGTCTAGAGTAGAATAAAAGATCCTATTAAGATTCCAGTGGGGCAGATTAGCTTTTCTTTAATGGGCTCGTCTTCAACATACCCTGTTTGTTTTGTTCAGTTTCCATCATACATTTGCTAATTTAACTTTTACATAGCTCTCATGAGACCGCATTCATTCAACATTCATCATTTATAGAATGTACTTTCTGAAGGCCCCATAGAATCTAGAGCCTGCTGGACTAGAGGGAAAGTGAGGACTGAGGTATTTTCACATTCTCCCTTCTTTCCAGTGATGATGCAGTTTGGACAGTTTGGACTGGATTAACCTAGACTCTAAAGATAGGTAAGAAGTTGGAAAATCTGAAAGCTACCAACTTCCCAAATAATTTGATATCTTATTTGCTCAACAAGTATTTATTAAGGAGGTACTAGAAGTAGAGAATTCTGCTCATTTTTTAAGTCAGGGTTTAGCAGCCAATTCTAGTGGTATTATCAATTTCTAGACATAAGGGCTGAATAGAACTAAGGTAATCACGTTAGTACTTTACCTTTAGTTAGCCCTTAGTAGTATTTTCACCGAGTTATATTTGGCACCCTCCTATTCTCTAAGGAAACTTTTCTCTCATCCTTATTTGTATCACCCCATCTCCCATCTTTTAGTCTTCAACTCCGTAGTTATGCATTTCCTTTCCCCAAACTGTGGCTTCTTGACTTTAATTACATTCAGTTAGGTGGTCTGGTAACCTCATTAAAGTAATTTACTCCAGTGTATGAATGAAGTTTTACCTTCTTGGAGAAATTTATATTTCAAAAAAAAATCTTGTCAGACAACCATGTTTTTCCCCTACCAGTTAATGAACGACTTATGAGGAGAGATGTTTTTGAGTTGGGCTCTCAGAGAAATCCACTTTGTCCTGGTCCCCTAACACTCAAAACTATATTTTACAGTTGTAAAAGAGAAAAACATGAAATCAGCCAAACAGCCCTACATCTACCGGCCCTACATATTCTCACTTCTTCCTCTCCCTCTCTCTCACCATCTCCTTCTCAGCTCTACATCCCTGATATGCAACATGGCACACCTGATTGCTTCCACCATCTTGGACCTACCACCTTAGTTCCTAACCTATTCCGAATCCAGTTTCTAAGTCTTGGATGCATCTTGTATTTATAATCTTAATACTGCTCTTTGAATTGACCTATTTAGATTTTGTTCCCATACCCTTGGAGATAGTTTAATAAAGCAGAGGAAGCATAAGCCATCTGCATAGATTCCATTACTAGGCATGTAACCTTGGGCCAGTTATTTGTCATCTCTAAGTGTCTGATTGTTAATATGTAAAATGGGAGTATAGTGAAACTAAATATGACACATAAACAAGATCAGGAACATTTCATTAAGAGTTCAACACACGTAAAGTATAATTGTTACTATTTTTTATTCTCTCCCCTCCCCTCAATGACTTTGATTTGGATTCCCTCTATTGGTTCTACAAGAATTAGGAGGACCTTAATTTGAGTGTGTGCTGGTCAGGACTGATTTTCTGGATGTGACCTTTTCAGCTGCATTTGATATACAAAGTAGGTAATGATAGAGACTACATATCTTCTGAATAAAGACTTAGAAGACAATTTTATAAATACAAGCAGATTTGTGGGGATAATAAAAGGTAAGATTTGAAACCATGTCTGTTCCAGGAAATCAGAGGCTTATGGCTCCTGTACCTATTCTTAGAATGTGAATTCTCTATACTGGACAAAGATGAATTTCACAGTCATAAGGCAGTGCTAAATATAATTAAGAATATGATCTCTCTGATAACTCATTGTATTAAGAAAGCACGGTCAATTACACAGAGAAAAGTTGTCTCCATTTCAGGGACGTGTTTTTCCTGGCTAAAGGAAACAACAGAGACTTTGGAGTCATATCTGGTTTGTGTGCAAACACCAATTAAAATCCATGGACAAAAAGGCTCTAGCTTAATTGCCTTGGTTGGATTATTTAATTTATCTGAGTCTCAGTTTCCTTATCAGTAACAGATTAATGATACCCATCTTGCAGACATATTATGAAGATTAGAAATTGTGTATAAAAGTCTGGCATAATGTTTGGTCTAAATAAATGTATTTCCTGGAAGTCTAGAGCCAAATTTCTCTTCAAGATGAAAAAGGAACTGAAATCATGCCCATTTTCCACATATAACCAAGCTCTATAATTTATAAACAAATAAAAGCCTATCTAACTGCTATAGAACATGGAAATAAACATTTTCCACATTTGCCTTTTTAACCCCAATTTGTCCAGTAAACATATGCAGATAGGCAGGTCAGATAGAAATTAAGTACTTTTTTCAACATCATTAAAGAGCGAGCGTTCAAAAGATTCCTAATGTGCTTTACCAATATAGAAGTGTCTTTTGTTATTAAAACATAGGGTAATCTGAGGCTGTGTTATTTTAAAAACAAAAAAGCCATAAGAAATGATCACCTCACATTTTATGAAGAACTACAGAGGCATTTACTGAAACCTCACTAAATAGATGCCCCATTTCAAAATATTCAATTCCAAATTTCTAAGTAGAAATATTGCTTCCATCTAAATAAATCTTGAGCATTTTAGATAAGTTGAGAAATTATGTGCTGAGTGTTTTTTGTTTCTTATTTTAATGAATCAGTAATTTTGACCTTCGTTCCATATGCCTCTTTAATTTATGGTGAATAAAGTAATACTGATTTTTCAAAAATTAATACATATTCTTAAGCTACTAAGTTTCCAAATTATGATATTTCCAATGGCAAACGAAATAACATGCTGTCCATGCAGTTAGTGATTTGAGGCAATTTGAACATCATGATAAGAGGGGGGGAATTACAAGCAGTGTTATAATTAAAGGTCTGTTGATTCTTCAGTTTAAATGCCATTGTTAAAAGATTTTTCACTCAGATGTCAAAGTCTGTGGCCAGCCAAAACTTGGCATGCTAGAACTCAGCCCAGGGAAACATTGTGTTCTACAGATTTAAAAACCAAAATCTGTTAAGAACAGAAATGTTGGGCTTGGGCTGATTTCTCATGAATCAGAACCAGAACATAGCCAAATACCACCTCCTCTTTATGAAAGGAAGTAGTGCAGGTGGGTGCTAATGGGAAATGTTTGTTCAGATGGAAAATGAAGGGAAATTATCATTAGATGTCAACATGCAGTACACTGGGTTAAAGTTTTATATCATTAAAGCACGTTTGAGAAGTCCAAAACATTTTAGAAGCCTCTTCTAGTTCGTTGTTCTAGTTAGTGTTAAGTAGGAAGCAGTATTTACCCATTTTCCAAGTTTTGCGCATTGAAGTTCAATTTCTCCGTATTGTATTCCTTGTTACTATGAAAACTTGAAGAAAAACTTTATTTGATTAGCTCACTACCAAGAAATATATTCCCAAATGCCATGTTGTCCTTTCTTGAATTTAAAGGTTATAAACAAGTGGCCTGTGTGCCGCAACAGGCTTCCTCATAGAATGATTTATGTATTTATTTATTTATCATCGGTAGTATATTTTTAAATAATTTGAGCCAGATTTTTTAAAAGGAAGAAATTTCTCTCTCTCTCTCTCTCTCTCTCTCTCTCTCTCTCTCTCTCTCTCTCACACACACACACACACACACACACACACACACAGAGAGAGAAAAAAAAAAATCCAGATTTTTTCTGGCTCCTCTTGAAACACTGGTGATCTGGCAACTTTGGACCCACATCCATACGTGGCACCAGTACTAGAACTGTGTAGCAGCTGCTGCTCCCTTCAGACAAACCATGTTCTCTTCAGTTTGACAACTCCCCTGTCACCCCACATTTTATGCTACACCACTTCACTCATTTACTCTACACCATGGCTCCAGCGACGTTTGTTTTCTCTTTCTTTGCTTGTGGTAGTTGTGCTGCATTCCCTTGCTTTCCTTGCTTGTGTTATTATTAAAGTTTCCAAAAATTTCCTTCCAATAATGAATAGCATTGCAAAGGTTATGCCCAATGATACTCACAAAAGCATTATTGAAAATTAGAATGTAACCAATATATCCAAAAATAGGGGATTGCTCAAATATATAGAACAGTATATTATGTGGGATTTAAAAATATATCTGAAAAGAATGCAGGTTGCAGAACAATGTATACAGCAAGATTTCTATTTTGTAGGAGAAAAAAACGTATATATACATATAAGAAAAAGGCTAAATAAAGTGATATAGTGGGGCAATATCAAAAAAATATATTCATATACAAAAAATACATACACAAAATTAATAAGTTCCAAGAGTAACTTTCATAGGTCTCCTTCTGCCTGGCTTCCTTACTTCATTTTGACCCCAACAGTTGGAACATATCCTGAAGCTATTTTTCAATTCTCTGGCCTAAACTGGTTATCCTTCTTGCCTTTATTCTTTAGAATATACAGTTAATATTTTAATAGTTGTTTTAAATATTTTTTAAAAGCATCCTTGCTTGCCCACATGCTAAACTGCTACCATGTCAAAGCAAAAGATCCATTTCCTATAGCTGGTTTGTTCTTTTAAAGCACCTTTTGATGACACCAAATATATTCAAATCTTTTTAAAAACATCTTGGAACTGAAAAATTATTCATAAATATGCACTAACACAAACACAGAGACTCTTAGGGGCTGAAACTGAAACTCGTCCTCACGAAGGCATCAACTTTGTGCCAACTGTAGGAAGCAAAGCTCCCAGGTAAATGCCATCTAAGCATTATGGAAATTCTTCGGATCCCAACACTTAGCACAATGTCTGGCAGATAGGAAAGCTCAAAAAAAATACTTGTTGAATAAAATTCGAATAAATTCACACTCCCACCAGGAATAATTAACCTGCATATCAAAAAAGTCACTTGTCTTTGAAATAAAAATCAAACAATATAGTTTGGATTTTACTGATTGCTCTTAAAACTTTGGTGTAGTTTGCTTCAGAGTTAATAATACCATAATTTTTCTTAGGGAAAAAATGTGGTTTTGTGCATGTGTGAGTTTAGGGAAAAAACAGAAAGGAATAAGAGGTGTTCCATTCAATGAAGGATCAGTCATGAAAACTCCAGCTCCTAACTGTACCTCTTCCTCCCGGAAGCAGTAGCCTCACTGTTTGTGATTTCACTGTCCTGACCAACTTTCTCAACCTCTGGAAGCATTCTTCTCCTTTGAGCTCCATAGCCTCTGTTTCCATGATTCTCTTGTTCATTTGATGATCCTTCTTGCTCTTTCACCTCTCTGGAGATCTGAATATACCTTTCTGACCTGTAGACCCTGGTACTTTCTTTCTTTTTATTTTTTTTTTTCTCAAAAGTTGCATTTTAATACATGTTATCAAACATAACAGAAAAAAACAAATTTTCAGAAGCTGTACACATTATTCACTGAAAACATTTGTTGAGGCAAATAGAAAAAATATTGTTACAATCATAATTTTTCTAACTTTGCACAAAATTATAAGCAGATTACATTCTTCATATTAAACATCTTTATATGCACTTTCAATGAACAGTATAAATATATATATATATTTTATCAACCATCTTTACTATACCCATTCCCCTTTCCTGCCCCCCGCCTCCCCCATGTCGCGTCCAGTGTTTCTCTATTTCTCTTATGTTTCCCATTCCCACCTCCCTTATTCATCAGCATCCACTAATCAGAGAGACCATTCGGCATTTTGTTTTTTGGGATTGGCTTACTTCACTTACCATAATGCTTTCCTGTTCCATCTATTTGCCTGCAAATGCCATAATTTTATTCTCTTTTATTGCTGAATAATATTCCATTGTGTATATGTACCACAGTTTCTTTATCCATTCATCTATTGAAGGACATCTGGGTTGCTTCCACAGTTTTGCAATTGTGAATTGTGCTGCTATAAACATTGAAGTGGCTGCTTTACTGTACTGTGCTGTTTTTAA